>VXAB01008099.1:347688-493843 GCA_013399175.1 Odontophorus gujanensis
ACCTCTGCCTCCACCCCCTGCTTTCTTACTCTCACTGTTGCTCTCCGACCTCCACTTGTTCCTGCAGGATCTTTTAGAGCTTGGGAGGAATAAGGACTGATGAGAATTCAGCGCCGATTGGTATAGTGGGAGAAGATTGACTGTATTATTCTCCGTCTCATTCACTGAGTAGCTGAACAGTTTGTTAACTGTTTGGATTGCAGCCGTATCCTGAGTAGATGTCTTCCGAGAGCTGTCTGTAATGTTGTTTAGGCAGTTGGTGCTGATCTCTTCACTTCAGATGTTAATTTCTGTAACCACCTCCTCTCTGGCATCTCTAACAGTCATGCTGTCTCACTTCATTTGGCAGGTATCTTGCTACCCAGGCAGCCTGCATTATCCAGCAACCTGACCTTATCTCACCTTCCTTATTCTTTCTTTTTTTTCCTATCATGTCAAGAAGAAAGGCCTTACCCTCATTTTAAAACGGCCTTTTTAATGCTTCTTTTTGCTATCTGCCTGCTTTTATGCCCTCCTCAAACTATTCATGACTTTCCTTTCATGTTTTTGTCGTTCTCATGTGCTTTTCCAACACTGCCCGTGCAGACTTTATGATGGGAGCTTTTCCATGCTGATCTGTAAGGTTACTTACTACTACTCTGTAGTCATTCAGACCATCCTTAAAGTCTAGTTTTCTAGTAGTACCTCCAAGATACAGCAAAAAGCAACAATGCACAGTATGTCCATTAAAAGTGCCCAGGTGTGAAGATGTGGAGAGGGTGGAGATCCTGTAACGTTTAGCAGGAGATGTGCTTCCTCTCTCATGTAGAAAACTCCTTGGAAAATAAAAAATAATTAATGTGGGATTAGACAGTGACCTCCAGGGCTGTTGGGAACCAAGCATGCAAGTGCATCTCAGTCACATAGATTACCCCACTCCCCTTCCCATTAGGACAGTGCAGGAAGCTTTCTCAGAGTTTTGCAGCTGAAGATGTTTCTCACACAGTTGTTGCAGACTGCATTTTATTTTATTTTATTNCAAAAGTGATTTTTGGGCTGCTTTCAGGGATCCAGCTGCCTTCTGTCTTCTTCTCAAGGCCCCTACTTGTGCTTTGATAGAGGCTTTGTGAGATGGTTATCAAACTAGCTCTTTCTTAGGTGTGGAAACTGACAGTACAGCTTCATCCTCTTCTTGTGGCTTTGTCTGGATGAGGATGGGGAATTTGGTGAGACTGTGACCTAAAGCAGCAAGTCAAGACAAAGTACAGTTTTTGTGTACACCTCGTTAAATTTAAGCTTAAATTCCCCTCTATTGCTGTGTTTTAACTTGATACGCAGCGAAGTCTACCATATTTCATTTTCATAAGGAAATAAAAGCTCAAGCTAGATGATAGAAACTTAGCCTCAGCCCTTAAATTCCATCCTAGTCAATAAGTATGTTCTGATGAAGCAAGAACAAATTATTTCTGCTCCATCTGAACCTTTTTGAAGCTTTTACTCCATGCTATATCTTTCAAGTTTAGGTGACTTTTAAGGCCTAAACCTTTTACTGGCCATAACTGCGAGAGCTAGCTTTTGATACCTTTAGAGAAGCAGGGTAGTGGTGAGAGGGCTGGGATTATTACTCAAGGCAGTTTTTCAAGGAATTGCACCCTTTCCCTAGCTGCTTTTCCAATAAGGTGTACTCTTTGTGCTTAGTGTTCTCTCTGCTTTACCTGGTGGGACTTGTAATTCATAAACACTGTGGGACTGAGAAATACCTTTCTGAGTCGGTATAGGGATAAAGGGAGGGAGGAAGGAAGGAAAGGAAGAATATCTGTTTCTCTAGAACTACGTTGTCAACTGTTTTACAGCCACATGTAGGCACATGTGCTGTCAAGTCAGAGTTCATGACATATGCAACCTTAGCTTCTGATTTGTAATGCTGGTGTTTGAAAAATGACTGCAGAAGATCGAATCAGTAGGAATTCACCCTGTCAGGAGGTGCATAAATGGTCCTAGGAGACACTGAAAAAACACATCTCTGCCAATCTGTAATTCCTTATAGGACAGGAGATTTCAAACTAATAATCCCCATCCAGACAGTTGGGCAACTTGGGTTTCATTTAAAGAAACATCCACCACACATGCTGCTGGTTTCTGCTTGTTTATATTCTGACTTCAAAGAAGAGTCGCACTGTTGTGAATGTGAGTTTGGCACAAATGAGAAAGGACCACAGCAGTGCCTGGGTTTCAGCAGCACTTGTTGCAGTGTTCCCATTTGTGTTTTGTCTGTGGGCTTGCCTAACAAACAAACCCACAGCCTGTTCTGAGTAGCAAACACTACTGCCATACACACTGTACTCTAATTAAGTCCAGAAACCCCTCCAGAATACAAAGTTTCCCTTTCTTTTTTTCTTTTTCTTTTTTTTTTTTCCCCTTCCACTGCATTTATGTATTCCATCTTCAGGTTTTGAGTTTTCCTTTTTATTTTTTCTTTTAATGGTTTGGCTTTGCAATTAGCTTTGTTAGCATTCGAATGGAAGCCCTGGGGCAGTATTTTTAGCAAATAGCTGTCCAAGAGATGTGGAAAATTCTTCATTACTTTGCATCTTTAAATCAAGATAGGGTGCCTTAATAAAAGGTTAGGCTTCTCTTCATCGAGTTATTAGCCTTTGATTAAGGAATCCCTTGATGAAATGTTATAGCCTGTGTTTTGCTGGGAAGTACGACTCGATCATCGTAACGAGCCCTCCAGGTCTCTGGCTCACTGATGCCTGACTTCTTTCCTGACCTTGAATTACGCTGAGAAGAAGAGGTTTTTCTGGAACAAGTCAGAAGTAAAATTATGCGGGAATGTTTTGCAGGATTACCAGTAAACTGCTGAGGTGGCTACGGAGAGGTAGCACTGGGCCTGCTGTCTGCCCTGGCAGGAGTGACTCAACAGCCTCTCTGGGCAGCTTGTTCTGTGCTATTTCATAAGCCAGAGCTTGTAGCTAAAACATGCTCCCTGTCCTCACTAGCAAAGACTAGTTTGAGTGTATGTGATGGTTACAGGGCATTGGAAGCACACATTGCTGGATGCCAAAGCAGAGGGCCATTCTAGGGAAGGTCATTCCTTATGGCCTGCCCCTGAGACATCCAGCCCGCAGCTGCTCTGCTGTCAGAGGCTGCGAGTTCTCCAGAAAGAAGCAGGGAAACATCCAGCTCCCTTCCCACCTTCCCCAGAAATCAAGTAAGCAGGAAAAAATCTGCTGGGAGGTACCATTGTGCAAAATGGTCATGTTAAAAGTAGAGCATTTTGGCTTTGGCCAAGTGTGCTGGAGTACATAATTCTGAGAGAGAAAGATTCTATACGGGACAAAGCTGTAGGCATCAGGAACCATCAGTGACTGTGTGCATTGACGGGGGAAGATAGGGTGAAGGGTGACTTGGCACTTTTATCATAATGTTGGCCAAAAAGAGGTCTGCTGCTGCTCTACAACTGCAGTGGCCATGGATCTCAGCCGTCTTGAGGCACAAGAGCTTGCCTCCTAAATAACTAATGAAAGGTTGGGGTAGGTTGTTTAGTCATCCCATGCCTCACTAATAAACAGCAGTGACTGTCTTCTTTCTCCAGAGGGCACTTCTTTTTGTGTATTTGGTTCTGTTTGGCACCCCAGCTAAATGTGGTGCCTTGTTAATAAGGTCTGGTTGGATGCGCTTTTCCTCTGAAAACCAAGGTTTCCAATGACCTCTTCCATGAATGGAGCATGGCTTGGGCAGGAGCACAGGCAACTGCATCGGGACACAAAAGCCGCACCACAAAAACAGGCAAATCTTTCAATCAGAAGAAGGTTTAAGAAAGAGACAGAGGAGACATATGTGAGACAGAAGGATGTTGATTTCATGGTTTATTGTCACATTAAAAAAGTAATCTTACTGATGAATTAGTATTTGCTTTTTAATATAAAAGTGCTTATTCTTACAAATCCTTAAGGCTCATTCTGTTACATTACAGTAGGATTTTTCACCATCCCAGAAACTGTGCTACATGAGTTTTGTATGGACTGCGGACATAGCAAAATCTCCAAACAGTAAAACAAGTCATTAGTAATTTCATTGCCTTTGTACACATGAACCTGTTTGGTGGTATAAGAAAATTGAACGTGAAGACAAACAAAAGTAAAATTTTCTTGTATTTTCTAGTTTGGCTTCGAACTGATCCCCGTAAGATTTACATTTTGCTTGAGTGAATGGAACAAATACATTGTTCTTGAATCTTAATTTTAACTTTTACAGCAGAACGGAAGGAGCGAGACAGGAGTGTTGCAGTTGTAGTATTTATCCGATGTTTCCTGCTGAAGAAAGAAAAGAAGGGACTACAGAGTACAAGTGCTGCTCATACATGTTGTATTTGTTTTGTAATGTCCTTATGTTGTACTTTTACCTACGTAAAGCTCCCACCAAAGCCAATGTGAGTTTTGCCTGAGGGAGGAATAAGACTGGAGCTCTCATGGGGAACATTTTAGATTAAGTGGTTTAATATGTTTTTGTCTCAGAATGGAAGAATGAAATAGGTGAAAGTTACTAAAGCTCTTGTTTGTATTGATCATAAGTGGAATGTGATTTGCGGCGTATACTATAATACACAGATAAGAATATACGATATTTATTTTTAATCATAATCAGAACTATATTAGTTGGACGGGCAGTGAATCTGCTATTACTACTTAAATTTTAGGGACCTATTTACTGTAAATACTTTTTTTTTTTTTTTTTCAATAATAGGGTCAAAATGCAGTAACTAAAAATTACCTAATGCAAAAGATAAAAATAATTTAAGTATTCTGGAGCAGAGGGGGATATGCTAACTGATCTAATAAATAAGGCGGTTTAAAAGCATTTGTGACTGCTACAGTGATGTATGTACATATCTTACAGCATAAATTACTGTACAGAGTACTCTGTTTATTAACCTGTGTAAACACTATTGCCGGCTGTGTGGGGGAGTGCTGCAGGATTTCTCTCATTGGAAATATAAACTGCTGTAGCTTTGGCTGGGTCAGTGAAGCCTCAGACAAAACACCCTCAGAGAGAAACGTAAGCATTGTTTCATGAGATGCACATAAACCATGCTGATCTGGATGATTTTACAAAAAAAAAAAAAAAAAAAAAAAAACCAACAAAAAAACACCAAAAAAAAAAAAAAAAAAAGAACACCAACAACAAAACACCCAACAAAACAAAGCCAATGTTTGGAGCTATAAATAAAATATAAAATATGAAAAACTACAAACCGATGTCCAATTCTGGACATTGTTTAACTCTTTCAGTACCTCATCTGGACCAGTCAGCATAGGAAATGGGAAGGGACCATGATTACTGTGATTAATGCTACTGATTGGGTAAGTCGTGACAAATTTAAACATCCTGTTATTTCAGAGGCCTGTGCTCTCTTCCGCACCTGTTTGTTTCCCTTGCCCACTTGCAGTGTGGTTTGGTTTTAGCTTTTGTACGATGGCAGCTCCTTGGAAGAAGCTCTGTGAGTCACTCTGTGTCGAGTGCTCACTGCAACAGGGCCTTGGTCAGCAAGCATTGCTACAGTCCAGGTTTCGATTAATAATGCATGCAGGAAGGCAGGGAACTGTTGTTAGCAAAGCATCAACGTTTGTACAGCCATATTTTGTTACACTTGTTTTTATCTCTGTCGGTAGAGGCCCTGCACAGGAAGATCTGGCTTTGCCAAGACCAAGTGTTGGCCTCGGCCTTTCTCCGACACCTCTCAACTCTTCTGCCTTGTCTCAAGCAGGAGCTGCTATGAGCCTGGCAGTGTGTAGGCAGGCCACATGCCTTAGGTGGCCTTTGTGTTGCCTGTGTGCTCTCCATTGTGGATAGAACTGCAGTGCTGTCTGAGAAACGTAGGCCTCTTGTGGGGTCATAGCTGGTCTGATGTCATTGACCATCTGTGGAAACACCTTCTGTTTAAAGAAAGACAACTATACTTTCAGGATGGAATTCTTTGGTGCCTTTAAGTGCTTACTAAACTATTAAATACACTTTCTAGAGACGTCAGTGGTCTTAATAGAAGAAAGATGCACATTCAGTCCTTGAAGAACTACTTACTTCTTTGGATTTGGGCCTAGTGAATTAGAGAGTGGGCCAGGGATAGTCCAAGCCCAAAACACATGCTTTAAACAGCTCAGAGATAACTCTTCACCTCCTACATATTTTCTGCTCATCTGCTTCCTCCCAAAGCAATGTCAGCCATATCCTGCCTCAGTGCACCTCATGTATTTTAGTAATTTCAGCAGGCAGTCTCAGTAGCAACAAGTCCAATTGTGAGCCTGGGTGGGGTTTGTATGTTCACTGTGTCTGAACTCATCACTGGAGCCTGATGACAGAAACAAGTCCTTCTAAGGTGCAATTCATCTTGCTCAGGCTTTCCTTACAGGGTGAGATGAATCTCACCTTCTGTGTTAAAATCAGGCTGTTTTTACTCTTCCATTCCACCTTTTCTTGGTACTTAACCCCAATGGATGGTTACAAGGCTGATTGTACAGCCTCAGTGGCACAGAGAAGGTCCTCGCACAGGTGTGAGTCTACCAGTTCCAGTTCTGCAGGGCCACCGAGTGGCAACGTTCATTCAAGCAAATCAGTAACACCTGACCCAAAGGCTGTGTTGGCACTGCTTTAATTCCTCCAGCTGTGCTGCTGTGTAGTTGAGTCATCAGCAGTGAGGGCTTTGGGTCCCCTGATGTGTGGTCTCTCTCATCCACCTTCTCACCTGGAGAAGGAAAGCTGGCCAGAACTTGTGCGCGGAGTCATCAGCATTCACCCTCTCTTCCTCAGGGGGAAACTGGTATCTTGCTAGGACTGACAGGGAGGAGGAGGTGGGCACTAGTCCCACTGCTGGGGTAGCAACAGGAAGAAAGCAGAAAGGTGCTGAGCTGCTTGGAGCAGCTCTGAGCTGTCCTCCATGCTATGTCTGAGATACTCCTGTGAGTAATGCTCAGTTAGGGGAAGAAAATGAGAAGTTGGGAAAGCTGCAACAAGAGCAGAATGTGGCCAGGGAGGCAAAATGAAAGGCTGAAAAGGCTTAAGATGAATCTGTGTACCAATGATAGCTAATTAGCTTTGTGTGGTTTCCTGGGGAGACAGAAGCCCCTGTGCTCCCATGCTGCGTTTTGTGTGAGCAAATGGAAGATGGACTTGTTTGTTATGCGTGAGGGCAGGGCCCAAAGTATCAAGTGCAGATGAAAATATCCTTTAAAAATTCCAGTATTTTCAGGCATAGAAAAAAGACTTAAGAAGAGCCTATACTTTGGTACTTGTCTATATTGAGCTTGTTCCCACAGTAAATGCCTCTTTCCTGCTCTGTGGGTACAATGAGGGTTCTTTATATAAGAATACTAAATGGAGAAAAATTGAAAGTAGTGCTAAGCAAAGAAGGGTTTATTGGTATTGCCTGAATAATGTGAGCAGCAATAGAAACAACTTGTAGTTCCAACTAGCAGTTAGTCCTTGGTTAAGTGCACTGCAGTAATATGTCAGAAGAGAGCAGGGAATTTAACACTGTGATGCTAACTAGTGATGGCATGATTTAGGAAGGTAGTTCCCTGAACACTGTGCTCCCAATGTATCTGACTTCGCAGATCAGTAACTGGTACTGCAAATGGACACAGAGATTATTTTGTTGTTAAGTGACTAGTGCTCTGCAGTGCACCGTTCTAAAAGAAGATAGCCATCCATCTGGATTCATTTTGGAGATGGATTTGGAATAACAAGTAAGCTGGATGTTTCTGAGGAGAAACACTGTTGGTGAGACTGGGGAGGCAAATTTCTTTCACAGAAAGACAAGGTGGTGTACTGACATTTAAAAAAAAAAAAAATGGAATTCTTTGGATGGCGCTCACCTTTTTTAACCTTCACTGTTTGTCCCAGAATCACTGCTGTGATTCTTTCTTTGCTGCCAGGCTCAAAGTAACAGATACTCTGGGAACAGTGATTTCACCTAGGCTGTGACTCCCCTCAGTGCTAAGCATGAGTTTTATATACTATGGCACTTAAATTGAGAGCTGAAATGATATTTAAGGAGTTTGAGGGTCTTGTAGCTCTGGACTAGGGGGTGAAATTCATCCACTGTGCCTATCAGGTTATTTCCCCAGCTCTTCAACACCACTTTTCTTCTGAGAATGCATTGTCACTTGCACGCATATTAATTCTCATAAAGTCCTACAAGGCAGATAAATGTCAAGTATCCCTTGTGTTAGTACACAGAAGAAGGAGGACACCTACATGTCTTATGATTCGTGCTATTCTCTATATTTACTCCCTCAAAGGAATATATACCTTGGGACAGAGGAAGTCCCCATTATTCTTTTTTTGTTTTGTTTTGGTATTCCCTTGGACCCACTGAAGTCCTTTGGTGAGGCTGCGATTCAAGCTACACAGATCAAAAAAGAGAGGAAGCCTTGCTGTATTGCTGCTGGTTTTGTGGCGAAAAGCAAGACCCTATGTGCATCTCATGGGTTACTTGCTTTGTGCTACAGCACCCAGCTGGAAAAGGAGCTTGGGCTGCTAAAGAAAACAGCCCTGAAAAGGCATTCATTCTTGTGGACTTTCAAGACCCAAGGAGCCAGACAGCAAGCAGAGGCAAGGAATGATTTCAGAAACATCCAGTGACACCTCAGCGATGAAGGCCACAGTCATCTGAAATGGATGGAGCCTTGGATGCTCCAAATCTCAGTGTTTTTTCCTCTCTGTAGGTTCAGTGAGCTGAGGGCAATCTGAGCCTACAGTAACTTCCTCAGTTTGTTGACCAACCTTATGAACAGTTTACAGCATGGCAAGCGGCAGTGCTAGATACGGGATCTCAGCATTACGGAGGGCAAATGGCAGCTCTATGGCAGACATTGAAGTAGGCAATTTTTCATGAAACAACAGTGGGTGAGAAACACTGCTTTGTTTTTCTAGACAGAATAGACGTATGATCATCCAAATGCTTTTCTAAATGAGTTCTCACAAATTTATCTGTGCTTACATGCCTTCCCAGCCTTTGGAGCACGGCGCACACGCTAATGTAACAATTACAATTATGATACTGATCAGACCTACTGGGCCTTTTTAAGATATGAAAATCAGACTACTTCTCTAGTTTCAAACACAATGAGTTCAAAGATGTGAGGTAAATGCTAACAGAAGGATATCAAAATGAGAGGCGTGTTAGGTCTGTGCCGGCCAAGCCTCGACTGTTATCTTAACAAGTTGATATTCTTCAGGCATTGTTTGTGTTTCCATTGTGCCAAGAGATTTTATTCTTTAGTTGGACGATTCTCCCTAGAGGGAGGAAGGGAAACATTGCTCTCGTTGTGAAAAAGGAATGTTTCTTTTTGACATACTGAGCATTAAGCGGATTATGTAAAGGCAAAGCATATTGCAGAAGGAGATGTTCTTAATATAGTTTTGACCAGGAACTCATGACCCTCCACAAAATTTAGGACAGTTGGAAAAAAACAACCAACATATCACTTTGACAATCTTTTCATTTGAAAAAAAAAATCTTGTAAAAATTCCTGGAATTCATCCACTGTTATTTACATAAAATTCAACCTTTCCTGCTTAAAATCACCTATCATTTAATGTCACATCTGCGGGGTATCTGAGACAGATGCCATTAATCCAAGTCATTTTGCAAATTCCAATTTCATTTGGATTAAAACCTACAACTAAGTCAGTGAATAGTATATACTGCACATGCATTAAGGCTGGTGACTACTGAAGTCTCTCGGGTAGATAAACTAAGCACAGATTAGCCAGGTCTAAGTATATGTTCTCATCTAGGAAGGAAAAATAAAATATCCTGACATTTCAGTGATGTAGATTTGAATCAGTAGCCATGAAAAATAGTTGAACATTTATATTACAAAAGAGATACGATGACACGGTCCCAAAGGTGCATTGCTTATAAGTTAATTAGCTGCACAAATTATTTTGATAACAGTTTACTGCAGTTCTGAGGTGATATGGCTGCTCAGTGATGAGCAGTTGATGATCAATGGTAGGCACTAGTAATATCCTTCATGCTGAGTGACTTTTATTACTATTTCGATTTACAGTATATACATATGTGTATCTACACTTAGGGCTTGATCTTCTTAACCTCCCTTATCTAAGGTCTTCTGTACACTGAAGCATCTTCCTTTGGAGCCCTGTGATATTTGGCTAAAAGAATTAGGCAAATGAGCTGGGGAATCCTGCCTAAGAAGATGAAATGAAGTATTTGTTGTCATCACGCCACATTCAGCTCCAGCCAACTGAACCGCCGCGGCTATTACGCAGCAAGAAGTCTGCACAGAAGAGAATTGTAAATAACTTCACCAAAAAAGCTGTACAGCTGTGAGAAAGCCAGTGGAAAGGAGGCCAAAAACTCTAATCCACGTGTATGACTAGTTGGTTTCCATGGCTGCTATTTCATCCCTTTATGCCACCAGAGGTTAAGGCTCAGTGTGCTCATCAGGCCACACGGACGATGCCAGCACACAACCTAAAAGCCAGTGTGTTTTTTCAAAGAATCAATGGGTATTTTGGCTGGAATAATTCAATATGAGAACAACATACAAGAAATGACAATCATCTGCAAGAAATCCTTAGGACTTGGAAACGTTACAACAGGACAGCATAATTCTTGCATTTCTTTGAAGTTGCTTGACATATTACATCCATACAAAGAGTTCATTGCGATTAAGAAATATATCCTGATACTAGTAAAATAAACATGCTTCAAAGTTCCATACTTGAAACTCAAATGCCACATGTGCAATAAAACTAAACTCCATTTAAGGCAAGTAATTTATGTCACATCTAAAATTTCTCAACATTAAATAGCAGTAAGGGCTCCCACACCCCCCAAACTTATCTGAAGATAAACATCATAGGCACCATCAAAGAAAACAGAAGCAAATCTAATTGGAATTTCACTCATTGAATATCCAATTAGGGAATCCTATTCTAATTGGAAATTCCACAGTACCTTTGTAAGATGTTGAAGCAGCTGACAGAATCCACTGCTGCCAGTCTGGTACATCATGGTAGACACCCACCGCTGGAGATCAGGTGAGTAATAAACAGAAAGGCACTAACCATGTTCTCCGTGACACTCAGGACCAAGCAACTTGTGTTCCTGCTGAGGTGGGTAACAGCTGGGATTAAGAGTGACGAAGGACTTGGAGGATGTGCATTTTATCATTTAAAGGCAGGCCCACGCTCACTCCTAAAGCCAGCCAGGCTGTAATACTGAAGCCCACGTTAAGAGGTTACCTCATCTTAGGAGTTCTCTTGGGGATGAAGGATCCAAGCACCAGTCGACACATAAGATCGGCTTGGGATGGCTTGGAGATGAGCAGTCCCTGTGTAGTTACCCTACTGAGCTGCTTCAAAGAACAGGGCGATGCTCTGAGTCTGAGCAATAGCCAGACCTATGGTAAGCAGCCTAGATTAAAAACGTGCTGGTATGTGGAGCTCTGCGTGCTGTCAAGCCAGCTCCTGAAAACAGGGTAAATACAGCCTTTGCTTTCAGAGATGTTTTACTGAGAAAACATGCTGCTTTGTTTGGTATCTTTTCTTTTTTAAATGCATCTCTTCAAAATCATTGAGGAAAAAAAAGGCAGCAAGGACCAATCAATCAACCATCAACATCAGTGGCTACTTCTACTTGCATCATCTACTGAAAGAGATTTTGTACTCCCATTTCCTTAAAATATTTGTAAATTGAATTAGAAAACTACAATCAAAGGCTCAGTCAGTGACTTGGACAAGAACAGCCTATTGAAGTGAACAGAGCCGCTGACTTGAGTAAGGGCTGCAAATCTGATTGCAAAGCAAGCAAAAAATTATATTTCCAGTACAGAAGAAGATAAATAAATATGTCAAAAGCACTGAAAATGAACACAAATGTGCTAAGGGCAATCACAGTTGGTATGAACTGGCCTTGACCTCAGCTGACCCAAATTAAACTCCAATCATTGTGGGATTAATTCTTCTGGCACGAAAAACATAGCCTGTCAACAGGAATGGAAAACATCCCACAGATCAAGAAACATTAAAGCCTAGTTGAGGATTATGCATGAAGAGTGAGAGGATTATGAAAGGGAACAGTTCTTAGCCTGATGAGCAGAGAACTCAGCTTCCCAGATAAAGGAAATGGCGTGCAGTGTTCCCATACAGCCTAGAAGAAGGTGCTAGAAGCTTCTGCTAGGTGAAAAAGATCTGAAAATCAAAATCTGTAAGATGAAGCCTTCCTGTGCAAAGCCAACAACTGTTACGGCTATCTGTCTGTCTGTACGTAGCTGAAATTAACACACTTTCTTTAGTGAGTGGATTGCAGTTTGCCATTTTTGTTTCCACTTTTTATCTGTTTACTGTTGGTAACAGAATGCAGTTTCCCACCATCCCTGTTAAAGCTTGCGCTATCGGCATATCTGCTTTCAGGCTTTCTGCCTGTTACTGTAGCTTATATTGTTGGTGTGGAGCCAAACAAGAGGTTGCGTGCTTTGAAAGGACAGGAGATAAAGAAATGCAAGCCATCTGCCAAAACTTCTCGCACACTGAAGGAACGCTGTCTTTCTCCATCTTAATGCAGACTACACAACTCCTCCGAGTGCCCCAGCAGGGAAGTTACAGGGAGGTGGAACATTAATGTTGGAACTTCTGTCAAGTGTCCACGCTTGCAGTAAGTTCTCCGTTGCTGAGATTTGCCCTCATTCATTCAGTTCAGGAAAACCTTTGTGTGTGTGCTTAAGCTCTACTGAAGTAAATGGGATTTCAGTACAAGCTTAAAAGGTAAGAGCCTATTGAGAGCTTTCCTGAATAGCGATTTGTGCTTATTGCACTTGGTTCAGTCACCCCATGAGATTTTGGTTTGTGAGTTTTTCAGCACATGAATAGGAAGGGTATGTTTTGTGCATTCAGATCAGTTCTTTCTAGTATTTCTAGTGTACGAAAATTTTCTGGAGAGTGGTATGGAACAATTTATTCTGAAGAGAAATCATTGTATATTGTACATATGCACAGATACATATCTACTCTCAGAAAACATCTTCTCAACATTGAAGAAATATTCACCTTTGTTTGGATCAATGCTGTGGTTGACTATTTCTGTAGCACAGTGTCCAGAATAACTGAATTATCCATGAAAGGTTATACAGTCCATGTGAATGGCACACAGTCATTATGACAAGTGAGTGCTATTCCGCACCCAGTGAAGTCCTTGTTGAGTGTACTGAACTAAGTGCTCCATACTGCTGTGCAAGGTGATGGGTCCCATCAGTGCATCCAAGTCGTTAAAAAATTCTACAGGAGAAAAAAAAAAAAAAAGAGATTCTGCATCAGAAGAGTGAAGCTGTGTTTGCTATTTGTCACCCTTTAATAGGTTTTATTCTCTTGCAAATTGAGTCAAGCTGAGCATTTCATGGGAATGAAAGTTTAGTGCTAGTGAGATTAATTTTAAAGCCCTGTGGTTCATGATGTTACAGGCTGATACACAACAATTTTCTTTGAAAGAACAAAACAGTGAGTTCTTCAGCTTTGCCTTTCATTAATTTCCATTGAGTCTTGATCAAACAAACAGATGCTGGGCAAGATTTATTTTGAGATTAAGAACAAGTGAATCTAAAGGTCTATACGCAAGTGTCTATACATATGCTAGATATCTAAACCACTCTGATAGACAGAGGCATACACAACATGATCATCTCGATCTAAAGAGTAATTTGCCTAACTAGTCAATAGGAACTTAATTCAGTTACATCCTTAGAGGCATATAATGTCCATCTGAGATGTCCTCAGGCAGTTGATACATACATAGTTGACCTAACACAGGACACACAGGAGATTTCTGGAGCAGCAGTACAAGACACCTCAAAGGGCATCTGGCAGCTATGAGTAGGCAACTGAATTGTATCCCAGTGTCATCTTCAAGGTGAACTGTGCTGCCCTCTGAGCTCTGCTGTTTGCACTGAACCAAATTCCATCCACTGTAATGAGAGAGTAACCAAACAGCGCACACACAAGCACCTACACTGAAGTGTCCTAATTTTGATTTGAATCCTCACCATATCCCTGCCTTAAATACACTGGAACCAGTTCAACTGAGAGAAGAAGGAGGGCTGGAACATCTCTCCTATGAAGAAAGGTTGAGGGAACTGGGCTTGTTTAGCTTGGAGAAGAGGAGGCTTAGGGGAGACCCCACTGCAGCCTTCCTGTACTTGAAAGGAGCTTACAGACAGGAAGGAGACCAACTTTTTACACAGTATGGTAGTGATAGAACAAAGAGGGAATGGCTTTAAACTGAAAAAGGGGAGATTTAGGTTAGATGTTAGAAAGAAATTCTTCACTCAGAGGGTGCTGATGCACTGGAACAGGTTGCCCTGAGGGGTTGTGGATGCCCCATCCCTGGAGGCATTCAAGGCAAGGCTGGATGTGGCTCTGGGCAGCCCTGGTCTAGTGGTTGGCAAACCTGCCCATGGCAGGAGGGTTGAAACTAGATGATCTTTGAGGTCCTTTTCAACCCAGGCCATTCTATGATTCTATGATTTCTCATATGAGGAAAGGCTGAGTAACTTGGGTCTGTTCTGCCTGGGGAAAAGAAGACTGAGAGGGGATCTGATAAATGTTTATAAATATCTAAAGGAAGTTGGGAGACAAATGGATGAGATCAGGGTCTTCTAGGTGGTGTGTAGCAATAAGACAAGGAGTAATGGCCTAGAACTTGAACATAAGTTCCGTTAAGTTCTGTACTAATATGTGGAAGAACTTTATGGTCAGGGTGATAGAGCACTGGAACAGGTTGCTCAGGAAAGTTCTGGAGTCTCCTTTTATGGAGATATTCAAGATCGGCAGGACACCTACCTGTGTGACCTATTGTAGCATAGTTGCTTTAGCAGGGGGGTTCAACTCGATCTCTCGAGGTCCCTTCCAACCCCTGCAATTCTGTGATTCTATGAATTTCACCCTGAAGAGGAAGTGAGGGCACCTTGTTCCCACCTGTCTCTGGGAGTGGAGGTTGGAGGGGTGCTCATTTCTTCTGTGGAAAGGAAGTGTGCTCCTAATTTGTGATGTGGTCTGCCTAGAATCATCTCGTCCAGCTCCATGACTCTGGGAGCAGAAGTCTGCCTTCCCCCTCTCAAACGTCTCTCTCAAAATGACACAAATGGCAGCGAATACTACTTGCAGATACGTGTGTGACCTGCGATCTGTCTGTCACCAGCCAAGTACTGAAAAAATTAGTGACACAAAGATGCTTCTAAGTGAGACAGCTGTCAAAACTGCATTTTTTGGTAATTTTGGGACAGATCAGCAGAAGACTGAAGAAGAAAATAATCTGTGCAGACAGGATTTCTTTCAAAGCATTTTTTTTCTGATCAAAACATATGACGTTCTTCTAGAGTAGCCCATTGCCTTGAATCACTCACCTCTATTTTCCTTGGCCAGGTTGTCAGCCATCTCCCAGTAGTCATAGCTGTGCAGGATGCTGTTGGTGATGCTGACATGGTTGGCTGCCATCTGATGGATGCGCTGCGGGATGCTGATTATAGGAGATGAGGAAGGGGGCCCTGTGCTCCCCTGGGATCCGACAGAGCTGACCGGAGAAGGGCTAGGGGACATGGGTGACGGAGTTCCTGTGCTCCTGAAATCAGATGTTAACACCACTGCTTAAAAGTGTTTGGTTTAAAAACATGAGAGTATCAGAACACACAGCAGGTAAGAAAATATAACATCTGACAGTCAATTTGGTCTAAGTTTCTGTGACATGTGAACTTACTTTCCACTGTTACCCCAAGAAGATGGGTTCTGGGCAGCTTTTGATGAATTCTGTAAAGGAAAAATAATTAATAATGCATATAATTAATGTAAGATTGTGAAATGAAGAACAGCAGACAATAAAGTAAAGGAATGTAAAGAAAAAATTGTGCAGACATGCATTTAAGTCTCATGACACAGTTAACCCATAGAGCAACATGGTGTTGTGATGAAGCCGTGCTGTAGCACAGACTCAAATCACACTCTATGAAACATCCTGAGATGAGGGCTGGCTAGGAAAACATGCTTGTTGATGCTCAACCTTTTCACAAAAATCCTGGGAGTTCAGAAGAAAGTGCTGCTAGGACTCTTTCTCAGGTTTAGGCTGGAATTTCTTGTGGTAGAGAATACCAGAATACCGGAAGGCCAGCAGCAGTTCTACAGGAAATTCAGTCTGTAATGTCTCTTTTCACCAATCTTGGAACTTCAACCAGAATTTTTTTCTTCCTTTCAATAAAAGATAGCCAGGCATATAGAAGTTTTAAGACACTATGGTCCCTGCTCTCCTTTGTCCTGTTCTACTGTTTAGTAGACCTCGAAGTTAGGAAAATAGGTTCAACACTGAACTTTCTTAACTTCTGAGTTTTGTCGTTCCTATGCCAGCAAAACTGCATGTCACCTGGAGTTATCAGTAACATGTCCATATACACAATTGGCCAGTGAGATGGGCACACTGCTTGAGCCTCTCCTAAAGAAAGCTTGTTTTCTCAGTTTTGATGTGTCCTCTGCGTTCCTTCCTGAGTTCCCACACAACATAGTTTTTGACACCTGGCCTTCTGTGTTACTGGTATGAAAAAGCAGCTCTGGAGCGTCCTATTGAGGGCTTTTCCCTCAGTGGCTTTTATTTATTTTTTTGTAGTTGTTGTTGTTTGTTTTTTGTCTTTTCCAGAACTACTGGCCTTCATCTTTCTAGTGTAACAGAAACTGAGCATGTGTTATTTATTTACAGAGCTGGAGGCAGGAAAAATGAGAAAACTGAAGTGGAATCAAGGATGCTTCCACTGTAAATTTAACGTGCCTCTGCCTTACTGTATAGCTTCCTACACCTTTTTTCTTATGTTGGCTTTTTTTTATTTTTAATTCTCTGCTACATCACTTTCTTTTTTTAAAATATAATGGAATGGAAATAAAATACTTAAAAGGAGATTTAGTAAGTTTTTTTTTTCTTCTGTTAAATAAATATACTTCTGATTTTCCCTGAAAATATGTGTAAAATAGTTTAAAGTCATTCTTTGATTGATAATATATGTGGAAGCTCTTAATGCAGTCAGCATTTCACGTCACTTGGTTCTGAAAGCTTTCAGATACCAAATATGAAATGACTGGAGAACTGGCTTGTTTTTCACTGGAAATTATGGCAAATGGATTTTTTTTCCCTATTTTTACTTTCAAAGGTGAGAATACTTTCTAATGTGGAACTACGCTATCATTATATCAGCAGGAGCTTTGCAGAAAACAAGCTCATCTCGTCTGTAACAGAGTGTAAGTCCATTTTATGTTTGCTGTGAAACAGTTTCTGCCTGCAACTAAGAGACATTTTACATGGTTGAGAGCCTGACCATCCTGTTCTTAATGCAGGCATTCTCTGAATTGGTAAAGAAACAGAAAGCGTTATAATTGGCACATATTTCTTTCCCCTGAAATCAAGTCATTGTTAGAGAAACATAACATGTTGAATTATATATTGCTAAATTTTTAGAAGCAATTACAGTGACTTCAATTTCAGTTTGACAGTAACAGATCTGTCAATTTCCTTCACTGTCTTCACGTGTTTAAAATCTGGTCATGAATGTTCATGGTTGTATTTGAAATTTTTTTATTAACAAAGTGTCAAAGGATGGATGTTTTTCATTTCGAGGTACATTCCTCTGTAAAAAATAAAAAAAATAACAATAAAAAAAGGAGCCCTGTGTTTAAAGACAAATGGTTGTTCAGGTTCCCAAAGAAGTTTGTTTTAAAGCATTTATATGTATGTATTTATTTAATTAGAAAGATAGAGGCTAGTTTGCTTTCCATGTAGATTAAATGCTGGATGGACTGACTGCTAGGAGGGCTCCACCATAAAGGTTCTGTCCTTGAGCTACTTTCAGAGAACGGTTTCCTGTCAAATAAAATAAGATTAAAATGCTTGGAATGACTTCCTGTCATATTCAAAATAACCAGGCTGTAGACCAGACAGGGACTGGAGAAAGGAAGCAGTAGCATGCGAAGCAAAGCAGGGATGGGAAACCAGTGGTGCTCTGTCAAATACATGGTGGGTGGCTTGGTTGCCCTCTGGTGCTTTTGTACAACTCCTGCTGAAGTCAGAGTGGCCTGTCTGGTAGTTCCTTGGGTGAGAACATGTCCCATTGCACTGCCTCACCTATGGATGCTGCTAAGGGGAAGTCCTGCAGTTGAGGACTGATAATGATCAAAGTCTTCAACTCACAGGAAGTCTAGTGGGAAGAGTAGTCCTGGAGGGGAATTCTTGGGGCAAAATCTCCAAAATCTACCTACAACAGAGCAGGTTAGCACTAGATAGTTGATTAAGAATAACCTAAAAATGCCTCTTTGTTAGCATAATAAATTTCTTGGCCTTCCTGAAGGGACATGACTTGTATATTACAAAGAAAGTCCCTTGCGAAGGCAACGTAACTAACTGGTGATTAAGTGTTGCCATGGGAGTCTATAATAAAGCTCCTACTGACTTCATGGGACAGTGACTCACCTCAGCACAGCTACTGTTTTTATTAAAATGTATCTACTATAACATCACATTGATTTTAGAGCGTTAAGAAAAAAGGTACCTTGAAATACTCAATAAGGGCTTTAGAGTACTTGACAGCATGGTCTCTCTTAAGTCGGAACATCCTCCAGTACAGAAGGGCCAGGCAGCGGTAGCTGCAATAAAAGGGAGAGCATAAGGTGAAGTGTGCCCCCAAACAGTAATCCCCATGAATTATCTGAAATTCTCAAACTAATGTGCAGTGGAAGACTGCTGGCACTTTCTTTACTTTTAAGTTCACCATTCTGTTCCATTTTACTAATCATAGAATCAGAGAATCACAGAATGGTTTGGACTGGAAGGGACCTCAAAGCCCACCCAGCCCCAACCCCTGCCCAGGGCCCCATCCAGCCTGGCTCTGAGCTCCTCCAGGAATGGGGCACCTGCAGCTTCTCTGGGCAGCCTATGCCAACGCCTCACCACCCTGAGTGAAGAATTTCTTCCTATCATCTAAATCTCTTCATTTTTCAGCGTAAAGCCATTCCCTATCAGCCTGTGTAAAAAGTTGGTCCCCCTCCTGTTCCTAAGATCCGTTCTAGTACAGGAAGGCTGCAATGGGGTCGCTGCTGAGACTCCTCCAAGCTGAACCGAGCCTGTCTGTCTGAGATGCTCCAGCCCTCTGATCAGTTTCATGGCCCTCCTCTGGACCAGCTCCAGCAGCTCCACATCCAAACATGGTTAGATGCTACGAAGTAGGTGCCGTTGCCACTAGGGTCCCTTCCACCCTTGTCGAGAGGACCGCTAATGGTCCTTCTCACTTTGTAGTGGACTCACGAGCAGGGCTGTGAGGTATCACAGCCACGGCGGGGCCCCTCAGCCCGCAGCCGGCGAGTTGCGGCCGCCCGCCGCTGGAGGACAGCCTCGGCTCGGAGACCGGCAGAGCCCGGCAGGCAGCAGGCGGGAGGGAGCGGCCTGGTCCCTCTTCACCGCTCTCCCTCCCCTTTTTGCTTTTTTAGCCGCTTTTCAGTCATTCCCCACCTAAGCATTTTGAAAGTGATTCCCGTGCCCTGCGCTCCTCCCGACTGCGCAGCAGATTGGCGACAAAGGGCGTTTGAAAGGAGCGCGCACCTCTGAACGCTCGGTTCTTTTTATACAAATGATTAATTAGGGCTCTTTATTTACGGAGGATGAAGATGCATTCAGTTTGGGTTTTTAACAGATGGTTAATAGATGTTAAAAACGCACTTGCTGATTGTAAACGTCCACTTACTGAGAATCAGTCACCATGTAATAGGTATTTGATGTATTAACTACATAGATATTAAATTAAAATTTGATTTTAACGACATTTTAGCTTTTTACTGGCCCTCTTCAGCCAACCTATAGAATGTAAGGTGCACGCGTATATCCTGACATCTCCATTTGGGAGGGAATCCAAGAGGCTTAATTATCACCATCACCATCTCTCTCTTCACGTAATACAAATGTAATTTATGATTACAGAGCCTAAATGTCAGCCACAAAGAAACTGCCAAACTATCGGCACAAAAGTACATCGCTCATAAAAACAACAAACCATCGAGCATTTAAAAATTAATTATGCTGATGTACGATAAGCTGACCTGTCACAGTCAATAAGTACGAATTGCTTATTTACAGAGACAGAATGCAGACCTGCTGCAGTGGTACGAGGGATGGACCTTCCCAGAGCTGAAAATATGCTTTTTATTTCAATGGACAACATAATCCTATCTGGCCGCGTCCAGCATCTGATTTTCAAGAGCTCTCTCCCTGCAGAAAAGGACCTTTTGAGGAAATGGTGATCTACTAACCATAGCGCTGCCAACTGCTTGTCTTCTGGCGTGGCGTTGGGGCCTGAGTGGGTTTTTAGTCTCACTGCGTACCTTAAGCAAAAGGAGAGAAGCCCATGTGAGTTAATGGACACAGCTTTAATTTACTGATCAGCTCCTACTACAGCTATGCTGACCCATGTAATTTGAGTCAGCCCGTTCTACGAATTAGCTCAAGTTACCAAACACACATGTCCTTTTCTGGTTGTGTTCTGGAACCATTTTGCCATTAACAGTGCCTCCCTGCACTCCTTATACAGCAGTAACTCCTCCGACCATCGATCAGTGCAGAGGGAAGCCCAGCTGGCAAGGTGTTGCTTCCTGGCTTGCTGTGCTGCCCTACCAAAATAACCCCCGCCACCGGGGAGGCCCAGTTACACAGAGCTCATGCAGGGAGGTTTTCACAGTGTTTGAAGGCAGGTGACAGCCTGTCTTGAAGCTGGTGCTGCCCTCACCCTGCCAATTCCAAGCGCGTCTACCCGGATTTGTGCCTCCAAGCAGAGCACGGCACAGGGGGAGCTTGTAGCTCTGAGCTATTTTTGCACATATGACATTACACTCAAATTCTATAAATATTAAACATCTACAGTGGTAACACTGCTGTTTCAAGAGTGTATGCGCTATGCAATCATAAATTAGTTTCTGGAAATCTCGGCTTCCAGCTGAATACCTGAACAATGGACAAGGTTAGGACAACACAGCACTTCTGGGCTCGCTTCCAGAAAAATACCTGCTCCACATAATTAGCTGCCTGTGGGTTTTCTTATCTTTGTTTTCAAACTTTAATCCTGATACCTGTGCAAAGATTCAGTGTGAACATTTTGTTTTAACAGGTGTACCTAGCAGACCTAGCGTATTTTTCTAAGCTGCAGCAAGTGAGATCAACAGTAATTCACACTACTACACAACCACAGCTACATACATTATTGAAAGCTATGAATCTGCAAGCAAAATTCACTTCCAGAGTTAGGACCATATATTTGCTATCATGAGAAAAGACAGGGCAGACAAAGGAAGAGCTCTCTGCCTGTGATGGTGCAAGCATTAAAAAAAAAAGAAGAGAAGAAATGCAGAGATGCAGTATACTACTCTCCTACTGGAAAAAATGTATATATATATATATATATATGTATGTTTTACTTTAATAATTTTCCAGTTAGAAAGCTGGCTTCAATCCACTGAAATGCATAAGACAGCCCTAAGTGGAATAAAATGCCAATGGAATTGTTAACGTACATGAGAGAATGATTGCATCAACACTAGCTCCAAAAGAATGCAAATGTTTGAGGAGCTTTGCTTCATTACATATATGATTAGAAATAAAATGCTTTAATTGCTATGAACTTAGTGCTGATGAGACTTGCATGGTTGACAGTCCTAAGGAATTATGTTGTGGTCACTGACAGTGCAGCTTTCTCTTCTAGTTTGCTGGACTTTGTCTTGCAGAGAGTCGCTCAGATGCTGGGATGACTTTGACCAATTTTTCTCAATATTAACTATTAGTACAAATTACAATAGAGATATCCCCAGAGGAATTGTGGGCAGGACTGTATTCTGGATTATCCTGTTTGGATATCCATGCAGCTGACTAAATGTAGGAGTCTGTTTAAGCGTGAGCTGGACTGCTTTCAGGAGTCCACTAGCTTCAGTAGAACACACACTGAATGGGCCTCAAATGCCCACGTTTCTATGGCTGCTCACATCCTTCAGGTAACAGTTAAACAGCAGTCTGAAACATGTTACAGAATTTTGCAAATGATCACTCCGTGTGAGTGTTCTGGTGTTAGGTAGCAGTTTTTTCCCCTTTTGAGGAGCACTGGACTTACACCTTGAGCCTCTTCAAGCCATTTGCAACTCCAGTAAAATTAAAAGCTTTGTTTGTTTTGCATTCTACACCATTTCCTAATTTAATTTCCAATGAAATCGAAGATAATCTATTTGTGTTACGTATGACTGACCAGGCACCTGGGAAGTCCTCACTTCTACCCATTCATTGTATCTGGGAAATCATGTGATAAAGTAGATGAGCATATTTGCATGAACAGAGCAACCCCTGTGGTCGTCTCCTCCCTTCCTACCTGATGAGTTCAACTGTTTCTGAATACATTGTATAGGGGGATTTAGACTCCATTGGGCCTTGTTCCATTGCATTTCCACACTCAATAAACGATAGTGCTGCTTCTGCATAATTCAGTGCCTTTCCAAACTTTTCCACCTAGAGGGAAAAAATAAGGATACATAGAAATAATGTAATCGTCAAGATATGGTTACATTTGATGGGATTTTCTCAACATGAGTTTTTCTCAGCGTGAATTATAAACTTGACGCAAGTCAGTATATCTTCAGATTCATAAATTTTCCTATGAGAAAGCTAAAGCCCATCAAAGCCTGTGCATCAGTGAAAATCATGAGACAGAAAGCAGAGCTGAAAAAGGTTATGAGATGTTATTTGGTCCACGCTCTTGTGTCAGAATAAGGATCAGTGCCTAAGACAGATATTTGTCAAAGCTCTCCAGTGCTGGAAATCCCATAAACTCAACATCAGGCCTTTTGCCTCAGCTATCAAGTGTCCTTACCATCAAAAATGGTTTCACACTTCTTAGCAGATGCAGTCTTTCATCGGTCAACAAAGAAAGGTAATTATTGTCTTGAACTAAGAGAATCAGACTTAAATATTTTGAGTACTAAATCCCTCTTATTCCAAGGCTCATCTCCATTCTCATTTCTTTTTCATTCCTACCATTTTCAGCACTGCTTGCCCTCGTCACTATTTTGCTTTCTATATCCTCCTCCTCTTCTTTTAGGGAGTACTCTACTCTCTCAGCTTCTCTTGCCATCCTTCCTTGCCCAATTTGCTCTCTTATTTTCAGAACTTCTTTGACTCCCTGTGCTTGTGTGCTTAAACATATATATATATATAAATCTGTATGTCCTCAATAATACTGCATATGCACATATCCACATAATGTTCATATGTGTACACTTACATACCACTTATCTGGTCTCAGAATTTCATTTTTGATGTGGGTAGAGATGAATCATACCATTATCTCTCTGTTCTGACTTGTCTTTCCTTCAATCAGAACTCCTGCGGTACATAAAGCCCATTAATGGACTGGATGCATTTGGTTGAAATCTGATGCACGCAGTGAAAGGTTAATGGACCTTATTCTTTTCTAAGGGATAAAGATTTTAAATAGTAACTTTGGAATGGCACACTGGCTTCAATCTATTTTAGGTTCTTATATGACTCCCATTGCGATCATACCAGAGAATTTCACAAACTTTTTATTATATTTCTCTCCCTGACGCTCTTCTGCAGGTGGAAGTGCTATTATCCCAATTTCACAGATGGGGGACTAAGGAGCAGAGAGACTTAGAGTCATTTTCAGGCTGCTCACTCTAAGTGCTTATATTAGGTATTGCAGTGCCAAAATAGGAGGTATCGAGCCCAGCAAGGTGATTCAAAGTGCTCCCATTTCCCTCCAGGATCCCTACACACTCAAGAAAGGGGGAAGTACCTGCGAAGAGTGATTCAGGTATCAGTAAGGAGCTGGTCCACTGCAAAGGAAGACTGAACGTAAAGGATATTTCTATCACCTAGTGCTGATGGGAGGCTATTTAAGCTGTGCCTAAGTGACTTTCATGTAGGAAATTTGTGGAAGAGCGGAGTATAACACTTGCATCTCCTATTACTGGGAGTCTACCATAAAAACATTTTTCTTCAGGCTAAGAGAGAATTTCCTTTGCATATTAAGTGATTTTTTTTTTCCATTTCGTTTAAAGCAACACACTAAAATGTACCATTTGTATTTTTCCACAATATTTTCTGATTTAAGACTCTCTTTAATATGGAACTGAATAAACCATGGAAATTTGTGCTAATAAACACAGCCAGAGTGTAAAGCTGTGTGTTAGTGTCCTAAATTAAGGGCCTGCTACAGCTTCCTTGGCCACTTTATACTCTGCACAGCTAAGAAAAAAGAGGTGGAGAGGCTTTGAGCTACCTTTTTGTTTCCTGCCCCCGTGACCACAATGTGTCTGTTAAGCAGAGCAAGGCAGGGCTGCAGCTACCTCTACTTGCAAGACAGCCATACCCATGCTGGGTCCCACCCCATATATTACATCTGCTATACCAGGGGCTGGCATTTTAAGGCTGTGCTGTCTTATTCATTGTGCTAGACTAACACAGGCTAGGAGAAAGTCAAAAGATGGCTAAGTGGAGCTCTCCTGGAGCACCATGTGCTTCATTGCAGCCTTTTGTTTGGAAAACCAGGGATCTCCTTCAGCACTCCATACAGCCCCAGGTTCCCCTCTTTCAGGAAGGTCTTCCTGGCTGTTTTTCTAGGCACTTCAAAGCTAGAGACAAGAACCTGATTTTTGCAACGCTCCTGTGTGTGAAATGTGCCTGTAGGGTTAAGTGGATTCCTTATGTACTGCTGGTTGTCTTACAAAGGGTTTGTCATGAATCGAAGATTCTTTTGGCACAGGAAAGCCAAAGCTGTTCAAAAAAAGGGCAAATTCCCCTGAGCACCAGACCAACTTGGACTATTATTACAGGGCCTAGCCAGCTTGTTAAAGTAAGAAAGGAATGTGGATACACATACTATAGCATATAACTATACAGTCTCTATTACTACAGTTGCTAATTAAATCATAGGGATAAGTGGAAATTTTTATTTATCCAGGCCTTTATCTCAGTAAGTCATTATTTGTTAAGTCATAGTTTATTGGGCTATGAACATTTGATTATATAAACATTTCTTAATTTAACAAGCCTAGCCATCCTTATAATAGATTTTATAATTACCCCAGCAATATCGCACTGATGAAGAAACTGCATTACACAAATAATTTGGAGCAACATAACTGGAAAGAAAATATTCTCACCATCGCATCTGCTTTATGTTTCTTCCGTTTAGCTTCCTGCATAAAGTAATCTGCATTGCGTGGCCTACCAGGGGAAAATAAGAAGACACTTTATTATTTTCTGAAGTGCAGAATATTTTCAGGTTATTTTTCCCTTATTTTAAACCTGATTTGCAAACATTTTTTTATGAAGAAAATACACTTATCATGTAACCATGCATCTTATATTTTCAAATTGCTGCCTGTGGAGACAATAGCATTTATGGCTGTTCTCATTCTTTAGAAGTCAGTGATTCAAAGCAAAAAAAGCTAATAAAATGCATTTTTATGGATTGTATAAACTGCTTCCCAAATTAGTGCTGTTTTGATCTACCAAATGGATGCAAGCATTGAGCGGAACAAGTTATTCCATCTTCTCCTCTCCCTTGTGTTTGCTTACCTCATTTTCTACTCCTCTCTGTTCATCAGCATTTGCCTTGGCTTCTTCTTTCTTACAAAACAAGTGTGTTTAATCTCTCCACTTCAAAAATACACACTGAGTCTGCTTGCCTCCACAGCTACCACCTCATCCTCCTTCTCCTTATCTGTAAGCACACTGAGAGTGCTGTTTGCTTTTGCTGCCTGGAGTTCATCTGTGACACAGTGCTAGGTTGCCAGCTGCATGCCACTGGCATTACTTGTGTCAAAATTCTCCATTGATTTCTCCTCAGATAGATCTCAGAGACTCCATTCCGTCCTTAACCTACCTGACCTACTGACTGCAGGGCACAAATTCAACTGCTGTCTCTGTGCTGAAATTCACAAGACCATTTCTGATCCAGACTAATCCACTTCTATTCAAACTGAAAACACAAAGTGCTGTCCCCTTGGCAGTGCTTGGTGACCAACTCACTGAACCCTCATGGCTGAAACAGGTTTCTTCATTTTCTCCCTACTTCACTTTTCTCAATGGAGAGAAGCCATTGTCATTCCAGTGTGTAACACAGCACCTTCAATTCTCAGAAGTCTTTATACTTCCTGACCTTGAAGATTCCTCCAGTCTTATATGTGTGAGACACGGCCTTCCTCCTTCTACTCAGCTAAAACATCTCCTGGTTCATCTCAGCACGTAGTGAAGTTACTCCTGTGTCCTTGTCATTCTCAGAAGTTTCTCCTTGCAAAATTGTTCTCTTAGAATTGCTCAGATTCATCCTTCTGACATTTTCCAGCGAAAATGGGATACTGCTGAGTATTTGGAGAATGAATAACAATGTTCCCACCATTCATGATTTTAAATGCACAGCTTTGTAAAAAATAGGGTATTACGGTATCACTGCAGCATAGCAATCCTAATAAGGGATTTCTCAGAATGTTTGTTACAAAAAATGTACAAGTCAGAGAAGATACAGATCTAAAAACTGAAGTCAGTGTACGAGACAAAAATTCTTGCTTTCAGATCCATAACAGATTAGTGGTAACAAGGTGGAGCCTCTTGGCAGAAGAGGACAACCATATCTACTTTCTTGCATCAGTAAGGCCATTTGCCACTGCATCTGTGTAGTCTGCTTCTTACGTGCACACAGTTTCAAGGAGATGTAATTATATCACAGAAGGTTAGTCGTAACTCTTATTTTGAAGAAGACTAAGGCAAAATATCATCAGAGAGAAATCAAATTTGAAGCCTGAGTAATTCTGAATGGCATCTGCCCTAAAAACTTTGATGATACCCAGAAAAATAGTTAATTTGTTCCATCTTTAATATGTTTTTCTCTCTTGGAGTGGGATTTTTCCCCAGCTCCCCAGCAGAAAGAGGACTAAAGACGAGTTTCTGTCCTAGCTTCCCATAAGCTGCTGCAGCTGCCAATACTTTTGTACCCAGCAAGATGCTAACACTACCTTAAAAACATAGAACCATCTGGATTTGGCTTTGGTTAATTATGAAGTATTAGACACTGAAACAGTGCTAGCTCAATGGGGAAAACTGTGTTTTCAGAACCACTGAAAGACCTTTTCACATCTCTATGTCCTTTCTATCTCAGTCTTGCACAATATCCCGGGTAAGACTGTTTACTCTGAAGTGACAAAAAAACAAAGCAAAGCAGAGCACATTAGCAATGCAGTGGTCTCAGCTCTCTGAAATGATCACAGTGATGAACCTCTACATGATCCTTTCAACCTCTGGTCATTAAAATATGTTCTTTGCAATATCCCCTCCCATGTGACACCCAAAACCTTATGTATAATTTGCTTGTTTGAAGCACGGAAAGAAGCTGTAAAAAACAAGTGAGATAACACAATGTAATTATGGTCTACTCATAAGTAAGACAATTGTAAAATGTTTTTCAACTTGTAGTGGGATTTATTCTCCAGAGTTACGCTCAGCAGCTGAGAGCATCGTTGGGAGGCGTGTACATTACTGAACCAAGAGGCCTGCTTTGAGTAGCTAACCAGAATGCAATGTGTGAAAATTGAAGTCATTGGTTTCTAATGAAGCCAGCTGTTTTCAGCAGAAGCCTAACATAAAGAAGAAACTATCAGAAGACCACTGTTGAGCACAGTATGTATATCTGCAATGTGAATGTTTAGATACTTTCGTAGGAAAAATACAAGATTGATACACAAATCTGAGGATGCCTAACAGAAATTAAGATTTGTTAGGAAAAAAATACACTGAGTATGTTTTCTTCTGGTTTCTTAAACAGTATTTGTTCAAAAGAGTTAATAAACATGCCACGTCAAATTCTGATCTGTTAATGCTACACATGCAATACTGTTCTCCAACTGGTCAGTACGTGTTAATAATCTTTCAGTTCAGACTACAAATGTACATGCTAAATGAAAATTGAAAACTGATATATGTTCTATAGATGCAGTGCATACTTGTGTACATGGCACAGATCTTGTATCATTTTAGAAAGAAAACAGGGATGTGCTTGAATTTAGGGTGTTTTTTTTTTAATAAGAAAGAAAGGATTCAAATTCAGTTTTGTTTAGATTCCCTAGGTTCCCACTGTTGGACACAAAATCTGTCCTTTTAAATCTAGTGTATGAGTTTAAATTAGTATGCCACAAAGTGAAGAAACAGACAGTGTGTCTGAAAAGGAGCGAAGAAGACAGTGGGTTACCTCAGCTCATGGACATACGAAGACACATGAGAAAGCTGAAGCATAACTTAATTCCTCAGAATTGCATACTGTGTATTTCACATCTACGACGTTCATAAAATATTCTATTAATCACAGTCTGATCTTACAGACTTGTAAGTTACAGTGACTGAGAATGCCTATCTTTTACAAACTCCATGGTTCATCCAAATTTCATCTGTAACTTGGCCCCTTTGATGAAACTGGTGAAAACCTCAGACTGGAGAATTTGCAGGTAATCTTGCTGCATTGTAAATTCAGATACTGTATGTTCTTGTTGAGAGATATCTTGAAGTGAAGAAAATCTGTTTCCTCAAACAAGAGATTCAGAAAGATCTGAGGCTGAACTCCTTTTCAGGTCTTAAGGTTTGCGATCCTAATGCAGATTGCAGCCTTGCTGCAGTCTGAAAAGCCTGGGAATAAGGAACATTTCTACAGAGTCAAATTGGTACCAGGCTACTGGTGGAACTGGAGAGGATATAAGTGGTGTAAGAAATACTGGAGTCTCTTTGTTAGGCTAAAGATGTTGCTGATTGTGAATGTAAACTGAAGTTCCATGGAGAGATATTCGCTGAATTCTAGTTTTCAGACAATTGAGTCATACTCTCTAATGTCATTTACAACTGTCTGTATCAAGCGGCGTCAGCACTTTCACTCCAGATTTACAGACAGGATTCAGGCCTCTTATTTATTTATTTTTTTTTGTAAAAAATGTATAAAAAGAAGTTTGACTTCAAATTAACAGGTACAAGCAAGTGTTTTATCTCTATTAATAATCTCGACTGCAAAAGAAACTCTTTTGTTTCTGAATATCTGATTGTTGGTACTTGTAGAAATATAGTCCTCTTCAACAAAGCCAAAAAAGAGTTCTAATACACTGCTCTAATGCCTCTCATATATCTCTCTGAAAGGCAAGAGAAAGAGTGCAAAGCATCAGTGCCAACTAAGTCAGGCTGCTGGTGAATTCTCCCCGGGATCAAGTGTCATTATGTGAAACTGGCTGCTCTCGAGGAGAATTTACCCTACTCTGTTGATTGGGGAAAGCAATCAAGTACCACTGGAACCAGTTCAATGCATTCTCAGTCAACACTAGCCAGTCACCTAGGCACTGCAACAGAATCCAGCCTTTTACAGAATAAACCCCCATGGCTAGATCTGATAGTACAAACAAGGCCAGGCTTCCTTTTCAACAGTGGTATTCAAACCATTTATGACTTTGACAAGGGCAGCCTCAGTAGCATGTCTGTGACTGAAGCCAGGACGAGATTTATCAAACAATCTGCTACTGCCCAGAATTTCTCTCACTGGCACTGCTGCCACTTTCTCTGGGAGCTTGTCGAAAACCAGCAGGAAATACAGCATTTCCATTGCTTGTTATGTTGCATGGGATCCCAGCCTGAGGTGAGATGGCTGCGGGCATGGTAATTAACTCCCCTTCCAGAAGCAGCCTTTCAGAATTCCCGGGCTGCTGAGTTCCTTTAGAGTGGTGTTTACCCAGGTAAAATGCTTGTATGTTTCTCCTATTATATATCCTATTTAGCTGTATGCCATCCCCAGTGCATCTCTGCCACCTTTGTCTTTTGCTACCTTCTCTGAATTTAATTTACTCCAGTTTAGCAGAAAACTGTGAAAATGTAAACTCGTGCAGTAAAAAAAAGGGGAAGAGAATCAAATGAAGTGAATCAATAGAAGCCTTACGTCGTACAGTAATTTACAGCATCTCCTGCAACATAATCTCCTCAAAACCCAGTGCAACTGCTGGCATTTACAGAGTACAGTAGTATAGCTTAGACTCCAATACACAATTTTAATTATAACTGCATTCAAAAGCACATTTTTCATCTAATTTTTGTATTTTATATGAACTAAATACTAAACTACAGCATTTCCTGCTTCATTTACATGATCCTCCACTTGAACATTATTTCTTACTGTGGTATAGTGCTTTATGAGGATACATTAAAAAAAACTAATAAAAGTTCAATTAAACATCATAAATGTAGCCGAGTGCGTATTTTAATACTCTTCAGAGATAATGTTGAAGTGTTATAAAAAACCAAACTAGTGCTTCCTTAGTGTACAACAATTGCACATAATAAATGCAGCTTAAATCATAATTCTAAATATAGGAATAAATATTTCACAACTTTAGTAATCCAGATCCTAAAAGATGGGGGTGCTGGAAGGGACCAGAAGAACAAAATGAGCCACCTTAGAATCTGATCAGAACTAGGGGCAAACCAGAAGAAATGGGCATAGCCAGGGTCAGCTCATGCGCAGTGTTGAAGTTATGCCAGTAGGCCATGACCCTTAAATAGAAGAAGAGAAGGAAATCCTGTAGGGACCAGATATCAATATAAAGTAAAATGTTGGTGTATACAGTCCTAGCTATTTGTTGTTTCAGACAGGGATACACTGGGAAATATACCAGGATCACTTCTGACATATTGGGTCAAAGATGAGCATGGTCATCCTGGGGCTGAAGCTGGGAAGCATGTATTACTATACAAAATACTGTCCAACCATGATGCATCGTGGCCTCCCGGCCATTCCACAGCTCTAAATAAATTGTTCTTAACTGCTGTACCTGGGATGGCACATGGGGTGGAGGAGAGACCATGAGACAGGTAGCTGGTTATGGGAGTCTCCTGCTCACTACGGCAGACCCAGCACGTTTGGAAAGTTCAGCAGAGAAGCATAACTGTAGAGAGGGCAAGGAAGATATTGGTGACCCATTTAAATGCTTGTGCTATAGGCATTTCAGAAAGATAGGAACAAAGGATCTGATTGGAGTCAGGCCAAATGTAAGAAAAATTTACTCAATCACACAGCTACACAACTGCTATCTTGATGGGCTTAGTATAACGAGGTCAATCGCTTAGATTAGATGAATAGTTCAGATACATAGAGAGTGAGTTACTGTTACAAAAAAATAGCAGCCAAAAATAAAGAATGGCTTCTAATTTAAATGAAATGAAGAAACATGCAAGAAGTAGGAGTTCTTATTTCCCCCAAAATGAAAAATTCCCCAGACTAATAATGTCAGTGTAGTGAAATATGAGAGATGAAGAGAAAGAGTCAAAATCCACTACAAATTCCTGGGCATGACCTGGATTCATGACTTAAAGATACTCATGTGAAATCAATACCTACACTAAAACATGCAAGGGCAAAGTGTGTATGCAAAGAGGGAGGAAGGAAAAAGGTATTAACAATAGGCACTTGAGCTCCTGTGTTAAAAACAGAGGAAGAAATCTCTACAGCCTTGCAGATAAACTACAGCTGTGCCTCTTTTCTCGTATGTTAGATATATACTCTGAAATCAACTAATTTCAATACAGACCCTGGGAGAGAGGGCGAGACAACAGCTACCCAGGCTTGCATTGTTTTAATATGCCAGGCAATACACCCTGAATTCCCAAGAGGCAATGCAAACCAAAGGCAGAAAGATACTTCTGTGAGAGGAAGTACCTGGCAGCCAGCTCTAATGATCCCAGCACTGATGAGTGAGGTGTGGGTAAAATGGATGAGTGACAGTATGTGTGAAACCTTGGCTCCATCTGTGCTAGTGAATTAAGCAGAGCAAGGATACCAGCTCTACCATTGGATCATCCATGCTGTTTGATGGCTAATACTTTCCTTGGCATAGCTTTGAGTTTTCTCCCAGACAATGCCTGGGCACAGCTGGAGAACAGCACACGCCAAGGGCTGTTCTCAGGAGGCAGTGAGTGTTCTTTGTTTTGGGGAGTGAAGACAGTTCAATCAAATAAACATAGCAGTGTTGGACCACTGAGAGGATGGGCAAGGATGTAGCCTGTAAGCTGAAATGAAGTCTGCAATCCTGGCTTTTCTTCGGGACCAGGGTATAATGGCTATAAATCCTTTATCCCGTGAGAATCTCCTGCTGGAGTTGTATAAAGATCTATTTCCCACCAAAACAGACTCTTTGAGAGTGTTTCTATAAAGAAAGGGGGGAAGGTGGTCATACAGAGAACAGGGAACTCAATTATTTAATCACAATGGCAGTGGATGCAATGTAGGAACTTAATGCTGCTTTCTCATGGGCAGCATGTGCGTAAGAAAATACAGTGCTACAAGTTAAAAGGGAAGGAGGGAAAAAATGGAATGGTGAGAAGAAGTCTTGAAATTGCCCAAAGCCAAGAAATTGAGAATGTTTCAAAGTAAGCACATGAGTTTGTGACAAACTTAGTACAGGAGATATTGGTTTATCTGACAGGTAATTGTTTAGATGGCTGATGAGAAGAAGGATGAGTGCATGTCTCTTCCTTAAATGTGCTCTGGAGGATGTGCTCAGCACTCCGGAAGTCTATCCAAATACTTCAGAAGACCAGGAGTCTTTGAGGAATTTTCATCAAGGTGAAGTGAGTTGGCTTCCACTGGTTGTGTGGGAGTCACAGCCCCAAGAGCACCTTTTCCTTTCTACTCTGAGAAAGAAGAGGGAGAAGAGACTGATGAGAGATAGGAGTCCAAGCCAAAACTGAGATATGGTAAGAAGTTAACACTTCAGCTTTTTCTGAGCTTTATTCATGACACCTTCACAGCTAGAATATTCCTTGGACGTACGATTCATCTACAGATAAGAATACTGTCTCACTGTAGGGTATGTTCCTGAAGCTGGGACAATATCAAGCTGCTGGGTGTACATACCATTCGAATCCATGGAAAGAACATTCAACAAAAGATAAAAAAAAAAAATCTTGAAAAAAATTGTGGAAGCTGTATTACTTTGATCCCAAAAGGCCAGAAAAGAAGAGGAAAAAAACAAAACAAAACAAAACAAAAAACAACCCCAAAACATCCACACATCAAGTTTGAAAGGATAAGCCATGGTGCAAGGAAGAAAAGAATTCTGAGGAACAAGTTCTGATGTAGCCATAAGGAGAAATAAGAAGCTGAATATGCCCTGCTCTATTTGTACCACACGTGCAGTGTTTGGAGGAGGTGTGAGACTGTGCCCTTGGGCACCCACAGCATGTCTGTGCTTATCACTTCAAGGACAACAGACTTCGTTCCTAAATGCAGTTATTGGGAATTCTATCATTCAGTGAAATTACAGCAGGACTGAATTTGGCTTGAAGCATTACGATGTAGCTTTTAAAATGTTCTCTTCATAGAGTCAGAAATGGCCAGAAATCCAGGAAATCTTGTTAAGAATTAATACTGAGAGCAACATGGATGTTGCTTATACATGTGCCATGCTGGATACCTTGAAGCAGATTCAGAGCAGGCAGTAAACAATGGCAGATGAGGAAAAGCAATATTTTGGCTGCCTTTTGAAGACTCTTAGCTATATTTACTTTTATATTTTGATGCATGTGTGTACAGCACTCTGCCAAGCAAGATATACTTTTTATTGACCTACTTGTGTTCCAATTTATTGCTAGTGACAGCTGTTGTCAATGATCTGGAGAAAATAAATTGAGACTAAAGCAGAGACGCTGATTGGTCAAAAAAATTATTGTTTTAAATCAAATAAAAGAGATTTAGTCTCTTCAAACTGTAGAGTCTGATTAAAATGAAGACTTTAAAGCCATGGCTAGATTACAGTAATTCCAAACTTCATGGATTATGAGATGAAATACTTCACAGGCATCATTTTGAACAAAATGCTGCCATTAGGATTACTACGTGGCTTCAGATACACAGTCGTGCACTTCTTCAAATCCTCTGCCATGGTACTGTAAGGATTTGAAAGACACTGGCTGCCATGTTTAATTTGATCCTTCTAACATGAGTCAAATTTGTTGACATTTAACATTTGCAGCCAGTCCAATCTGCTACATTTCAGCGACTTCTCTATGTGGTAATTTCAGGATCAAGGTCTAGAATAGCTGGTATTTGGTGGTGTTTCCTGGATACAGCTTGTGGATGACAGCTGTAGTATAAGAAAATCTCTCTCTAGTTAGCACAACAGGCACTTAGACATTTGTGTTTTTTAAGGGCAAATTAAGACATATTTAACTTCTGTGTTTTATCTTATTTGACATTTTACATTTTTTTATGGGCTGCAAATTGCATGGAGACATTCTACACAGAAGATACTATACACCAACAGTTTTATTGTATCTCTCCGTGAAAAGGTGAAACAGTTTTATTGAAGATTCCTGCCAGAGAAATCACATGTATCACTAATGGAGAAAGGAAGTGATAAAAGCCTCTTAGATGATGAGAGATGGTGAGAAAAAACAGGTTTTCTATGACAGACTTGTAGAGGGAAAAAACACAAAGTGGTCCCCCAGTTTTTTTTTGTCAGCGTCTTGAGGGAGAATGAGACGAAGACACAATAGTTCTATTGTAGGTGTTTCTGACTGTATTTTTTCTAATCCAAACAGATGAGCACATCCTACATTTTGACATTTATCAGGTATACCGATACATTTTTGCCATGTGTGTACATGTTTAAGGTGCAGAAAAACTGAACAGTGCCAAGTAAATTATAGATGATTCAAGTATTTCAAGAGATGTGAAGACTTAGGTAGTGCTTCTAAACAGCTTCAAATTTTCTCAATGGAAATTGTTGAATAAATGTGTTGAAAACTTTGAAAAATAGCACTGAGGGAAGTGGAGAAGGAACAAAAATGAGGATATATACACAGGGGAGAGTTTCCTCCAAAAGGAGCAGAAAGAATGATTACGTTTATTGAATTTACATCTCTTCATGACTTCCAGGAATGTACACAGAAATTAATCTTACCAGCCTTCTCTTCTTGACAGACAACAATACAGTTACATCCTTTTAAAGTCTGTGGGAGTTACTTATAGTAGGAAACCTGTATTCTCCTGATGAGGCACTGTCATCCCTCTAGTTACCTCTGAGACTAGGTTAATGTGAATGATCATTACAACTACTACAATAATTGTAAAATCCCCATTCTGGTAGAAAACAGGGCTGTTTTCTTAGGGTTTCCCTAGGTAAATAAGTGCAGGTGCTATTACTGGTGAAATTCTGGGAGTACAAAAGGTGTGTCAAGGTTACACAGCTTATGAAGCTGTATATGCTCCAGGCAGTTTCAGACCTAGCTTGAACAGAATTTCTTCTGCACTGGCCAGAAAAATCAGTATTTTCATTCCAGGATATTATTAGGCAAAAATAAATAAATAAATAAAAAAATCTGAGTTTTCTTGACATTAAGGTTCCAACCTTCAGTTTTACCTTTATCTAAGTAAAACCATATCCTATACAATTGTGGGAAATGAACCAGCAGTTTTAATTTACCAAAAAGAAAATGAACAGAATTACAATTATATTCGGAAGAAGAAAGTGGGGATGTTTGAGAGATGTAATGGAAGTGGGGAGGGGCAGGTATCCCTCCAGATATTCATGCCAGCCACTGCTGCTTCCTCCTCCCTCTGCCTTTGTGACACCTTTTTCTGAGCAGCAGTAGCAACAAGTGAAGCAGCTGTCAATGTTTGAGGATACAAGGCTCCCATCTGTCCTCTCCCCTTGTTCCAAAGCACACACAAGAAGGGAGTCCCTCTCACTGTGCCTTGATATGAGTATATAAATGTCAGTAGTCAGAGGTGTGCAGAATTAATGCAGAAGCACTAATAGGGCTCCCCCTTTAAGGCTCTGATTTGTCTCACATGGCCGTGGACCAAAGAAATCCATTTAATCACAGAATCACAGAATTCTAAGGGTTGGATGGGACCTCTAGAGATCACATTTAAGCTCAGGTCTGAATCTTCACTCCCTATCCAAGTGCACTGTAGGTAGTTGTGCCTGTGTCTTCAGCACTATCACAGCGGTGCTTGTGTGAGGCCACGATGTAACACTGGGGCTTTCTTTCTGGTTTGACCTCAGACCTGTCTCATCACTATGCACACACGGGACTGTGACTGACCCTGTTTATCCTCACCAGACCTGATCCTGATCTGACTTCCTGGCTTGACCTTGGACCTGCCTCATCACCTTGTTTCGTGTCTCTGTGACTGGACCCCCCCAGCTGGCATAGCCCCTGCCCCACCAGTCATCTTCTGTCCCTCTGTTCCTGGCTCCCCACCCCTTAGGGAGCAGCCAGTCCACACTGCTTCCTGATGATCAGAGGATTAACTTATGATGATAAATGAAATACTTTACAGTGTATGTCTCACTGTTCAGTGTACAGTCTTACTATAATAATACTGGCCATATCTCAGCTCCTGATGAACAAATTGTAATTTCGTTTTGAAATGGAGAAAACTACACTGTTTGCTTTATTTTAAAGTTATCTGTACTTACATGTCATCAAAGATAAGTTTCGTCCTTCTGCAGTCCCTGGGGGTGCTGGAGAGAGGTGACCAAGGTTCTGTTTGGGTCTGTGGCTTATTGCAGAGAAGAACATTTTCTGAATTGATGTGAATTGATTTCTAGACAACAAACAGTATAGAAGACACTGAGCTTCTAACTTCCAAAAAAGTAACTAATAAACCACAGATAGTCTTTGCATCGTGTTGTAAATTGCCAGTTAGTTTTCCTACTATTTCAGCAGGCAGTATGTGTAACTGTCCTGTCACTGACAGCCACAAATTCAGATACTGCTCAGAGTGCTTTGTAAAGGGCTCAAGTTTTGATGTGATACACAGATAAAATTGAGCTGAACTGTCAGTAATCATCAAAATGCTCTGTAACAAAGTCAGTGAAATTACTGAAGAACAGATCAGTTTGGTCATTTAGAAGATCAAGTTACATCTCCAGTCTTGTCCTTGGTTTATAATCACTGCCAGAAAATGCCATTGCCATTTCTTTTTCAGGTAGAGGATGGAAATTTAATAGGAAAATGGACAAAAAGTTAAAATGGATAAAGACTACTTCTCAGCTTAGGATACCTGACAGAAATTCAAGAGACCACTCAGGCACTCCAGCTAGATACCTCATGAAGAGAAGGGATAAAACAAAGCTATGTTTAATATTTATAGTTCATGAGCTCTCATATTCTGTATGGCACATCCAGATCAGCTCAGACGGCTAAAGTTTTCAGATGAATAATCAGATACATAAGAATTTTATTGCAAATGTTGACCAAATGGTGCATTGCTAGGCTATGCAGAAAATCTCAGTGAAATTCATTTGCTGAGGGTGTGGATCATAAAGCAATCACCTTCTACTTTTGATTTCCAGCACATTTGCCTGTAAAGAAATTTACACTGTTTTCAGGTTATCTAGTGAAGACTCATATCATTATAATTCTGAATGGGTTATAAACCTCTAAACTTATGTTTTAAAAGTTAAAATGATTAAGAATTTACATTTATTCCACGGACAGATAAACCTACCACTGCTGTATGTTAAAATGTCTCTTAACTTGAAATGCATACCTAATTAGTTATTTATTTTTAAATGTATTAAATTAAGATTATATTTACTACTCCCCTCCTCACTCTCAAAAAAATATATAATTAAGTATGTACATATGTCTTTATGGGCTAGTTATCCTCACAGGTCAATTATCCCCACAGCAGAAGTGGCTGGAAAAGACCACTGGTACAACTCAGGTGTCCTCTTTTCCTGAAAGTTGACTAGGCACTAATATTTTGGGTTTTGAAACCTCTTATGTATCTAATAATGTACCGTTTAAAAATAAATACATGCCGGATAAAATCTATAAAAATCTTCTGTAGCAAAGAGAGGAGTAGAGGCCTCTCTAGCAGCACAAGAGTGCCTCAGCAACTCATGAGATGCTACAGCAGTGGGTATCAGTATGACAGTATCCAAGTTGCTACTTCTAGGAATTTCACATAAAGCTGTAAGGGGCAATATTTTGTCCTTAATCTTCTAACCACAGCGTCCTGCAGGCTGGATGGCAGGATGCTATTTGAAGGGGTGAGAGAAATATGAATCCCCTCGACCAGAAGTGCTGACAGACTTTTCAGTCCACCATCCTAATCACAGAGCTCATGGATAAATGAAGGGGAACATCCACTCCCACTCTCTCTGTACTTTGAAGACAGTGGCTAGCCCCCAGTTTAGTAGTAAGTCCTTACGTGGAAGGATACTCTGAAAACCTTCAGTGTCATTAAGATTCTGCGACAGGATAAACATCTACATGTCTGGGCTGTGGTGGAGCAGAGTTGTGAGATTCATGTTTGATGGTGTCAGTAGCAAGCAGTAGTGTATGAGAAAGATGGCTGGAAGCCTTACAGAATTACTTAAATCCAGGCACACTCACTGGTAGGCAGTGGCTGAGCAGAGGTTTTATACAGTACACCACACTTCTGGATGTGGGAGCATTCCATTATGCTCAAGCAATACTCTACAGGACTAAATCCATTAATTCTGGGCGACTAGCTTTTACCTTTTGATTATGTAGACTTTGTTATTTGTCCAATTTACAGCCTCCATTTTTGCCTTTCTTCTGTGCCTTGCTAAATGCCAGAATAGAAAAACCCAATTTACAGTACCATGTTAATTATGACATTTTAGTGTAACATTCTGCCAACTTATCATAGATTCAGTACAAAATGAAAAATATCAAGATAGGGTTTTATTTTGTGAATAACAGTACAACTTACATTGAAGTCTCCGAGATGTGGCTGTGACTGGATTTCACCCTTATGTTTTTTGCTGGAGGAGATGGAAGGTAATAGACTGCTGCCATTAGGTCTGCTGGAGGAAGTTAAATCATCGTTGGAGTATTTGTGTTTTGATGCATCAGAGAGGGGAGAGACGGGTGACCGAAGCACTTTCTCATTTTTATTTATTGGTATTGCCAAACTGGAAATGGAAATTACAGTAATGGAGTGTCACAAAGCTGGGTTTGAGAAAGGTAAATGTTTTATATATTACCAAAACTTTGAATTTAAAACCTGCTGGCAGTTTAAAGTGTATTGGTATCTGGTAACAAGCTTACAGTATTGGAACCAAGAGTTCATTTACAAATTTGTATCATGTTTATCCAGTTTTCCTTCAAGGCAAATTGTAATTCTGGAGTTAATATAAAGCCTGTATCAGAGTACTTGAAAAAAATACGGAGATAAATGGCCACTTGCTCACCATCTCTTAAGGGATAGCTGGAGACAAAGATTAGACTCTCAAGTGTAAGTTTAGGTTATGGAGCCCTATTTCACTATTAGAGGTGACAATTCATAAGCCACAGCAATAAAGCCATACTTGAACTAAAAGAGGAAATGTGTTTAAAGATGACTGGGTTGTCTTTGAGCTCAATGGCCAGCCCTTGGTAGCACTGTTTATTCTGATCTAACACCAATTTTAAAGACAGATAGGCTGGTACTGCAGACAAAAGGAAACATATGCAAACAGCAGACACAGAGAAATGTGAGCTGGTCTATATTCTGAATCAGAAAGCTATGCAGTATTTTCAATTTCCATTTATATGAGAGAAGCTTTGGATGAGAAGTCTAACAAGCTATAAAAGTATCTCCAAAATAAGTTCTAGATGCACTAATTTAAAGAAAATATGTATCTGATAATTTTAAAGCAACACACACAAAATAAGCATTCTTAAGGAGATGGTTTGCATTTAAGACAAAAACTGTGATTAAGGTCAGACAGAAAATTTTAACACAATACTTCCCCTTGTCACATTCCCCTTTATTCAGCCTATTACTTTTTATGGACAATTCTCATTTCTTTATAGTTACTGTATCAGACAGTATACACTTAATGGAATCGCAAAAGGAATATGGTACAAAATATACTTTATTTCTGAACATCATTTCAGGGAACAGAGCTAATTAAATGTGCTCTTATCATACATTTGTCCATTTATCTGGCACGTCTTTAAAAACTGGCTGTGAGAGAAGCCATGAATCATAATTCAGAACCTTTCCCATTTCCCACAGTGTAGTACTTTTAAAATACAACACTAACTATTTTGCTTTAATGAGCAAGAGCTGTTTATGAATGAAGGGTTCGGGGTGTGTAAAATGGACAGCTGCTTTGTTCTTTTCCCTCCAAGAAAAATAAGAGCTTTAGCACTATTTTGAATGTGCAGGTGGACGCTGTTATTTCTTTTCCCTTTCTCAAACATAAAGCCATGCCTTGGCTAGCCACATTTATACATCACTGTCAAAGTGTACTACAGCATCCAAAAGAAGCCACTGTTCCTTGGAAGTGCACCCAAGTCTCAAAAGCTTGGCCCAGAGCTTGAGGACTAGTTGCTGTTTCTATCTGCGCAGCATGCCTTTTGCATGGCTCCCGGCACTTTACTTGAGGCCCATCTACATTTACTGTGAGCAGTCAAACTGCAGCAGCCCAATCTTGTTATCCCGAGAAGCTGTGCAAAACAATGTGAAGCTCATTCTGGCCTGCCAGGACTTGACAGACAGTGGACCTGATGTAGATATTTAGGGTTACTCTGCCTCCTGCAGTGGCCTTTTGTATCAAACAAGGCCTTGCTCAGACTGTACATAGGAGGAGAGGTTGCTGAATGTTGCTAATGGCTGCAAGTTGCACCAGGGGATGTCAGGCTGGAGATTACAAAAAAATTTCTTCTCAGAATGAGCAGTGAGGCAGTGGGGACTGTGTGAATGTGGCACTGAGGGACGTGGTGGGTGGATATGGAGGGGGGTGGCTGGTGGTTGGACTGGAAAAGACCTCTCAGATCATCTAATTATTATTATTATAATTCCAACTTTAATTGTTCCATGTTTCTACATTAGGCTCTACAGTATAAAATTCTCACATCTGAAGGTCTTTTTGCTCCTCTGTTTGATACTAGCTTTCAGCTGTGCTGACATAACTGTCTGTGCATGACCTACAGTAGCATAAACCACATAAACTTCTTGGAAGCAGAGCAGATGAGGGAAGAATTAAGAAGCAAGTATTCAAGACTTCCTTTTTTATGAATGTATTTATTTAATGCACAGTTACTGTCAGGAATGCTGAACACACTGTTAAGCAAAATCCAAATTACTGCTCTGCTTCCAGGAAGGTTGGCATTTAACTTGTGACACAGAGAGTGGTAACAGGAGTGGCGTGTCTGCATGCATTCATACACAATAAAATAAACTGTTCCATAATTTTTTTTCTCTTTATGAAACATGTGACTTATACTAAGATAAAGAAATTGAATGCATACTTTTGAATAAGCAGTACATGTGTCTGCTTTCATCGTGATTCTCTGCCAGTGCTAGTGACAAGAACTGCTCAGACTCACCAGCAAGGTGAACAACAGAAATTCTTACAGCAACAAACAGAAACATTCTCTAATTTCAGCAGTCTCACCCTAATGTATATCTTGATACGGACAGAAAAATATTATTTTTTGAAATACTGCTGACCAGTGTGCTCTAAACAGCATGGAGCTGAACTCTAACAAGATGCCTATGTTTGACCAGATGTCCTCCAGAGAAATTCAAGATGACTGATCTGAAATTGATAGAGGTTTGCGTGCACAAACCATGTCAGCATACAGCTAAATACTCATCTTTTTCGTGCTCTGCATTCTTTCAAAATCTGATTGTTTTTAAAGCCTAAGTTCCTTGTCCTAAAATGCCTACTAATTACACACAATGGATTGCTTGTAATCTTGAAAACACCAGATCTCATATGTATTCTGGAACTGAGTATTTTGGGCATTGTTATGAATATTTTTCTCAATCTAAACACTGTTGATAGATTTAAACCCAGACACACAGTCACACTTTAAGTCTGAAAACGGTAACACGTTAAGGAGTGAGAAGATGGCTGCCCAAGTAAACCAGTACCTACAAGGCAATGTCTGAGCATATACCCTAGCTATACTTAGGCATTCCATGAGCCTCTCACTTGAACTAATAGCTGCACAATACGACAAAAACTTGAGCATATAAATGCGTCAGGAGCTGCTAAGTTGTTCATTAAACCAGAACAAAGCAGAACGCACTGGGCAATTTTTCAACATAAAATGTGATAATTAAAAAATAACTCGTATTACAGGCAAAAATAACACAGGATGTTAAACTGCAACTAGTTGTATGACTTGGTGGTAAATAAGAAGGAAAATGCTTACCTATTTTCATTCATATTGCAGTGATTTGCTGTTGCAATGCTGTGGGCAGAGGCAGCTAATCGTGAAGAGCTCTCTCGCTCTAAATGAGTCTTCTTGATGTCTCTGTACTCTTCCTCATTCTCACACTGAGTAAAGAGAAAAATAATCATCTTGTAGGTTTTGTGTTTACTGAACATCTGACAGTACTTTGACAAATCATATGCTGGTTTTCTAATATTTTGATGCTTTAAGCATATGCATAACAAAGATGAGAGAAGATTGGTTCACGTCTTGAAAAACTAACATCTAAAGAGGCAGTATGTAGTAGACAAATGAGTAGAATATAAAACCTGCATTGTTTCAACCACATTCCCACCTGCACCTCTGGATATTTTTTTCTTCATATTTCCCTCTTTGCCCATCTCCTATGCGCTTTTCTCTTGCCTAGTGCTCAACCTCATTCCTCTTGCCTCTCCCTCTCTTTCCTTGGCAGCAGTGACATTCCCTGCATTAGTAAATACAACAGATCAGCAACTGACTGATGAGCAGCTGAGGCCAGTTGGCAAGGAACAGCTTGCATACATGTGCTCAGCTTGCTCCTCCTTCAAACCAGGGTATGCCACATTCAGGCTGCCTTTTGGGAAGGGCCCTTAGGCGATGTGGTTTCTAGCTGGGGCCAAAAAGTGTCTGGAAGAACAGAAGCTGACCCAAAACACATGGCCAAAACCACATTAGCAAGCATGTTAACAATTAAGCAAAGCGGATGACTGTGTGCCACTGTGTGGTGCTACATCCTGCCCACATCTGGCCTACTTAAATGACTGTAGCCTGCATTTCCTGCCACTATCTTACTTTGTCTTGCATTCCTTACGTCCACCACTGGTTCCCTCTGGCTCTGTTTTTCCACGTTCCTAAGACGTCCACATCCCTTACCACTTCTAACACTTCCACTTCCAGTGGTGACTGAGTTTTACTTGTGACCTGTTGATCATGCTGTATTTAGTGCTCTGCTGGGTGGCAACAACATTTTCTGTTATTCGCCGCCACTGCAGCTGATGCTATGGGGTTAACATAGCTCACTCTCCACAGGGAAGTGAAGACCTTTACACCTCAAGTGCTTAACTATCCCTTTCCATCTTTACTTTCTCCATCTTCTTTAGATCATGACAGAAGTGGAAATGATAAAGACCGCTTTCTAATTTTGCAATTATGCCTGATAATCTATTCTTATTAGTCTTATTCTTGAAGTCTCCTAGGAAGGTAGATTATGTACTGTGTATTTGTGTGGCAGTTATCACAGAGATGGTCCTATTCCAGGCTGAGGGGCAATCTGGTACTCCAGGAATGCCTTGTATTTATTATAACAATAAAATCTCCAACAACAGCAATGCTTTAAGATAAAAGACAAAAACATAATTTGTGCCATAGAAAATCAAATTAAGCTCTTCTAGACTGACTGCATTTATTCTGCTCTTTTATCATATCCTCTTGTTTCCTTCTGTGTGTACGGGCTGGCAGTTATGACAAAGAAATTTCCTATAGCACAAAATGTAAATCTTTTGCTTCTGCCCTGCTTTGACCTGGTATTGTGCAATTAGTTCCACGCTGCTTCCTAAAGGGAACACAGATAAATGCATCTCGAAGCTTAGCAGTGGCTCTACCAGTGGCCAGAATAAGTCAGATACTGAAAGAATACTTTCAGGTACTTAAACCACACACAAACAAGAACAAAAAATGAAGGAAGAGAGAAAATGGAAGACCACTTTGAGTAAACGTTCCCAAGAAATGTGCAGATACGTCTGCTCATGTAGGGTAGCTCAGATGGTGACAGATGACTGCACAGTAGAACTGTTCACAAAACGAGCAGATGGTGATTCCAGTTCAAAGTGACTTTTGGGGTCAGACTGTCACAAATGGAGCGGAAAGCTTCCTCGATGGACAGCTGCAGCCTTTGGGTGAAGGGGGCTCCTTGTTGAGAGAAAGCTGGTACACCTGGTAGCTCCTAAAATGTTCAGGAGAGGCATGGCAGAGGGGTGGATATGACCAGAAGGCTGTGCCCACAGACGTGCTGCTTTGGGGATGGGACAGCTCGTCAGGCACCCTCGCTGGTGTGGGAGCCCTGAGGTAAGAGTAGGGCAAGTTGCAGAGCCAGGCTAGTCCCTGCTGAGCTGGACTGCCTGCAGGGACTGAGGGACTCGCCCCTTTTGCTGCCAATATGAGGGAAAAAAGGCTGCTCCCTTTCTGCAGATATGCAGTGATGCTGTGCAGACTGTCTCAAGACAGCCACTTACAATCCCTATGCCTAACCAAGCATTGCCTCCATGAGCTCTCTCTGGTTTTGCAAGAAGCCTCACAAGAGAAAGCTAACTGACTTTGCTTTTACCAAGGCACGAAAAGCCATGTGCCAGCAGCCAACACCACCTCCAAGGGCCAGAGGTTCCACCACCCCAGAAGCTTCGCCGGTTGCTCCATGGGGAGCAGGGCTGAGGCCCAGTGAGGGCACGCTGCTGAGCAGCAATGCAGACGTGAGCGATGCTGGGGCTGTGACCCCTTCCCTGCCCCAAGCATCCACCCCCACTTCCCAGAGCTCACCTTGCGTTTCCTTCTAGATTTCGGTAAGCCCTTCTCTGCAGGGAGGTCAGCACTACTACCCTGCGGGATGCTGGCCGCCTGGTTTGTTCCGGCGCTCATTGCCAGCGGCTCTTCGGGCAAACGCTCTGGAATCCTGGACAAAAGAGCCAAGTCAATGTTGACCCACAGCGACTTTACCTCATCACTGTCTTTCAGAGGAGACAGGAGCTCATTCCTACCGAAAGGAACCAGGGTGTAAAACTGTTCCTCCAGCTCCTTTGCTATTTCACTATTAGTCCTGGCATTAATAGAGCCAAAGGCACTACAGCCGCCGTGGGCTTTGCTGGCGGCTCCGGTCCCCAAGTCCTTGGCGTGCGGCTCGGCCCCGGCCGCCGCCTGCGCCTTGGGCGGCGGGCGCTCCTCCCGCTCCGACTCGGAACCCGACTCGGAGGAGGACGACGAGGATGAGGACTCTGTCTCTATGAACTCCTTAGACTTGGGCGCCGTTTTGCTCGGCCCCCGGGCCCGCCGTTTCTCACCGGCCGCGGCTAAGCGCGGCTCCCGGCGGTGCCCTGCTCTGCAGCCCGCCCCGCTGACACCGGGCCGGGCCCTGGGCGCTTCGCTGCCGGCGCCTTCCACAAAGCCGTGGTTCCCGGCGGGCTCCTCTGCCCCGCGACAATGGGAGCCGTCCCCGGCGGAGGTCCTCTCGGCCCGCCGCGGTGCCTTCTTCCCGGCTGCCCTCCTGGGCGGCCCGCTGTCAGCGGCGGGGGGTGACTTCTGCCGTCCTCCCTTGCTGCCCGGTGCTTTGTTGGCGGTCCTGGGCCGCGGGCCGTCCCCGACGGTGGCGGCAGTAGAGGCGGCGGCGGTGCGGCTCTCCCCTCCGCGGGGCTCAGCTGGGCCCGGGGCTGGGGTCTTCTCGTCCTCCTGCCGCTCCGCCTTCACGTGGCCGTAGTAGGGGTGGGCTTCCAGGGCCGAGCCGTCATGCTGGGTCAGGATGGGTGCTTTGTGTGGGGTAACTTTATTCAGCCACTTGTCCAGCTGCCACTTATTAGATGAGGGTGGCTCGGGCTGAAAGAGAAGCAGACGGCAATGTGCTTAGTGCCGAGTCCCGCTGCCCTTACCTGCAGCGCCTCCCGAGGAACACCAGAACACCAGTGCCACCAAACACCTGCATCACAGAGGTTATACCCTTGGCGAGAGGCCACCCCAATCTCCGTCGCACCTCGTGGCTGTGTGTGGGAAAGGTAAGCCTGCCAGGCCAGCAGGCAGGGAGGATGCCCCACGCTGCCCCATGGTTCAGCAGCAGTGCTGGGAAATGGGACGCATGCCCCAAGAGGTGGGATGTTTTCGGTTTCTGGAGGAGACTGGGAAGGAGGACGTGTTGAGTGAGTCATAGTTTCTTGGGATGATTCACACTGGCTTTAGCTTTACTGGGAAACACTCCTGAGTTTCCAAACAGAGGAAAATATCATGGGGATGGGAAGGGTGGAAAACAAGGCAGGAATATGGTTGAGGCTAACCTAGCAGGAAAACTAGGTTTGCACATTTTGTGGCCTGCACCACCGCGTTAAGTACAGTAAGTATTTAAACAACATATAAAGAGGTATATAGCACTAACCAGGCTATGCATGTAGTCTGTCTGGTATTGATGTTGTAATCCTGTGAGATCATGCAAACATTTGCTCTGTGGTAGTATTGTCAAGTGCTCATTTAGTAAGTATTGTGTAGCTGTTAGTTCTCCTCTTTGTTCCTGTCACAACATGATCAAGTTATAAGAGAGCATCTACAATATAATGGTGTTTGGACAGTGAAGTGGTGGGATAATTATGATTTCAAGTGTAACCACAGCTCAGAAAATGTTATTACTGAACAGTGTGCAAGTGTTTTCTAGTGCTTCTTGCACTCAGTAATTTGAATGAAGTAAGATGAATAGGAAAGGAACAAAAAAGGTAGAGAGGATGGCCAGCCATATTCTAAGCCATATTCAACCCAGTGTGTTAAGTGGCCTAATTTCCTGAACTGGAAGCAAAATTTGGTCAACCAGACTATTGCTCATGAAAACTATCAATGTTCTGGAAGAAAGTTTGCTCAGGAGAGCATATCTAGTCCCTAACTTACGACAGTCTCCAACTTAAAGGCACTTCTTTTAAAAGGAGTTGCTTGAAGGCAGCACATGCTTCCTTCATAGCCAAGGGTGCCTTCAGGGTCACCTATGGAGGGCTGCATTCACTCTACAGGAAACAAAGGCTTCTAAAATGAGCAGAACAGTAAGACACTGGAATTCATATGATACAAATACTCCCTCTGAAGCATCTAATTTATTCATTATCCAGCTAATCAGTACCTATGGGAAGCTTGCTGGATGGCCTTGAGTTTATTTTTTCTTAATCTTACTCCCTAATATTTTACATGATGAATTTCTTTCCAGGGTTAAATTTTGAAAATGGGTGCAGAGCATTTCTCTTGGATGAAGATATATTTTGAAGGCTTTTAACTCTTTATGTAAAATAAACTTTTTTTTTAATTTATTTTTTCCTTTTTAACTGCTGCAAAGAGTGGAGATGGATGCATTTGGTGCCATTCATTATGTACATACTGGACTTATTACACATGTAATGAAAGGTTCACTATATATGGAGGTCTTTGCACTGTTCAGGAGATATATTTAACAAAAGCACATACATCAAAAGCATGTGTAGAAAAAAATATACCTCTGCCCATAATTATAGGCCAGAGTGAGGGCAGCTTGAAAGTTCAAAAAAATCTTCCAGGTTTTCTGTTACATCCCATCCTCTTTAAGTAAGTTGTCATTCTCAAAAACAGCAGTTCAAGGGATAACAGTAAACCAGCAGAAAACAATGATTAACTGCTACAGTGTCATAACTTGTCAGTATGGCACTTCCTGCAGCCACGTGTCTGCTATTTAGATGGAATAGCTACACTCCCACCAAACTCTAAGCCAACTATGAAATTTAACAGAATGTATCAAAATTGCCAACTTTACTAATTTTTTTAGGAGTTTCAGGACACATCTTAAGATATGGGCTTAGATGTATGTCCTTGGTTTATTTAAATAAAAATTCTAGTCCAAATGGTGGCTTGAACAAATTTTAAGGTGTGTTTGCTAAAAAAAACAACAAAAAAACCTTTAAGATGTGTCTGAAAAAGGTAAAAAGCCTGCAGCCCAAAAAGTAAATTTAAAGAATACAAATTCTGAAAAATCAGAATTTATAATTTTTTCTCAGTTTTCTGGGGACCCTGATAGAGTTTATTCACTGTACATGAGTAATGCCAATTCACTTCTGGAAGCAATTAATTCAATTGGTTGCTTTAACTGAAAAGTCCTGTACTTTGAAATCACTTTCAAAAACAAGGTAACGTGGAAGAGAACAGTCAAGAGGGAAGAAGAGACCTGGTGAGAAAAAGGATTGGGAAGATTCACTTGCAAAGTTTTACCAGTCCACATTACATGTCCAACAGTAATTATTTGTGGCAGGAAAAGAAAATCCGTAATTCTTCAATCCTAATTCTTCTCTTCCCTGTACGGGTCACACACATTTCTGTGGAAGAAAGGTTGGCTTGCTTGAAGTGGGATAACTTCAGCAGTACGTAACGATGGAAAAGTGTTGAAGGATTCGGTGACAAAATGGTCTTGTGCAAGAGAAATATGCTGCCCTCAAGGCCTTGACAAGAACTGGAGAGTTTTTAATTGGGGTAAAGCTGGTGGTAGCCAGATGGGGGACAGCAGTAGGAACAATGGTCAGTGGTGAAGCTGACTTGCTGTGAACTGTTTTCATGCCAAAATCCATCTGTGGTTTTGGCTTGAAAACCCAAACCAGGAAAACTCTATCAGAACAGGATGGTTCCAGGGACTACTACACCACAAATGCAGATGTGCTGGGCTTCAGTGAGAAACAGAAGGATGTGACACACTTATTTAAGATCTGTGGATGGATTCATCTGTACAATATAGACAACTATCTAAGCTATTCAGCAAATTCTTTCTCCAGGCTACTCTTGCAGAGTGTCAAACATTTCATCTTGGGCATCTGAAATAGGTCAGATGAGCTGGGCTCTAGAAAATGTTTGTTCTACTCCACTGTCTTTAAGGAAGAGAGACTGAAGTGATGAACAGATGTAGGTATCTGCAGTACAAGTGTCCAAATTTGGGTGGGCTGATTCCCACACAGTATATCTATATATCTCAGACATCTTCTTGGCTACAAATGCAATCAGAGGCATACATCCGAAAGAAACGTTTGTCAAAACTCATTATCCAGAAAGGCTTTCTGGGGTGAAGGGCTGTTAAACAATATAAGTGTAATGGGATGACTCTATGCTTGTTATTATAAAAAGGGAACTAAGGTGTAGCTAACAGTATCGTAAAGTTGAAGCATGACACCCCCTTCACTGAGGGATTGGAGAGTCTATAATGTGCATATATTCAACCCACTGTGGGCTAGGAGTGAGCAATTCCTGCAGTATATTTATTCAATTGCAAATCAGCTCATTATTTTACCTCTATGATAACCTGCTTGTGCTGTCCTACTATCAAATACTTGATTCAGGGCAATCCCTATACAAATCTGGTCTTTTCATTGTAGTTAAGACAGATGATGATGAAGATGTTGATGGTGATTATTATGTTGCTGCCACTACTGTTAGTGCTGCTGCTAGCACTTCATCAAACTGGAACTGGAGAATCCTCTAGGTGCACATGTAAAGTGAGAGGCTGCTCCTGTCTCAAAGTATTTTCTGGAGGAAAGGGAGAAATTTGTAGCCAAAAATGGTGCAATCAGTCGTTATCTGATTCCTATAAGCCAAGGTAAAAATAGTTTCAACAGTTGATCTAGTGGAAAAATCCCCTTTTCTTCTCAGGGTACCACTCAGGAAATCAAATTGCGATACTTAAAGCGGGAAGCAAGAACATTTTGGAAAACAAGACAGATACAGAAAATATAACACTGTTCCTAAACCCAATCCTAAAACTACAGCTCTTAGTATTCACCAAGGAAACTTATCAGTGAAGAAGGGGTGAGGTGACTGGGGCATGCCCACCAGTTAGGTAATTAGGTGCTCACAACTTTCCTCTTTTCTGAGCTAAGGGGAAGAGAGCCAATGCTGTACAACATGTGAGGGAACAATAGGCATTTGCAGGCAGTGGCTGCCCAGACATTTGTAGTGATGTCCATGCACTTGAAAGATTGGGTGGACAGTGCTGATGAGGATGGAAGATGGGGAAGAGCATAACCAATCACTTCAGCTTGATCAAGTCAGTCACGTGTGGACTTAAGATCGAAGACTACGTGCTGGGATGATGGAATAAGCATAGAAAAAAAGTCTTTGTTGGTTATGAACTACAACAGAGGCTATAAAGGACATTGCAACTGTTGTGGTAGCACCCAGGACAGCACACCTCTCTCTTCTGGCCTGGTTACTGTTGAATATACTGATGCCCTCTCCTGCACGATGTCTCCTCTGCTCCCGTCCTGCCATTTCTCCCTGTAAGCCTTTCTGCACAGTGGGACTTCCCCAGCTGTCTAACCGGGCTCGTTCTTACTAAAAAGGTCTGTAAGATAATTGGAACAAAGAACAAACAAACCAAATTCTTAGATTTTGAGATGTAGTTCTTCTGTGGACTTGAGATCCACACTTTTTTCTACCATCTGAAATAATTGGAAAGAAGTTACTGTTTTCCAGAGTCTTCATTTATGACATTAATTAAGGTCATGCAAAGAATTCACGGCCTCAGCAAAGAAACAGGAGATAGAAGTCTCAGTCCCTTGTTCATAATTTCAGGTTTGGCAGTTCACAAAACTGTAACTACTTGCATTACTGTCTGAGGCACCTTAATTTGTCCACATCACTGAAACCAGTCTGAATGTTGTCTCCTGTTCTAGCTCAGCCATTATTCTTAGTTTACTGCAGACATAAAGTGTAGACAGCTGAGCTAGTCACTGCAGGCTCTAAATAGTCACTGGAAAGAAACAGACACTTTTAGGGTGCAATTCATCTAATCTATTTTATATGTATACTTTACAATGAGCTGCTTTTACACACTAGGCAACTGCGTTTAGACAGCAAAGAACAACTCAAAGATTTCAATGTGAGATGAGGAAAAAAATACAGAAGAAACGTAACAGCAACTGAATTTCCACATAAACTAAAATACAGAAGGTAACCTGTCCTAGAAATAGAAGTCTTACAAGGATATGCATATGATATTTCTAATTACAGAAAAGAAGGGAGAGCTCATAATAGCCTGCAGATTTCCAGAAATTCCTTCCAACCTGGAAATTTTCTGCCCAGCACTGTGCTGGAGTACTCAAGTTCATTGTACTTGAATTTATTATTTTATGCGTATGCAATGACAAAGATGTATTTGCTTCTTCTGTCTTATCCAATAGATGAAATTAATCATAAGGCTGTGGAATAGAGACTGCTAATTAAATTCAGATGGACAAGACCTCCCTTAAAAGAGCTCCCGAGGACCTGTATCTCTCAATTTATGAGGTAAGAACATGGCATGTACTTTAGGAAGGTTGCTTCACTGGGTTCCTAATTGTAAGTTAAAGCATTAATGCAAATCAGGCAGGGCTTCCAGTCAGAGATGTCACATAAAGAAGTTTTGAATTGGTGCCATCAGTCATATGATGGGCTTGGGAAAACACGGGGCCTTGGGAAAAGCAGAGGTATCCTACTGCCCTGGTACACGGTGATACCATCCAGGTGAATGTCATGGCTTCTCCTGTATCCCAAATAATACACTACAGAAACCATTTTAGCCATCACATTTTTGAGTCCTCTAAATTTTCATACAAGTGTGTTTTATACAGCATGCCTTAGAATGCAAACCACTCACATACAAGGCAAAGAGAGAAACAATCTGTAGGAGCCACGCGGCTGTTTTGTGACAGTGATCACTGATAACTCAGACTCTACACAAAAGTAGTTCCACGTATCTCAAGAGGATAAGTATAAAATACTTTAAGAGGAGGCACTTCCTTCACATTTCCATAGCTCTTGCTCCCTTGCTTGACTTTACAATGCCTCAGTTAATTCACTTTCCACATTCCCTGAGGAGCTGTTACTCACAGGTCCAAGCAGCACAGCTATCTGCCTAGGTGCTTTTTTTATCTTATCTGGGTACTATGCTTCTTCCCCTTTTATTTTGTACTTCCTTCTCTCCTTGTCTTTCTTCTCTTCACTCCTTTTCTTCCACCTTCTGAGATTCCCACCGGGAGAAGAGAGTGTGAGACCTCTACACTGAACCTAGCAGGGAATGGACAGAGCAAAGTAGTGATGGGTCAGATGAGTGGACTCAGGATGGGAAATAAGAAAAGGGATAGTGCAGGGAGGGAAGAGAGGCTGGAAGGAAGAAAACAGTAAAACTGGAGAGAGAGCCTTGGGAAAGGGGCGTTGAAATGAATCTGAAAGCACTGTGGAGGAAAGAGAGGAAGGTAAGTGGCAAATAAGGAACAAAACCTGAGAAAAATAGGGAATGTATTGAATATAGAAAAATACAGGACGTTTCTTTGAATGGTACATTTTCTCTGGTAGGAAACATAGCCCCAAATACTAAGCAAAACATGAGGAAAGGCTTGCTGGTTAGTCACAATAATGTTTCAGGGTGAGAGAATCTGTGAGGCTTAGTTGTCAGGGGAGGAGTCCAGTGAGGGAATGCTTTATGTGGAGCAGGAAAATACACTGCCTGTATTTTATGTGTATTTACAATCTTCCTGCTAGATTTTGAATATTTTTACATACATTAATGCATGTGATATGACTGTGGAGTTCACCGTTTTATACTAAAGGTGTGTACTGACCAAAGCACATAAAAATGTCAAGTGGTAGATGAACAGAGTATGGAAGGCAGCCCTGTAGTTTCTGCTGAGCATGGTGTAGAAGTGAAAACAGAAGGTGGCACAGCACTGGCAGCTTATTTGTACTTTGGACAGAGCCTGTCTACATGTGGAAATTTTCAGTGCTAACTTTCCAGATGGCAAGTTTGGGCTTAATGTTTTGCATCACGAGTAATTCAGTTTAGTCCATGCTGGAGGTGGATTAAAATAAATCACACAAAGGCAGCAGCAGTGGAGAATAATTCACATGGGGAGCAAGGTGAGGGACGTGCGTGAGTGAAAAACAACTATTTTGATTTAAAAATCCACCCTCAAAATGATTTCATAATAGCTTCCCTGTGTGGAGAAGCATTTAGTTCCCTTGCAGTGCCGAGAGCCCACATCAGGACTTACGCAGTCAGAAAGCCATTGCTATGGAGGCAGAGATGCACAAAAACTCCAGCAAGCTGTGAGCCTCGTGAAGGGCTCCAGTTTGAGGGAAATATCACAGGGTCATTTCCTTCATTTTTGTTTCAATCGCATTAATCTGCTTCATCGTCCCCCGCCACTTGCATTTCGTAGGGTGCCAGGAGGAGGATCCCTGTGCTTTTCTCATCCATTTTGTTTTTGTGCATCTCCTCCCAGGCTCCTGGGCTGAAAAAGAGGTCTGAGTGGGCGTTAATAGCGGATTGCTGCCCCGAATCACAAAGAGCGGGAGCCCTTACCTCTGGGCTGGAGTAATGCGAGGGCTTGCTGCCGTCACTCTCGCTGGAGCTGCTCTCGCTCTCTGAGTCAGACTCTGAGCTGCTCTCGGACTCACTGGAGCTGCTGCTGCTCGACCCCTTGCTGGAGAGTCCTGGGGCTCGGGTGCTGGACTGTGGCCCCACCAGGCTGTTGGCCCCATGGGGATGAGAGGGGAGAAGAGAAAACACACAGAGAAACACTTAAAAGCCATGGTGTTTTAGGGAGCGCACCTATTTGTGAGCTTGCCTCTGCTTCTATTGAAGGATGAAGGGAGTTCAATGTTATGTTATTACATATGATAGGAGGGAAAGGGGTGAGCTGCATGCGCATTTACATCCAGAGCCTTTGGTGTCCCTTCTTCACACGAGGGAGAGTAAAGCTTTCAATTTGTCTCATCTCTTTTCTCATTCAACAAACTGTTTAGGATACATTAAAAGTATCAAATGTGGTAAAAATAGCACAGAGGAAGCAGTCTTACAGTGTCTAATGAACCTTGAGCAGAAGTGAAAGCTGGAAAAGGTGAACAGTCAACGGAGCTGTACTCTGCAGTACCAACCATTTACAGCAGTAATGGAATAACAACAGTAATTCGACCTCGGTGGAGCTTCTTACCCTCATTTTGTTCCTGCACACTGCTTTACCTACCCACAGGAGATGTAGCTGCCTTGATATTGACAACTGCATGATCTAAGGCGCTGATCCTGCAGAAGCGTGAAGAGATCAGGCTCGTGTTTTTGCACATCAGCAGAGCAGTGCTGTCAGCAGAGCTGCGTGACTTCTTAAAAGTTATATTTACATGCTAGTGTTTGTATTATCAGGCCTGACAGCAGAAGAAATGTATACTTTCCCCAAATAGTTGACCATGCATATTAAAATACCACAGTCATAAAGGCTTGAGTGTGAAATGTCCTGTTAAGTCATCCAGCTTATTCCCTGGGCAATGCAAGATTGTTCCCCGTAGCAGGATGCATTTTCTAGTGAGTTGTCCAATTGGATTTTAAATGACTTGAATGCAGCTTTTACTTTTACCTCTGGGAAACTTTTCTGCAACCCAAATTCCTCTGTCAGAGATTTCTCCCAGTGTTCAACCTGAAGTTGCCCTTTTAAAATTGATTGTTGTAACTTATTATTTCATCCTATTACTAATAGTTGCAGTGATGAATTATCCTCCTCCCTTTTCCCTTTCACATATTTGCAGACTGTTTTCCTGCCCTACTTCAGTCATCTTCCAGACAAGGCCATACACATTTACTTCTTCTGATCTTTCTTCATAAGTCATTATCTCCAGGGATACGGGATCATTTTTATAGCTCTTTTCTGAACTCATTCCAATTTGTCTATATCTCTCTGATAACAGAATGCCCAAAACAGAGTGCTACATTATAGATGGTTCTCACTAGAGCCCTACAATGAAGGGCTATTACATCCCTGCTCCTTGATGCCAGTGCTTTTGTAAACATACTCCAGAGCTGTGATGGAATATATAGTCCATTAACACTCCTACATCTCTTTCAGCACTTCTTTCTCTAGAGTTCCTCCACCGATAGCTATACTTTAGATTACTTGCTTCCAGAGAGATTAGCTTGCTTTGTTTTTTTCTTCCTTCCATGCCAGATCTCATTTTCTTCTTTGCCGTACATGCTTCTAATGCTTCTGGCTCCTTTTGATTTACTTCTCTGCCCTCGGAGGTGTCTGCAGCAACTTCTAATTTAGTATCAAATGCAAATTTAATTAAATGGTTATTCGCTTCCTTTTCCAGATCATTAATAGGACCGTTAAATAAACCCTGCATGAAACACACCGGTACCCTAATAACCAACCCTTCCCAACAACTGCTCACCAGTGTTTATCATTATCCTTGTTTATGCTCCATCAGTCCAATATTGTGGCTAATGCAATGGGAACTTTGGTGATGTATTTTGTGAGAAATAATATCTAATAATTACAGTTCAGCTATGTTGCACCTAATGAATTGTCTTTACCTACCAATGATGCATTTCATTCTGGAGAACTGGTATCTGATACCTGACACAAGCTGCATACAACAGGCTTGATCTGGAACTACAGAAGAGGCCATACAACACAGTACTCCAACCACATCACCTTCATGAAGTTCCTGCATGCAGCTGTAGGAGGCAGGAGGTCTGTCAACATACACAGACACTAATGTACTGATTACTATTTATGCCTTTAAAAACTTGCCTTCTGCTGGTTTTGATGTTATTTTCTTTTTCTGGCCAAGTAGGTGTGGAAAATGCAAGATTTTCAGGCAGTCATTTGTGTAATGGAATTAAGGTGCCTGAAACAATAACAGCTAAGAAGCTTGTAAAAATTTTCCTTCCTGGAGAAGGAAAATTGAGGTTTTGTGCACTACTTTGGGACAATGTAGTTTTCCACTTGTACAGGTTGCCCAGCAAACTCCAGATCTACTCTGCTCGCTTATATTAACAGATTATAGTCAATCCCTTGATAATAAAATAGTGAGGGCTATATAGAGGCCATTGTGAGTAGGTTTTCTGGTTTAGATTTTTTTTTTTTTCTTGAGGGAATATGAAAAAGTAAGTGCCTTTTCTAACGGTGTAGCTTAGGGAATGCTTTTGACAGTGACCAGCTCTGATGGATTCCCCATCCTCTCCACATCAGCATTGTGACTACTGCCTGAAAAGTTCTTCAACATCACAGAACATCTGCACGTTTATGTCTTGCCCCTAGTGATTGTGGTTTTAATTTTCAAACCATAATTTTTGTTTGGCATTGACTTAAGTATTCAGAATTGCTATATAGGGGATGAGGGAGAAAAAAACCCCACAGTAATATTTCTTTCCAGTTGTGACATGAAATGTTTTTCTAGGCTGCTGAATAGAAATTGTTACTACAGCCATAGATATAAAATATAACTGTTGGACTCTTCACAAACATCTGGAGACCTATGTTTGCTGCTGTAATGATAGCCAATATACTGAAGAAACTGAACAACATTACAATATTTTCCCACTTACACTGATACTGTTGTAGTCCCCTCTCCCCCTTCCCCTTTTCTACCCTTTCCATTTTTAAATACACTGAATTTTTACAAGGATCCTCATTACATTATAGTGACCGATATATAGGGTAAAAACATCTACACATTTCTTCATGCTTTCTTAGAAAAAGTGACAATTATTTCAAATCTGTGACTTCCATTTTGGATTGTTCTCTCTGAAGTATGTAAGCAAGATCATTCAGACAAAATAAAATACCGATTTGCATTTTAATGATGTGGCACATAACGTTCACGCATATTTTGCTACTGCCTTATACTCTAGAATTAATTACCACATTGTAGAAATGTTATTTTTGTTTTAAGCAATTAAGCAACAGTTCGGGTAAGAACCACACACACCCTCTGTTAGGAGAGCAAATACATTGTAAAGGTGTTAGAAACCCTGTAAAGCCCTTCATAATGAACAAAACAATTGAAGTTTCTGACCACAGTCAGAAACGGTAGTCAGCATTCCTGACCACGTGGAGCTTACTCAGTGTTTCTTAGATGTTGAGGCTCAAATATACCTTGATTTGGGGAAATAATACTTCTTCCTCACTCAAACCAATCTGAGATCTAGGTTGAGAGGGAGAGTTACCTCACTCTCTGGAAGAGCCCGAGGTGTTTGGTGTGGTGGGACCAGTTGTTAGAGCCGTCAGACCGCACGGCCATGGGCAGACACTGAACAGTACTGAGATGCACAGGAAGGTGCAGGTGTTTGCTACTCAGTCAGTGGAGATTCCTAAATCAGATTGCCTCAGCTGCCCTCAGGAGACCTCCTGAGGTTAGTTAGACCAGATCTCGGCCCTACTTCATGCTTCCTATTCATCTACTGCTTACAGCTATGCTGCTTGTCATGACAATAAATCATGGTGTTGAGCACTGGGCACCAGAAATTCCTGGGTAGCTGAGTGTACACTACATTGCAGGAAGCCAGCCTCAGTATTTCAAAGGCAGAAAATGTGGATGCCTGATCAAGGCAGATGTAAAACAGATGCAGTTCTTTGCCAAACTGCAAGTGTTTGATAATTCAAAATGAAATAACCACTAAATAATTTGTTATTCCAGTTCTTCATTGCATTACCACATGATACCCACTTTACATAAGTACAGATGATTATCAAGAATGCAAGGCAGAGGACAATCATGTCTGTACCTAGAAAACATGTCAGAGTGACTCTCTGAAAATACTCTTCTGGCCACAACAAAGGCTCTGAATATCAAAGGCTTCTGGCTCTCAAAAAGGCCCGTGCTTCATATTTTGGGATCTAGACAGGCTGTGTAATTCCACTTAGCAGCAATTGTATCTAGAGCCTACTTATCAAAAAGCTCTTTAACACAACTAGGCACTGTCTGCTATATTTTTCTTTGTCTGGAGATGGGACAATATTTACCAAGTGTTATCAGTATTCCTGTAATCACCTGAACTATTTTTCTTTCAACTCTCACTCTGTCACCGGCGTTGTCCGACTAATTGACCCAGGCTACCATTACAATTCTACCATTAGTATAAAGACCTGACTTGAATAAACCAGTGATGCTGTTAAAGATCACGTCGAGGTTGAGAGGTAAACATGGAGAAGGAGATCTAAATTTGCAGACGTTACAACTGTAGGAGAAAATCCTAAGAAAGACTGCATGAATGCTTCAAGTATTTGAAATGCCCAGGAAATCTATCACTGTCTTGAAGAACAACGACAATTGTGGGAAAACAATACTCTGAAACAGACAGCCAGTCCCTTGGCTGGCATAAGCTGTCATAGCTCCATTGACTTCAATTAGGCCACACTGTTTTAAATCAAACCGTAAATCTGACCAAGACTCTGAAATGATCTTTCAAACTTAGTGATGAAAATGTATTCCACGGTTTAGAGATCTGTTGGCAGAGTCTCTTCTTTTGTTCCAGATTAAAGTATCTGAAACACCACTTCCTTCTTCCCTTTTGCAGTCAACCTGAAGTCTAGCAAAGGTCTTTTGTGGAAAACACGTTACCCTTTGTTGTGAGAAGCAAATTCCACATGGTGCTTCCTCAAGGCAGAAACTGAGAGCATAGTGCCAGGATCTGTGTAATTATCTCTGCTGCCTGGCACTGAAGATGCTGCCAGCCTCCCATGCACACAGCAGGGAATTCCTGTGTTGGTAATTGTGAATGAGTCACAGACACAATGGAAATGGCCACTTCTTGCTGTTGCCCCTGAGCATTTTTCAAATTTTCTTTCAGTGAGAACATTTGATGAATGCTTGCCATGTGGGGGCTATCCCGGACTTACCTATCAGGACATCCCAATGTTGGAACAGAACACATGGGCATATTTTCTGAGGCAACTGCAGAATGCCAAGGAATAGCCCAATAAGGATAGCTGACAAGAATGAATCTGGAAGTCATCCATTCATTTCAGGCCAAAGCCATGCTGAGAAAAGGGAGATGATACCACAAACTCTAAAATTTGCATCTGCTTGAGAACGGTCAGATATCCCCAGGGTTTAAAATATGAAAACTGGTCCTGCGTTTAACATACTCTGCATACAACATGAGTGTAAGCAGCCTCTGCTCCAGGTTTATGCCTGCCACATCATGTCCGAATGACCAAATAATTCCAAACTTCGAGGGCTCTGCCTTCCTCATCTGGTCCCCATCACAGTCATAAATGAGGATGAGTGAACTTGCCTGCCCTCAAGTAGGTTGGGAGATGTCCTTTGTAACTGCTTAAAAAGCACTTGGATATCCTCACTGTGAACACAGTATGGAAGCAATACAAATTTATGCCTTTGTACCTTTGCTAACTGAGAGCATGAAACCAATTAGCTGTCTGAGTTCTTTACAGTTGCCCATTGTGGAAACCTATTGTTCACTAACAAAAAAAGCAGCTGGCCCTGCCATGGTCGGCAAAAAAAATAAAAATGAGGCTGGGCATTTCCTTTCTCCAGGTAAACGATTTCCCAGGAGTCTGTTAATACCTTTCGGAAACAGAGAAATGTTTTCATACCTCATTCCTATAACGGATGAGGTATGAAATGAGAGTCATGATGAGTGAGAGTCCTGGAGGCTGTTTGACTTGTCACAATATATAAAGCTCCTGTGGAAGCGCCGCATTGCCTTAGCTGCAACACCTTTGCACAGCACCACTAATAAAGCACAGCTGCCATGAACAGAGTTCATAGGCCCCACCTATAGTTTAACACTGTCCTTGGGAGTTGCTTAAACAGTTTGTGCTGACAAGACTGCAAGTATCATCTGATAACGCAAACCTAAGGTGAATCAGGTCTTTGCAGAGAGTAAGGTGTGCCCTGTGTGATTGTGGCTTAATTGCCTGAATAGCCACCAAAGAAAAATTGTTAAGAAGAGACATTTAGAGAAAACAAGTTATGAAGCTCATGTACACACACAGCCCTCAAGAGAATTGGGAATGGCTAGGGGGTATCTATTTAAGGCCTGGTTGATGCCAGTAGCAGACTCACAGCTCCCACCTTGGAGGACTACTGAAGGAAATAGTAAAAAAATCACTGAAAAAACCTTGGCTAAAAACCCCTCCTAAAATAAAATGCGACACAGCAATTAATAGTGACATCTTTGTATAAATAGCTCTATCAGAAGAAGTGTGCGCCGGTGTATCTGAGATGAAAGGGTCCAATAGACCTGGAGCAGCATTAGCATGGGGATGAAGTGATTAGTCAGCGGGCTGACAGCTGTGCTAGGAGCCCGCTGCCAGATCCCGGTGTATGCTTTCCACCGCTGCCAAGTGTTTGCTTGTCGCTCCAGATAAATGGAGCATCAGCAGTGTTTTATTTGACCTGCTCGCAAGAAAAATAAAGCAACTCTGACTTCCTCGGTGTGTTTGTCGTTGACCTTGCATCAGCTGAATATGAGTGGAGAAATTTCCTGGCCCTGGAAAATTAACTCTTTAGTAGAAGGTGGGCTCTTGCTGTCTTTTTAAGTCGGTAGTATAATTAATCTCTTCATGTCTCGACATACAGTGAGTATGTTCCCACTCTTTAAGAAGAGTGGGAAGTGCTGCCTATGTGCCCTATGCTGTCCTTGGAACATGCCCTTAGACCAATGACCTGGAGAACAATAAACAGCTTTGAGAATAGCCTATAAACAGCCACCCTCCTGTTCCCAGAATGATACTGAGAAACTATTTCCACGGAAAACTTTCAGGACAGAAATAAGCTGCAAGTGTTAGAAGCTGAGGGAAGACTCAATCAGGACCAGGCTTTTCACTTTCCTGGGCAACAGCTTTTATGTGTTTTCTTTCATATGTACCCCAGAAGTTTTTTTTTTTTTTCCCCCCTCTCTTGCTTCAACAGTTTGGTAATAATAGAATCACAGAAGCATTAAAGTTGGAAGACCTCTCAGATCATCTAGTCCAGTTGCTGTCCTGTACCCACCATGCCCACTGACCACGTCCCCCTGTGCCACATCCACACAGTTCCTGAAGACTTCAGGGATGGTGACTCCACCATATCCCTAGGCAGCCTGTTCAGAATAGCAACAAATACTGTACAGAAGACAAATACTGAAAGTGCAGCATCCCAATGACCATTTTTTTCATGTTCTGAACATAGAAGAGAATGGGGAAGGTAAGCAAATCAATTAACTTTCTAGAACATTTCAACCACATTTTCATTTTTGGAATCTAGCCCTCAGATAGACTTTGCAAGAAGGAAAAAGGACTGTTTTGAGCCCTTGTATATATATGGTACTAGTGTCTGAGCCTGTGGTCAGGCAGAGATTTTCCATATCTGAAAAACCAGAAGTTTTGGATATCTTTCTGGCACTTAATGATTCCTCATGATAACCAAATGCACTCTTCTGGAAACTATTAATTTCCATTTTTCTCTCTTTCCCACCTGTCTCTCCTCCTGTCCATGCTTTGACAAAGTTCTGTTCCTTTCCTGGCAGCATCAGGAGTTATGTACAGTTGCCAAATGTCCCTAGAGAGCATGAGCTCATTTGCCCAGGTGAGATCAGATTACTGAGTTCAGGGCTCAGCTGTTAGGTCTCATTAGAGTGGGCTAATGTAAAAGCCACAAGTCTATACACAAGTTCTTTTGATCACAAGGAAACACCTGAGCTGCTGAACTCTACCACATGAAGAATGATTCTGGACCAAAGGCCCTTGGAGGGAGAGTTCCGTAGGGGTTGCTTGTTCACAAAATGTTATTGTCACACATGACAGTAGAAGGAGATATCTTTGTGCTTCAGCAAAATAAGCGATTGGTGAGTGCCAGGTGAAATCAATGAAAATAAAGGTTTCATTTTGATAAGGGTTGAATGGGACTGTTTATAAGTAATCTGGCAGAAGGTTAACTGCAGATCTCAACCAAGGTGATCTGCTGATTGTGGATAAATAAGGCATGTGACTTGTATAATCAGGACTTCACCTATTTTGCAAGGCTTGAAAAGGTGACTGAATAAGGATGTAGCTGACTTAAGGTGGAAATAAACCCTTTTGGTTGGATTTTGATAAAGCTTACCAGTGAGGTATATGATGCTGGGATTGTATATGTATATTTTTTCTGCCTTTGACTTACAGGAGGACCTAATTGTGACTATTCAAAAATGCCCTCTGGAGATTCCTACCTCTCTTGATTGACTAGAGAAAATCTGGGATTCTAAGGGTAAACAGTATGCCTGGTGTGCCCAGTACCATATTCATTATGATGTGGAGTGGAAGCAGAGGAGGTTTATACTCTTTCATGGCTCAGTCAGCTTCCTTCTACTCGTCTTAAAGATCAGAGGTGGAATGCAATATGTATATCCGCTCCTAACCCTGTACTGCACCATTTTGTTAAAGCTGAACTCCTTTCAGATTCAGTGATAGGTGTACTCTTCATCTCAGGAATACATCCTCCATTTTGGAGGTGGCCCAGCAGCTTAGTGTTTGGTGCAGTAGACTTCAGTGCCTTGGGAGAAATGCAAAAATAAACATAATTAAGTACTGGCGCAGATAATCAGTAGAAGTGTGGACCATCTATAGCAGAAATGTCAGAAACTAGGTTAGGTAAGGACCTGCCTGAGAAGGTTTATGCAGGATTTATCTTGTCAAGTTACAAGAAAAAGGATTAGATGAGCATGAATTTCTGTGGGTAAATATCCAGATGAGGTTGTTAAGGAGCATGCATTCTGTGCTTACAGGTCAAATGACAGGGAGAAAGTGCAGAAAAGGATATAAAGCCGTTAAGTATCAGAATAGTTACAGCAAGGAGCAATGCAGAATGTTTTGTGGAAAATGTAGAGTGGCATTAATCCACCATCTCCAAAATATCTCATCAGAAGAATTTTATACCATTTCTCTGGAGATCACCCTGGTCATTGCTTTGCTTGTCTCATTTATTTCCTAAAACGTGTAGCATAGATGCTCTTCTATCCCCAAAACCAGCAATTCTTGCTTCTGAGTGACAGCTTCATTAAGCCACAGAAGGCAGCCACTGAACATCAGAGTATGAGAATCCTTGTCTGCTTTGGCCTGCCATCGCCTTATTTCAGAGTTACCGTTAACATAACTCCTGTCATCACTGCCCAGCAAAGCAGGTGGCCTTTGGTAATTTCCATAAGCAGTTGTACCTTGCCTCATCATGGCAGCCCTTTGCCTCAGCCAACAGGGCCCTGTGCACGCCTCTGTCTTGCAAGACCTCTCGCTAAGCTCTGAGAATCCAAATACAGATGAACTTGTGCAGATAAAATTACTAACTACCGTAATGGCCGTCCAAATGGGTGCAATAAATTTCAGTGTGAGACAAACTCTCTCAGGTTTTACTGACTCTTAATGTTGCTGCTGCCAGCTTTAGTGTTACACTTTGACTCAAGCCATATTCTGTTGTCTCCCAAAGGTCTTTTCGGCCCGTCAGCTCTAATCAATATGCTGCCTTCAGAAGGAGCTTGTTTTAAGTAGGTTTGCTCACCGTAAAGAACCATATAAAGAAAATTTGGCTTCTACTCCTTGTCAGCATATATCACTTCCTATGCAGAGCAGCATTTAGATGGTCTGTTAGTGGAATCCGAGTGCTCTCTTTTATATGTTTCAAGAAATGACAAATGCCTGAGAAAAATGCATAGTTGTTCTACAGAAGACATTAGGCAGAGTCAGGAATGGCAAGCAGAACAGCTAATAAAGCTCAGAATTGTAGCAGAGAGGATGTTAAAAGCTAATTACTTTGAGATTATTTGAAGATTATAAAAGGTTCTTCTGTGCTCCATTCTGATGTAAGTACAGCCTGTTTTCCAGCAACACGCACAACTATTTTAATGTGTTTTTAGAAAGAGCTGCCCAGGAAATTCTGTTTACCTGCTATTGACGTGCTAGCTCAAAATAATGGATGTTTAAAACCAATTTTGGGCTGTTGAATATTTGACTATTGTTCAGCCTTAGATTTTCAAGGGTCTGAGCTGCTAGGAAAAAACTTCTCCCATTCTGACTGGGCTCAGATTCTTGATCCCATACTCCAAATAGGTAGAGTCACCCTTTAAAGCTTGGATTGCAGTACACAGGGGTGCTCATGGAGCACGGGAATGATCTTCCTATTGAGGGTATCTGGATCTAACTCACTGAAACACACTACAACAGTGTGCAGATACTTGAAAGATTTTAAAATAGAGGGCGACCCCACTAGTAAACTTTGCTGTACCTTCCTCAGCTATAGTGTGTAAAGTTACCCCATGATACAAGATGACAAAGTATGATAAGCACAAAAGTACAAAGCTATGTTAGGAAAGAGTTACGCAAATTACCCTTTAAAATGCAAAGGAAAATCAAACGTGAATTGCATCCTGTTGTTAAACGTCACCCTTGCAAAGCAAATGTAAGGTTTGTTTATGTACACACAGAATACAAGGGGAGGCAGAAATAAATTACAAAGCAAATATAATTTTATTTGCTTTATTCGTCTAGAATGTGGTATCGATGTGTCTGGACTCAGTGGCTCCCCAGCTGCACCCTCCTCCAGGATGTTATCAATCCTTTACTTCTGTATAATGCGCTACCACCTAGTAGGAAAAGCACCAGAATGGCATGACATTTTAATAAAAAAAAGCAAGTCCTACACCATGCTGTGTCCTGATGTAGCTGTTGTCACACCTTCCAATATATTTTTCAATCCATATTTTGTATGTTTTGCTGTTTTTTAACTGCCATGCATCTTTTTAGGTTTCTTACGATATTACAGTATCACTGAGGCATGCATAGATGCCTTTGCCTACGTTTGCCTATTCCTCAGTGTAGCTTTTGTTCTCCCTGCCTCTCCTGAAACAGCAGAAAGGAAATGCAAACGCAGGGCAGGCGAGCAGGAAGCACAGCACTGTTCTGTCTGTGTGCCACAGCAAGCTGGTATCATTCCTCCTCGCTCTCCCCCAGCCTAACTGGCCCTGCTGCCACTCCTCTTTTGCCCAGAGAAACTGTGGTGTCCCATCCCTGGAGGTGCTCAAGGTCAAGTTGGATAGGGCCCTGGGCAGCCTGAGCTGGTGAAGGGCAGCCCTGCTCATGACACGGGTTGGAAATGGATTATCTTCAGGGTCCCTTCCAACTTAAGCCCATCTATGATTCTTCCCTCCCTGGCTGCCTGAAGTCCTGCATACCCCAGGATATGTTTTGTGAAATGTGGGCCTCTTCAGAGCACCAGCATGTGTTTAGCAGCGCTATCCAGCAGGAGACCAGGAACGGTATAGGAGTTGGCATGTGCTGGTGCTGCAAGTTCAGCATCCAGCTGTGAGGATATACATTCTGCATTTCTTTAGAAGCATATTGGGTCATCTGCCTCAGCTGGGAAGCAGCAGGGGAAGAGCAGGAGATTCTGCACAAGAGCTTTGCATGGAAGATGAGACAGACAGATAGGTTTCCAGGAGAGTATGGGTTTCCGCAGTCTGTGCAGCTAGGAAGTTACTCCTTGGGATTTTTTACCATCTTGACATGACTCTAACCCTTGCTAGACAAGCTGCAGCTTGGGGAGAAAGATCAAGTGTTGGGTCTTTGCCATTAGCTTAGACATTACAGGAAAGGGCTAGATGACTTCTTTTGAAAACTAGCACGAAGACCCCAGCAGGATTTTCAGACAGTTTTATTAATCATAAAAGTCAATAAAAATAGAGTGTTCCTCAGGGGCAAAGGAAAAGCAAAACCTTGGAAGAACAAATCAGGGCAGGCACCTTCTATTCCTAAGAGCATTCTGTTTGCATTCTGCTCTTGAAACGGAAAGGGAGTACTTAAAAGTGAAACTCCCAAGTGATATGACCAAATACTTTCTCAGGAAAGAAGTGAGCACTTTCTTACGGACTTGTATTTCAACAGGGAAAGATTTTGATGGGCTTTATTCACAGCTTGGAGGTACTGAACTATTGGGCAATTTACCCTGAGACTTGCATGGCATACTCACAGTCAGTGAGTTTTTCTCCGTGCCTTTGCACTTGTCTTCCCCCTTTTGCTTTTTTGCTTTCCTCTTGCCTGTCACTTTTCTCCTTGCCTCCACCCTCCTTTTTCTTTTCCAGTGGATAGAGATTACTTTGGGTTGTCTTTATGCCATTGTCCATTGCAGAGACTCAGCAGTCTTTAGCTTCCTATGTCAGGCCCATAAGGATGTCTTCACCTATCTTATGGCTTCTCAAGTGACTTTAGATGCCTGTGTACCTCATTTCTGTCATAACTTTCACATCCCACAGGTGTGAATAAATCCTTCCAAACAAGCCCAAATGTAAAACAAAGCACTCTTGTCTTTCTGGGCCTGCAGACAACTCTCATCAAACAACGTATAAACCTTCTCATCAAAACCAGTTTTATAGGGTTGTTGACTGCAAAACACAATGGCAGTTAAAATATAAGCATTCATTGCTCTTATTTTAACTGGACGGATTTTGGTGGCAAAATAACTGGATTAAGAATGGGGACATGAAGCAAGCAAAAATGAGTCTGGAGGAGAACTGTAGGCAGCAGGAGGGAGGAGAAGCTTGCAGAGCCAGTTTATCCGTGGGGCTGGTGACTGAAATGAGTACAGTAGGGGAATGACGTAGGTCATATGCCCAGCAAGAATTGCAGAATGGCTTAGGTTAGGGGACTTTAAAGATTTGCTGCAGCTGGAACCATGAGCCATCCAGACATAGCATGGTGGCAGTTTCACCTGCTACTCCATGCTTTAGCAGGCTGCTCCATGCTTGTCAAAGTAAAATAGGCTCTGGGGGTGCTAAGAGATGCTGTGTTTGGGGCATTTTGCAGCAGGTAGGAGGTGTGGCAGCAGCAGGCTGGAAAACTTTCCTCCTTCATACGTTTCTGGGTCTGTTTCTGAATATGGTCTGAGGCAGCCCATAAGGTCATGCTTTATTCATTTAACTGCTTTATAGCACTCCTTCAATAAAACCTTGCTGTTAGGAGACTGCTTTCGGTGTTTTTTTGGAGTCTCTCTCAAGTGTAGTTGTCTAGCATCACTGCCCAGAGCAGCTGCTGACAATGCCAATGCACTGTGCTGCAAAATCCTTCCTCTCTGAAATCAAGGGTAGAAAAAATCATCATGAAATAATGGACTAAAGTGGCCATTCTGTCCATACTGCTCATAAATTAGATTTTGAACCTGGCAATTGCAGGGTAATTAGGAGGAGAGTAGCTTTCCTGCAGGAACATATATTTCCTATTCTGCCTGCCTGCCACACTCCAGTTTAATTTTTCCTTTGTTCACTCAGCTCACAGAACTGCAATTACCAAAGGTGAGAGCTTAGTGGCAGTTTCTGAATCGGGAGGACACTTAGCACAGAAAGGAAAAGAAAAAAATAAAGAGAGAAAGGACAGATATCACTAGTAATTAAAATAATTTTGAATTAGAGAGACTATCCCAATAATTGCTTTAGTATGATAACCGTCTCCTCGTAACATATCCTTATGAATTACTAATATGGTAAAATTACATTTCTGTGGAGAGTGAGCTGAAACAGACAGCTTTCCTAAATGTACCCTCCTGAATCACAGACAAGCAAGGTGTGGACAGCCATTTCCGAATGGCAGGCGATGCTGTGGCACTGATCACTAACAGCCACGTGGGTTTTAAGCCCTTCTTCCCCCTTTGGCCCTCTCTGAGGCACAGGAAACAGAGCAGGAATTCCCATCTCTGTCAGCCAGAAGAAGGTTTCGCATTATTAAAATAGATGATTTCCTTCATCCCAGAGCCTCTGAGGAGCATAAATTGTGAACAACATCAAAGCAGTGAGAAGCTTTAGAGCAGACTGTCAAAGAGACTGCTGGGGTTTCCTTGGTAGATTTCCATTTTCTATGGGTCTCAGCATTTGACTTTCTACCATAAAACAATTCCATATGTCTGTGGATTATTTAAGGTTGTTTTGATTTCATTGTTGTTATGGATTTTAAAGACACAATATCACAATTATTTAACATAGGGAAATAAAGTTAGACAGCGCCTGCAGTTACAAATTACTGGGATGATCTCATGGACTAAGACTTTGCACACTTCATCTGTTCTCTCTGGGGTTAGGCAGTGTGATTCTAGATGAAATGAAAAGCAGCATGGCTATCTGGAAATAAGTACTGGTCCGATACTGTGCAAACACAGCCACTGACTGTTCACATTGCCATAACTGATTTTAGGGGATGAAACGCGCCAGCACGTGTGACACAAGAGTAAGAGCTGTGACACTGGCCCAGATTTGAAGTGGACCCCAGGCAACTCTGTTTAATGATTATTGGAGTTCATCTGCTACAAAGCACAACGGCCAGCTGTGGTCTTAGAATAGAAGTCATCAGGGCAAGCTGCGAATGGATTCCTATTAGCTTCCTAACTGAAGGCAAAGGAAAGACTGTTATTAGGCAAGGCACAGGGAGAGTTATTAGTGAGCCCCAAGGAGGTGGCTCCTGCTGAGCCTGGGTTTTGAGTACTTTCCCTGCATGGAAAGGTTGACGTTAGTCACTGAGTCACAGACCGCACAGGAGAGCAGTGGGTTTCAGCCCAACCAGTCGTCCCCATCTGCAAGGCCATGGGTATATTCAGCAGCGATCTATGAACTAAGATATCAGGCTGTACTGACCATATCTAGGAAACTGTCCTCCAGCTATATAAATAGGAAATAGGAAGGGGCTGTGAGATGCACTGCCAGTTCATTGCTTTTTACTGTCATCTGAGGCCACGGGGAAAACAGTGCCTCTCAGCTGCACCCTACTTGGCTCCCCATAGAGTCTGGGGAGAACCCAACCAGAGGGCCCTAAGTCCCCTGCTTGAGGGAGTCTGTCCAACCAAGCCTAATGCCTGCAGTGCACAACCAAACAGGAGAAGCCAGTGGGAGCTCTGTCATTACAGTTGTCTAAAATTTTGCTGGGTTGTGCTGACAGCCAGCAACCACGCCAAATAAAGATCCTTCAGAAGAAAGCACAAGTCTGAATGCTTTCTTTTCCTTTAAGAGAAGGATCTTATTTCACATGTGCATGAGTACGTAGGTGGCCAAGGAAAGAAAAAAGTTCTCTATTAATTGTTTCCTAGCCCAGCAGCAAATGCCAGACTCTTAAATCTGTCATTTATTGCTGGTGAATTATTCCAAAAGTTATTCATAGTTCTTACCTAGTAATTCTTCAAAAAGCATTTTTCTTAAATGTTGAATCTAATTTAAAAGTTGCAACCGTGTATCATTTTCAGAATGATCTCTGTTTTGAGTTTGATGATCAGGAGAGGATAAGAGCAGAGCACTTACCATTCATGATAATCATGTCATGTAAGAAGGGAATGCTAAACTGTCTGTCACTAATGAGTTCATTCTGATGAGTGTTCTTCTCTCAGCTGAACCATACTAGGACTAGTCCTCCATTCACCACTGGCAAGGAGTCCTAGATTGACTCAGTCAGTGCCTTCCATCAACTGGAACACTCATGGGGAACCTGGTCAAAACACGAGCTGGCTTCTCTTCAGTTTTTCCTCATACAAGACTTAACTGGAAATAGTTCCATGTCATGGCAAGCTTACAGTTCAAAGCTGATTATCTTCTGCATTAAATGTGGTGGGGTGTTTAGTTTATATTTTATTTTATTTTATTTTACTTTATTTTATTTTATTTTTATTTTGATAACTTAAAGCTCTGATTCATTGGTTCACGTCTTGATTGTGACTTTGATTTGATGACTGTGTTGCCTATTGTTAATCAGTTTACGGTGGTTCTCCTAATGCAGTGATGTGTTTTACATTTGTTTGCTTAGTTTTACTGTACAGAGCTGACTCGTTTGGTTCAGCTGTAACATGAGTCATGTCAAAGATGTATGTAACTTGAATCAGATGCTTCTCAGCCGTGCAGCTCTGTAACCAAATAAATAATTCTACCTCCCTCAAGATGGTAGCAAGATTAAAACAAAGCTATTAAAATGCTGTCTTAGTTAGCAATTAAACTAGGAAACCCTCAAGGTTACAACAGCACCTTTAACAAGCTCTTTACTTGATGCAAGACAAACCTAAGGCAACTGCTTCCTAACCAAGCAAACCCGTCTCACATTTTGGCTTTGGAGACATATGTTGTTAATTTTAGAATTGCAGTTGCTATGTGAGTTGGGTGTCACTTCTAAAAAAAAAAAAAAGAAAAGTGTGACTTTTGGGGAGTAATTATTTTTCAGCACAGGTGCAGAGAGGACATTTAAGCACCTTAAATGTTCACACAGGCTAAGCTTTGACTCAGTCAAACTGCAGCTTACCACAACCTGAAAACTCTCATAAAATCTCTTCTTTCAGGCACGGTATGGCCTTAATAAAATGCAGCGTGGAATTTCTTAGTTTAACAGAGGCTCATCTTTTCCCCTTTCAGATCTTACCTTCCCCCACGGTCTCCCTTGTTACACTGGGCAGACCAACCACATCTCACCACTGCTTCATCCTTGTAGCTTTTGGATTAACTGGAGAAGTGACTGGCAGGTCCAGGCGGTTATGGATTATGCAGTTACCAGTCCTCTCCAGCTAACCTCCCATTTCAACAGCCAAACACTGCTGCATGGCATCCCTGTGCTGTTCAGCTCCAAAGAAACCAAGAGTGCATTGTGGCACTGTAGTACATCTTCTCCACATGGGGCAGTGGCAATTCATTTTCTGGATGTTCCGTCATTTAATCAGAAAGGGTATTCACAGAGATTGCTGTAATGTGTATAAAGGAATGATGTGGTAAATTACTGGCATATGAATAATTCAAAACAGATTCCCAACTTGCTACTGCCCCACGAAGGTACCAGACTTCTGGCCATAAAAACAACCTGAATAATTTGGGTAGGGCACGTTCATTCTAACTGTCTGCTCCAACCAACCTGGGAGACGTTATGCAGATAGAGGAGGACAACAGTGTACAGTGGCCAATGTGAGAAATTTGTCATGGCTCTTGTAATACTAATAAATGGTTAATATTACATTTTGACCAAATGTAAGAAAACGATGAAATGCATTTCACTGAAAATTATGTGGTGTTGGCTTAGCTTAGCTTCCTACACTGAATGCCAAGGCTCTCGCCGGCTTTAACACTGCTCTTTGTCTGCATGGGTAAAGAATATGCATGGGAATTGTGCAAGGCTCTGGGAGCCAGGCAGATATCCTTGAGACACGGCTGAGACATTCCAGGATAATCAGGTAGCAACCTCACACTTTTCACCAGCATTAAATCACTCATAATTGTTTAGGAAAATACGTACATTTTTCCACGAGACTCAGAAAATATTGGCAGTCTGAGGTTCAAATTCAGTGGCAGCTGACAAGCAGACAACACGCTAATACGGAATATGGTATAAAAAGACAAGTTGAACCTAAGGTCGCAGTATGTCTCTGTATCAATTACAGAGGGATAATCTCAGAGGAGTGTTTGGGTTTTGCTGTTTTCTCTAACTGTTCTCTGGGCTTGCACAGCTGACTCTGCAGTTGTTTTCCTCTTCAGCTCAAACAAAGAGAGGTGCTGTGCTGTGAGCCCCTCCAGGAGGAAGAACAGGAGGAAAGGTGATCCAACAGCTCAAAGAGCCCCAGATGAGGTTCTTCTGAGGACTCCACCTTTCAAGCTCCCTATTTCAAACCTGTGGCTATGGCCTTTGTGTCAGAAGCCCATAGGTCTTTTTTGCTGTGCTCTGCCCTCCCTCCAGCAGTTCTTGAGGGGTGTTTGCATGATGCACCAAGAAGTTTTGAACTAGAAAAATGCGCGTGCTTCTTGTCATTAGTTTCAGCACACTGGGATTCTGCCAGGCTTTTACAAAACTGCTCATTTTCTGAGTCTTAGCTTTTTTTTTTTTTTATCGAGCAGAAGACAAGCTCTGTCTTATTAAGTGAAAACAATAGAGTGAGAAGTTGGAAATTGCCAGGAAGCCTGGGAAAGACTGACACTCAGCCGAGATTTCATCCCATGTTTTCCTGTTGACCTCACAGGCTCTCAACACAAGAGCACTGAGTACATTAAAGAAAGGCCACAGTCTCATTTGGTCCTGTGAACATTGGCAATATGTTATGAGGACAATATACAAGCTTGAAAGGGAAAAAACTGCAGCAATGTCCTCATGCCCTGGAGGTTTTGTCTGGTGCGATGCTGTTTAACCAGAGCTCTGTGAGGTTTTAAATGGCCATAGGAGATTTATAGTAGGTCATGACCAGATCTCTTTTCAGGGCAAAGTTTGAAAAGTCCATTTGTCTGAAAATTAAAAAAAAAAAGAGTCTGGTAATTCTCCAAGGTTTTTCCTCTTCCTTCAGGCAACTATTTTAGCCTGGTCAGAGTTCCTAAGCCCTCCCCAAGAGGCCTTTTAATGTGGGAAATATTGTCCTAGTGTCTGCTATCAAAGGAATAATGTTGTCGATACAAGTATTTACAAACTCTCTCTAGCTCCACATGGTCAGTATCAAGATTATTAAGTTTTAGAAGAAGGGACATGACGACCTTAAAAGAAGCAGCTTCAGGAGGTCAGTATTTGTGGACATTATTAGCAGGGATGAGTGATGGCTATTGCAGGGAACTGCAGGGAGAAGACATGAGGGACAGGCAAAAATCCTACATTGATTTTGGGGGTAGGTGGCCAAGGGGTAACTGTGATGGTGTCAGTGCCATTCCCTCACTGCTACCTGGACAGTCTGTGTCCCACCACTTGCTAGCAAGAGGCTTACACTGGTGTCTGTAGTGCCACAAAACTAGACAACTGTCGCGACATCCATGAGGGCCATTTTTTCCCATGTGGTGGGAAGGGAGGCCAACCCCTCCAGCAATGGGGGCCACATCAGCATTTTAGCAGTAGGTGGTGACCTGGGGAAGGACCAAGGTATCCTTGTGGGGTTTCAGTAGTTATGAGGAGCAGGGAAAGGACAGATTTGGAAGGAAAGGTGTCATGAGTAATGGTCAGAGTGCCAGTAAGGGAGGTTCAGGAATCTGGCAGGGGGAACTGGAAGGTCCAGTTGGAGACATCCTGGAAAGAAGAGGAGCAAGAGGGGGTGATAAATGTGATAGAAGCTCTGTGTCTGTTTTATCTCATTCAACTCTAAACAGGTTGAGGAAAAAGGAAGATGCGACCTCCCACAGGACTGCTGGGGGCCTGGCACTGCCATGAGCACCATCAGCAGTCACCACCTACCTGCATATGAACCAGCACAGACCTTTCCAGGCACCTACAGTGAGACCCAAAGCCAGCTCCAGCACAGAGACTCACAAAAGCAAATTAAGGTATCTTAAACGATCATTACGAAGCAAAAGATTTACTTGGCAGACCTCTGTGACTTCTGTGGTGCTTTTTATCTACTGTGTAAATAAGGATCATGGGATTCTTTAACCCTGCTCCCCAGGTATGTTTTTTTTATAACTGTTCGTTTAGGGTAGTTATGCTTGATTGTGTCAGTAAATAATAAGTGATTGCTATCTGTGAATTATTTGTGTGCTGGACTTGCACAGAGAAGGACCTACTCTCTTCTGTGCGAATATGTGTGAGAGGGAGACATGCTACCATGAAGAGTTAAGGGTGAAAAAGACCTTTAAAATCTTTATAGCAATCTAATACAGAAGGTACACTGATATGAAAAGTAAATTTCATTAGGCATAAAATACCTACCTTTAAAATAAATAATTTTCCATTTTTGCTAAAATGCCAGAAGATCGCAGGCTATGTTAAAGAATAGAATGTGTCTCGTTTAAATCACACGCCTTGGAAAAAAAAAATCTAATTTAATTTAAGTAATTTCTATTTATTTCTGCCTTTCAAAATTATATCGTTTTCAGGTTATAAAAGTGTAATATCTGAGCATGGACTCTTTACACCTAGTTTCAAGCCAGACCTAATTTTTCATCTAAGTTAAAAACACATGAGAGCACAAAGTTATCACGCTATCTGGCCCTTCTCTGACTGCAAAAAGGGCAGCCTACTATAAATAGTGTCCTTGAGAGAAGGAAAGTCTTCCATTTTGAGGAAGATTTTGAAACTTCATGCTATTCTAGTACGGAACCAAGCCCTCCAATTCTGAATTTTCCTATGAAACAGAGCCCTGAAAGAAAGCAGTAGTAATGAAAAATAAAGCAGAAAGTGCTCTGATCGTTTGTGAAGAAAATGTCACCAAGCAGACCTCCTAGAAATGCTGACTGAGAGAGAAACCTTGCAAATTTGGAGCCATTTCAGCTTTATGGGTCTTGGTTTCCATCAAAAGAGCTCCAGTGGCTGAGGAACCCTCACATGCCTTCCCTGCAGCCCGGCTGGTTTGGCTGCCTGATGGACAGCCAGAATGAGCTGAACTGCAACTGTAACCAGATCCTGAAGCCAGCTCCAGTGAGCTCTGTTAAAGAACCCACTCAGGCACTTTTGGAAGTGCCCATAGGCAGCACTGTGCCTTTTTAAAAGCTGGAAATGTTTCCAAACTGCTGATGTCAGGTCCTCAGCGGGTGAAAACTGAGATAATGAACCTGAAATCAGTGGAGCTACTTTGATTTGTACCAGTGAAAATCTGGTCACTGAAGCCTAAAGCAGAGTTTTAGTGTGGAGTTTGGTGTAATGGAAGAATCATGGCTAGTGTGTTCCTAACTGAGCCATTGATGAGCCACAAAGAGAATTACTGTGGCATTCAGAACGTTAAAAACAATTATGTGATTTAAGCTTTCATTTCATGCAGAAAAATCTCTCAATCAAACTAAACCAGGAGCTTGTCATTTTTCTATTTACTTTTCTCATCTACCATGAAAAAAATGCTCCCCGCTGCCTCACAGTACTTGGGTAAACCTAAAAGTCTGCATGCAAAGCCAATTTGTCAATGTTGGCTGAAAAGCATATAAACATACCTCCTCTACCTCCTGATGACTGCATGAAAGACTTTTCATATGCTCAGAAGACGTATTCTTCTATAACCAGCTCGAGCCCTACAGCTTCTTGTGACATTCCTTACCAACCAAAAGCTCCTAACAATTTGCATTTGGCTATGTCAGGAATGTGGGATCAAGTACCATCTTTGGAAGCTCTGCTGGGCTCTGAACGTGGCTGTGCATGGAAAGAATGATATTGTTTTTAGAGGAAGGAATGAATTCCTTGGATGGGAAGAAACTTTTGCAGCTACTGGGACATCCATGATTTTGGGATGTAGAGCTATGGGTGTCTGGCGTTGCAAGGGGAATCTGGTGGTCCTTGAGACATAGGTGTTGGCTTTTTGACAAAAGTCTTGGGTGTCCATGAGGTCACCCAGTATGTACTGATTCTGATAAGGTAGCTGCTCCCTGTAAGACTTGTGCTCCAGACCCCTCACCAGCTTGGTTACCCTTTTCTGGCATGCTCCAGGGTCTTTCTTGAAGGGAGGGGCCCAAAACTGAATGCAGTACTTGGGATGCAACCTCACCATTGCTGAATACAGAGGTATGCTCACTTTCCTGCTCCTAGTGTCTGCACTATTTCTGATACAAGCCATGATGCTATTGGCTTTTTTGTCCACCTGGGCACATTGCTGGCTCATGTTCAACTGAGTGTTGACCAACACTCTCAGGTCCATTTCTTCCACAGATTCTTCCAGCCACTCTGCCCCAAGCCTGTAACGCTGTCTGGGGTTGTTGAGGACAAAGTGCAGGACCCAGCACTTGGTCTTGTTCACCTCATCCCATTGGCCTCAGCCCTGTGATCCAGTCTGTCCAGAGTGCTCTGTAGGGTCTTCCTACCCCCAGGCAGATCAACACTCACTCCCATCTTAGTGTCATCTGCAAACTTACCGAGAGTGTACTCTATCCCCCTGTCCAGGTCATAAGTAAAGATAATGAAGAGGACAGGCCCCAGTACCAACCCCTGGGGAAGGCCATTCATGACTGATGACCAGCTGGATTTAATTCCATTCACCAGCACTCTCTGGGCCTGGAAATCCAGCTATTTCTTTAACCAGCAAAGAGTGAACCTGTCCAAGCCATGGGCTGCCAGTTTCTCCAGGACAATACTGTGGGAGACAGTGTTGAAGGCTTTGCTAAATCTAGGTAGACTACATCAACAGCCTTTCCTTCATCAACCACATGGGTCACTTGATCATGGAAGGAGATCAGGTAGGTCTAGCAGGACCAGCCTGCTGACTTGGCCTGCTCCCCAGCCATCAAGACAGCATAAAGGCAATCCCAAATCTTCAGCTGTGATTTCTAAACTGCCTTCACAAGAGATAGGAAAAACCAACCAGAGTGAGCAGGTCATCTACAGAGCTAGTGGGACTGATGCCAGAGAGCCCCATTGGGCCAGGCTTATCGCTGAGCAGTTAGGGCTTGAAGGGGCCATCTCCTGTCTGCTGCAGTAATAGTTGGCTCACTGGCAGGAAACTCAATGTTCTCATTGCTGCACTCACTCTGAAGAATTTCTGAGTTCTGGATAGAATGTGGTCCACAGACACAAAAAGGTAAAAGACTCAAGCTGACACCGTGTAACTGGGCCAGGCTGAGGTGCTGCTGCTCACTATGAATTTTCAGCATTTCTTAAAATAAGGTGGTAATGGAAATGTGGTGATTTGTGGGAACAGCATGATCCCCGGTTTCCTGCTATTAGTGCTGTGTAAACCTGAGCTCTCTTTCTTCAGACTACCAGGAAATAGATACAAAAGTATTTATAAGATTTTACTTTTGCAGCATAGCACTAAAAATAGCGCAATACATCATTCATAGTATGGGTCTCTCTATTCTCTTATCCTACTGTTGAAGAAAGAAAGGCATAATGTTCTCAACTAACTGCCCTCCTTAAGCCTTCCACTAAAGCAAGTTTGAGCTACTGGTGTTACTATCAAGGTTAAAATCCCCCTTGTTTTACAACATGTTCCTTGCCTACGGGCACTGTCATTGCCCAAAGGGAGCATAATGTTCAAGTCTCATTGAAATATCAGTAAGTAATATCAATAACAAAGAAAACACAGAATACATTAGCAAATTCACTGCCCATAGCTATGTATCCATGATATATGGGAATCGTGTTCAGTGCATTGGTTCAACAATACTTTAATACAGTGCTCCTTTGACCCATGCTGATGAAGATGGACAGATAGGTTACAGAAGATTATGCCTCCAAGGGTCATAAAAATGTAGAAGGTTCCCAACTGCAAACTGATTTTTCAAAGACAATTACCTGCATGATTTAACCAGATGACCATTTATGCCTTCCTGGTTTCATATCATTCATGTTTGTTTCGTCTCGGATTTTTGCTATTTTTCCTTTACTCTTTTTTTTTTTTTGCATCAGATACATACATTAAAAAAAGAAAAAAAGAAAAAAAGAAAACACACTCATACACTTCTGGTCCTATGTGATCTTTTCCCAAGAAATTAAATTACATTTTTATAAGCCTGTGTTACCGCAAATGATAGCTGAAGATTTGCTGAAAAAAATTAATTCCTGATCTGTTGCCGTGAAGAGTCCTTGCTAGCACTGCACTGACTCTGTCTTTCAAAACCAGATGGAAGCAGTCCAACGGTATGATTAACTTCTTAGTCCCTGCAATTTCCTATTGCTCTACTTGCCCTAGATTTCAGGATTGACCTCCCGCTTCACTGCAAAATGCGCAGTTGCTCAGCTTGATAAATCACATGAATACTTTTTTGATCACAGTTATCTACTATTTACTACATACCCAGTGAGGTTAATCATATGCCGAGGCACTTCATATGCTGCACACATATACACTCTTCTTCCCAATAGCACTTTGCATATTCTTCATGCTGCCAGCCAGCAGTAGAACCTGTTTTCCCCTTACCACTACGCAAAAGGACACAGACCTGCACCTCATCTCTTTTTCACTTCATGTTAATTCTGTCATTATCCACACGTGGAATTTTACAAAACCTAGCAAGCCAAAGAAACTACTGATCAGACCTTTCTTCTAGCAGACAGATATTGTCTAGAATGCTGATGTTTCTCAAATATCTTTGGGAAGATAAGTGCATGGGTCTGCCCATGGGGAGCTGGGAAATTTTGACTGTCCTGACAGTAAACTGCTATCACTTTCTTGAAGAAAAAACACATCTCAACTTTTCTTTCTTTGAACACCAAAAGAATCACAGTATTTAATGAAGTTATCTAGGGCTCAGTGTTGCTAAAATTCCCTGGGACAGCTCTGCTGTACCTTCTCACACAGCTTTGCAGTGCATCCGAATTGCATATCCAGAGCCATTGTAGAACAGATCCAAAGAAACACCAGCAATAGTCAAGGCATGAGAAAGCATCCAATAGCAAACAGGTGAGTGCTACAGATCTTACTTCCAAGTTAAATGAAGGGGAATAGAATCCATTTCTGTACAGATATCTATTCTTTTTCATTCCAAGCCCTCTACAGCCTCTTCTTTGAAAGCCCCTTTTCATCAATTCACTGCAGCCTCCAGTAGTAGAAAGAACATCTTATATGCAATACACAGCACTACAGTTACTCCTTCAAGCTCTGTACCTAGGAGGGCTGAGAAACTCCAGATCATTTCTGCCACAGTCTGCAGTGGCCATCACCCTCCGCTATGCTGCACTGTATGGGAGGGCTACACCTGTGGGACACCAGCATTTTCAATCAGATGAGCTTTCACAAATGGGATTAATGGTAAAACTATATCCCCTGTCGCAGACACTCTCTTTTTTCCTTGCAAAGATAATCCTGGAGTTATAAGCAGTGTACTAGTTCTGCTGGAGCTGTGTGTTTGTTCCTATGGCAAAGAGCACTGAGTGTACACACTCCCCACCAGCCAGGCTTTGCATCCTGTGGAGCCCATATTCTCAGTTCCTTCATTTTCTGCTGGGACCCAGAGCAGCTGTCCTGAGCCAGAGCTTCCCTGTGGCTGTCACTGATTGGACAGTACTGTCATGTCAAGGCTTGCAGGCCATCCAACAGTGTGAGTGACTTGATGATAAGCTGACCACATTGCCTCTCGTGTGGAGGGCTCACCTGGTGTGAAACGTGATGCTATCACAGAGTCAGGGAATCACAGAGTGGCTCAAGTTGGAAGGGACCTCAAGGACTATCAAGTTCCAATCCCCTGCACAGGCAGGGTTGCCAGCCGCTAGATGAAGTACCAGATCAGACTGCCCAGGGCCCCATCCCACCTGGCCTTGAACACCTCCAGGGATGGGGCAACCACACCTCTCCAGGCAACCTCCTCACCACCCTTTCAGTGAAAAACTTCCCCTAGACATCTAACCTAAATCTTCCATCTTTTAGTTTAAAGCATTCTCCCATATTCTTTTACTATCTACCCGTGTCAAAAGTTTATTTCCCTCCTGTTAATAATGGAGGGCCATAACGAGGTCTGCCAGCAGACTTCTCCAGACTGAACATGACCAGCTCCTTCAACCTGTCTTCACAGGACAGGTGCTTCAGCCCTTGGATCATATTTGTGGCCTTCCTCTGGATCCCCTCCAAAAGTCTGACATTGTTCCTGTGTTGAGGGCCCGAGACTTGGATGTGGTTCTCAAGATGGGGCCTCATGAGGGCAAAGTAGAAAGCAACAGTCACTTCCCTTGCTTTGCTGGCTACCCCTCTTCAGACGCAGCCCATGATACAATTGGCTTTCTAGGCTGCAGACGCACACTGCTGGCTCATGTTAACTTTCTCATCTACCAGAACCCCTTAGTCCTCCCCAGCAGGGCTATTCTCAGAGAAGTTCTTCTCCCACTCTGTATACGTATCTGAGATAACCCTGACCCAAGTGCAAAACCTTGCACTTTGCTTTGTTGAACCTCATTAGTTTTGCATGGCCCTTCCTTTTGAGTTTATTAAGGTCCATCTGGATGGCATCCCTTCCTTCTGCCATATCAACTGCACCACTCAGCTTGGTGTCATCAGCACGCTTGCTGAGGGTGCACTTGATCCCATCATCTATATCATTGATAAAGACGTTAAAGGGTACCAATGCCAAGACAAACCCCTGGGGGACATTGCTTATTACCAGCCTTCACCTGGACATGAAGCTATTGACCACAACTCCTGAAAAGCAGTTCAGCAGCACTTCTGCTCCCAAACTATCTCTCTACCTGCAGATGTGTGGCTCCATTGCTTCTCATGACCTGCTGCTTATGTCCCCACACCCATCCTGGGATTAGTAGGTCAGATCAGTGGTTGTACTTATTGTTAGGGGAGGTTCAGGTTGGATATTAGGAGAAATTGCTTCACAGAAAGAGTGGAAATGCATTGAAACAGGCTGCCCAGGGATGGGGTGGAGTCATCGTCCCTGGAGGTATTTAAGAAAAAGGGTGGACGTAATACTTAGGGACATGGTTCAATGGGCAATACTGGTGGTAGACGGATGGTTGGACAAGATGATCTTAGGGGTCTTTTCTAACATTTATAATTTTATGATTCTATGATCTTGGAGGCCTCTTCCTACCCAGATGACTCTATGAAGACCTTGAGTGCAGCTGGTCGTAATAGTAATCCATAATAGTAAACCAGCACTTACTGCACGTCCTGCATCCTAACTGTGACCAAATACGGATGGAGAGGGCATGGCTATCTGGAAATGTGAAGTATTATCCCTTGCACCAAACAGGAAGGCAGACCAAAGATCAGACAGGCTGCTGAGCTCCCCAGACTCCCTGAATGGAGTTTGTTAACCCTGTAAAACTGATGTTAGTGTTGAGATGCCTTGTCTATCAGCAGCCCAAGGTGGTAAGTCAAAAAGATTTATTAGCAGCCTGTACTTAGCAGTTCAGGCATGGGTGAAACATATATATTAACCAGGTGCTGAGTGTATGCCAGTGAGCCGGGCTCCTTGCAGGCCTTATCAGCAGGAAGGGGAGCTGGCTAGCACAGCCACACAGCTCAGTCTCCTCTTTGCCAGCACAGCTCCTGCTCTGTCTAGCAGAGCTAGTGGGGTCTGTCTGACCCTCCACGGTAAGGAAACAAAGAGGATAATAGGCTGGGACTGTGAATTAGGCACGTCTCATATGTACCACCCAAGCACTGCAGGGAACGAGCCAGCTTTTCCCTATTACAGCGAGAGAGGAAATTCAGCGGTGGCATGAGGCTTTCCTCTAAACATTCAAAACCTTCAGGCAGACCCACTTGGCCCACACTACAGCACAGAGAAATAAAAGCAGCTAGGGGAATAGGAGTGCCCTAGGACCACTGTAAATCTTTACTTCATGGAAAATCTTATCTTGAGCATGAATATGAGCTGCAAGTAAATTTAATGTGTGAATTAAGTGCGGTGTCCCTCATGGTGGGCTTTTCAGCCGAAAAAGAACAAAAGAATAATAATGAGTGTTGTGCTTGCGTATGATTGCAAACATCTGTAATTTACAGCTGGACATTCCCCATTGCAAATGTGTCCAGCAAGCAAGTGCTTCTGGGTTAGTGGAACAGACTGCACAAAATTAGCTTTTAACTGCAGTCCCAAGGTCAGAGTTCCAGGACCATGGGAGTCAATAATAAAATCTATTTAGCTCAGTGGGATTAAGCAGGTTTAAGACCTGGCTTAACCTCACCACTCACTGTTAAATAGTAACAGATCACATCGAATACTTCAGGTACAGACATTTTTCTTAATTTAAAAGCTATTTGGGCTATGGATATGAGAGTCAGCTGAAGACATAGTGGCATTGTATCATTAAGGTATACGAATTAAATTTTTGTTCTTCTCTGTCCCATAGACAGAACAATCTTTGTAGTTAGAACACTTTACCAAAGAGCATAATAAAATTAAAACCAAGCTGTGCTGTATAAACACTGAGGGTTTTTCACGAGAGAATGGAAAGCTAATGGGGCCAGTGCATCTTTCCTGACAAAACAGTCAGTGCATGTGCAGAGCAACCTGTCTTCTGGAAGCAGAAAAGCTGTTTCAGTCAGGCTTCTGGGTCACTAATCTTTGTGTTTTCACATAAATCTGCTGGGGGTTACTGTGGCAGGCTGAAAACAAGACTGAGTGCAACACACTGAAGAAATCAATGGCCACAGGTTTGAAAACTTTTTTTTTTTTTTTTTTTTTTTTTTTTTTTTTTTTTTTTTTTTTTGCCTCTTTCAGTTTAGCTAGCTGTTACCTTTTTAACAGAACTTGTAAGAAAAAACAGAAATAAGAGCAACGGAGAATAGTTTTTTGAAAAGAATGACGGCTGAAATTGCTGAAATATTGGCTTAACCCACTTCCTCCCCTTGTGCTGGGATGTGCTGGTGCTCCTTGCTGCTGCTGGGACATGAATGCTGAGCAGCCATGTTGCAGCCGCCCTCACTTCAGCCAAAGCTGAAGGGCTACTTCTGGCTCACTGCTCACACCCCAGAGAGGCTGGGACTGTCTGTACAACACCACCACTGCTCTTCCTGGGGACCACACTGCAGGTCTAACTGCTAACTGCACCCAGGGATAGATCTGTAGGAATGTTACTCAATGTTACTCATTCAGCACGGGGGAATGGTGCTCAGAAGCCCCCCACTATCACAGTGAGGTTCCCACCACGTCAAAAGCTCTTTGCCTTGTGGCCCAGCTTCCACTGCTCCATCCTCTGTGATATTGCCCTGACTCCTCTTTCCCTTTGAAGTTGTCCCCACTGCAGCCAATATTCATGCACCCTACAATCAACCCAGCAATTTCACCCACATCCCATACGTTTCGCTCCGACATTTTTTTCCTTAAGGGGTGCACAAAAACCCCTAAACAGAACAGTGTTTGTAAACTGTGCGGGTGGTGGTGGGGTGTCGATAATTTTGGCAGTCTTAGCCTCAGAGCAGAGAGAAATGTTATTCATCCGTGCACAAGATATAATTCAGCCTAAGTGACAGGCTTTGCTCTGGAGAAATCCCGGCCTGGGCTGGCTTCGAGAGTCAATTACTGCTTATTCCCAGGGAGGCGGGGGCAGGGGGCCAAGCAGGCGGAGGGGGCTGCCAGCGAGGCAGGGGGAAATTTACTCTGTGTCAGCCCGCGTGACACAGTGCCTCATTTGTGGATAAATGTAAATCTGCTGGTTCTTTTTCACAGGCACTAAAACGTACGGTCTCTCTCTCTCACCCCGTTCCCAAAACTGGAAAAGAAATCAGGACCGTCTTAGAAAGCTACCTTATATTTCAGTCAATCCTCTTTCATAAAAGTCATTTAAGGTAAATACCTGTGCAGACTTACGGCCCAACTATAACATTTACTGTGGCCCAAATCCTGAATTCCTCGCTCAGGCCACTTTCCCATTGAAGCTGATGGAAATTCACTTGAAAAAGAGCTGAGTAAAACCCGAACGCTGGCTGAGGATTTGGTCCCTTGCTTATCTGCCTGAAGCACTGCTGCAGCTCCAGAAGTGAAAAAATGGAATTAAATTCCTCTAAAATACCCATCCCTCAAAACTTAAGGGATGAAAAAAAAGGCATTGTTTTTTGTGCATGAAATGTATGGAGAATCTCATCACAAGAAGAGCAATTCCCAGGGAAAGAATTTGGAAAAAGTCAAAAGAGAACATCTCAAAATAAATGAAGTACTTATTGCTGAAAAATGAGCTTAGATATATCTCAGCAAACTCTAAAGCTGAGAATTTACTGCATCATTCATGCCTTCCGCAGTAAGTTCCTTATCTCTCGTTTGGTATCACAACAAGGGATTCTGCATACTCTGTATGAAATACAACAAGACTGCGATTTTTGCAGTAATAAACTCTACACATGCATGACAAATCCAAGCATGCAAAATGTTTAACATCCCAGTTCGCAGATACTTTGGGGACAAAATCCGATTATGAGTTATATGCCACAATAAATAGGGCTCAACGTTTCATAAAGCAATTTATAGTTCATAAAAATGACAAAATGTACCTGTCAGACAGAACGCGGAGAGCAGATCTCTGTGCTGCCTGCTGGAAGAAAGGGCAGAGATGTTTATTTTATATTCTGACTTTAAAATTACGAGCACAATCAACACTTTAAAAAATGCGTTACACACATTTTTGTCACGTGTCCAAATTTTAAAGTACTAGCAAAGTAGCAGAGGCTCTACGGCAAAATGGACATTCCAGCCTGGTCAATGTAAGAACACTTTGTTAAGCACACCATAAACCAGGAGTCTGTCAGAGCACGGTGCAGTATTTGAGATCTGAACTGCTCTATTTAGACGTTTTCTGCAGGTCTCTGACAGAGAACTCCGCAGGGCTCAGCTCTCCTCCTTCCCCTCTCCCCTCTTCCCACTCCCTCTCCTTTACCATCAGTCTCCTCCCATTCTTCCACAGAAACAAACATCACATATTTGGTTCCTTGTGCGACGAAGCCTGTAGCTATAATTACAGATTTAGCAAAGCCTGCCAGGGCTGCCGCAGACTCTTCCAGAGCGCTGCCATGTCAATCTGCTGGCAACCCTTGGCTATGCAGCGCAGGATCGACCTGTTGCTGGTTTGCTCCTCGGCTTTTGCCTAGCACAACTCTTTGGATGGGGTGGGGAAGCATGGTGCTTGTTCTCGTGTTAGCCAGCAGTCCTGGGAATAGAATCATAGCCTCTCAAGTTTAATAGGACTCCCAAGCCTATCCCCGAGCTGGTTTGCCACTTTATTATTATTATTCTTTCCCCTCCTTGAATCACTTCAAGCAGGGTGATTCATGGCTTCGGCACAGTAATTAGCTGCTAAGCAAAGATGAAATCCATAATGTTCTGAAAATCTACTTTAAAGCCCTAGTTCTGCTTGCGGCTGCCCTCCCCTCTTGTCCCCATCTGAGCTGTGCCTCGCCTGGCACAGAAGGGACAAAAGCCACATGGCATGGATGACCTAGGGCACTGAAGGTACATTTTCACTTTGTAGCCACCAGCAAGGATGTTTTGCAACCAATCCCTCTGGTTTGTTAGGGTGGGGGAGGCTGCATCTCCAGTTCTGAACACACAAACTGGCATACTGGTCAGAACTGGAAAGCGTGACAGTAGGCAGGTTAGATGTTAGGAGGAAATTGACACTCAGAGGGCGGTGAGACGCTGGCACAGGGTGCCCAGAGAAGCTGTGGTGCCCCATCCCTGGAGGCACTCAAGGCCAGGTTGGATGAGGCCCTGGGCAGCCTGAGCTGGTGGCTGTCAGGGGATAAAGACTATGCTGCATCCCCTGCCAGCAGAATGGCTCACAGGTGCGTTCTCTTTTAATTTCAACATTAAGCAGAGAGCCCATGGGAAGGGCTGGATAGGTCCCACCAGCTCAGTGGGAAGGTAACACACCTGCTGCCTTCAGTGTTAGGAAAGTCATAGTGGGAACCCGGTCCTATTATTGTCTCTAGTAGCTCAACATACTTGCATACAACCCTTTTCAACTGCCCTCCATTTCAGCACGCTGGTACTGTGTTTGTTCTCACCTCTGGTGGGGGCTCACTCTGAGAGTCTCACCCCACTACTGGTGCAGAGACACGGAAAATACCCAAACCTTATGTGTGAGAATACCTTCTGACTTCATGCTGACCTCTGCACTGTGCTATGCCTTTGCAAAGCTGAGGAACCTCCTCTCACTATCAGATCCATTCCTCAGAGCCCAGTAATGCAGACACCACTCAAGTCACCATCACTCCTCCTATCCCACCCTTCCCTTGCAGGCAGCCACTATGTGGCAGTGCTGTTTAAGACACTTTTAATTATTTCCCACTTTTGGCTTATAACACCACGCGTGGTGCGAAGGAGTGGGTTAGAAAACCGACCCAGATGAAAAGTAGCACTTTTCCTATATTTATTTATTTATTTTTCCTTTTTGTCAGCTCATTTGTAACCTGGATGGTGAGTCTATTTTCATCTCTCCTACTCTTTCCTGGGGAGATGCAGAGCTCAACTGGAGCAAGGTACGTGGTGGCCAAAGGAGCCAGAAGGCACTGAAGGAGATGGGTGTTCTGTAGCCAGAGTCCTCAGGGAGGACTCCACAGAGACCCCATGGAGGCACAAGTAGGCTTTGATGATCCTAAAAGCTCCCTAGCATGGGGGTGTGGGATGCATGTCGCTCTTGTATTTCCCCAAAACTCCCAGTTTTGAAAGAGGGAGAAGAGCTGGGTGCTTTGTCTCCCAGTCCAGGTGGAAGAAACCCTAAGGAGAGGAGAAGACTCTTGTCATGATCCGCAGGGAATGTTAAACTGAGCCAGGCCATGTGGTGCTGGGCTGCAGCCTCAAGTGCCAGTCTCTAGTTTCCATTTTGGTACATCCAGCTGCTGACAGCATTGAAAAGGTGATCCTTTCTGGGCAAGCAAGTGCATTCAGATGACAGGCAGGGCAGCAGAAAGAAATGAACAAGTACTTTTCAGTGAGATTATTCTACTTTTTCAATTAGCCTCTCATGTTAAGTCCTTTAACAGGTGTCCCTCTTCACCAGGATGTAATGCAGGTTGCAGGGGGCACCTCGCTCCTTGCCTGGTGGTGGCACATTCTATAAATGAGGCTACTGATTTCTTTCTTACATGATTTGGAAATGCAGCCATGTTTGACTGCATGTTTGCATGACCCCTTGAGTTGGTAATGGCCCAATTTCTGAATGATCAGGGAATACGATCCAGTTGCAAACTTACTCTTCCTCCCTGGAGAGACAGATGTAATGCCTGCAATGAAGGGTAGTTGGCAACTATCTGGCAATTTTAATTCTGGCCTATATTGCTCCCATCTCCTGGAGAAAGTGAGCTGTTGTAATTAAAGGTAGTTAGCAGTTCCCTTGCAAGTATAAATACTTGCAGCCACTAATTACAGTCTGTTCTCTTGTTCCCTTGCTACAGGGCTTGGCTGCTCTACTTGTGGGGAAATATCTGCCCCTGGTTCTTGCTAACAGTTTATTGTGACCCCATTCAAGTTTATTCATGAATTCCCACGGAGGGTCATGACCCGTAGCTTGAGAAACTCTTGCTAAAGAAACAACTTTCTTTGATTTATGATGTTTCTAATATGTTGGCATTATCTATGTAGTAATGTAAGCAAAAGGGTGATACTTAGTATCATAAACTTCCCTCACCACTGTTTTTGAATCCCTTGTTTTCGATTGTGCTATTTAATTTGTGTTTTATTTTACATTACTAACAACATTACTGAGACCAACTCACCATCCACCACGAAAGAAGATGAGAGTATGTTATACATTCCTGATTATTCCTGGAAGTAAGTGATTGTGCTGCTTATATAAATTAGGGATAAGAAATAATTTTGCTGCTGATGGAATTCAAAGATCTTCAAGAATGATCACTAAAACACATTTTGTGGGAAGCTCAGTATTCTCTTGATAAGTGATTGTGCTGTACTCTGATTTGTTCACCACTACTGAGTGTAACCCTAATGTTTCTGTTCCTGGAACTAATGGGGTTACTCATTAAGGGAGGGTTTCCCCAAAATGAACAGTGAAGGCCAGCCCATCACATAATAACTTTAATGCTGAGTAGGAAGCAGGGCAGAAAAAAAAATAATCCCTTAGGTGACTCAGGTACTTAGGCTTGAAAAACTAGCCACAATAAGTGTGATGGATTACTCCATTTCACTACATCAAGAGTTGTAAATTACAGGATACTGGCTGGTTAGACTTCTTCGTCCCTCACCTGAATTGGTTCTAGATACATTTAGGGCAGAGTTTCATTGATCTGCCTGTAGTTCATTAATCATTCATGAAAGATCCTAGCTGTACCCCAAGACTACCAAGACAAAACAAGTTTTCAGCCAGTTGTAATCGCGTTCAGGTTCTCAGTCTCCAGAGACTGCATCTCCATGCTCTGTCCTTTATTGCAGTGAGCCAGAGCTTGGGAGCATAAACAGCAGATATTCATGTTTCAGTGTGTGTAAAATGAGCTGCCAAAATTACCTGAAGAGTCACAAGTTGCAATCTGTTGTTGAGGGGAAATCAAAGAGGAAATTAAATATTTTCATAGTAATTGGGACTGAGCAGTGAGGTAATGCACTGTAATTGGGACTGTGCAGTGAAGAGGATGGACTGAATATAGCTCTTGAGCTGGAGATCCAGGAGTATGGAGTGGTCCCTAGATTTTTTTTTGTTTGTTTGAATTTTTCTTTTTCATATAGTTGGAAAAGGATTGCTTCATAAACTGCTGGGCTTGAAGGCATTTTTGGAAAAGAAGATGAGAACTACTGAAGAATATTTTATGGGGCTTGGAAGAGTGTCTGGAGACACTGCAGGCAGACAATGGATGCATCTTCTTTTACATCACTCAGGGCATGCTTTTGCAAGTAAAAGCCAATAAACTGACCATTGGTGACACAGACGTTTTGTTTTCCATTTTTCCCTCTAATTGCTGTTTTTGCAAGCGAGCTCAGTTATGGCAATTGTGTGGAGTTATACCAGGTACAGCAAAGACTTCACTGAGGCAGTGCAGGTGTACATAAGGTGAGAATCTGCACCGTTTCTTTGGTCATGGCATAACAATTCTTACTGCCTGCGCATGAGAAAACTGTGTTGCTTCCAGAGTATCCTGGTTGTCTTCCTCACGTGGTAGGCTTTGCCCGGGAATGATGCAGCAAACCATTTGTGCTCTGTAAGCACCTCCCTTATTAGCAGCTATCCAAGTTGCTGGATGCCGCCATGCACCTACAGAACTGTAGATGAACTTTTACAAGCCAGGGTTGATGCAAGATGTCTTTGCTGTATGCTGCTCTTTGTCAATCAGACTTTTATTTGTCTTCTTTCCTGTTTCACTCTTCCTTAGTCTTCCACACTGATTCTGGTTGGTTTTAGTTTAAATGCATTTCATTTCTACGCTAATGAAGCCACAGAGAAGTTTTCTGACTGGGACAACCTGACTTCTTGCTGTAATTTGGGACATAGGACTCTCCTGAGCCTCTTTCTTCTTCAGATCTGGGACCTATGGCAAAATTCTGGATTATCCTCTTATATTGCGTATCCACCTTAGTCCAGCCACTCATAGGGTTCTTCACTCGTGTTAAGATATGAGTTTAGCCTAGCTTTGTTTATGTGCATCTTACTGTGCTGGATGTTACACCTTTGTGTGAGAAATGGGGCTGTCTTCTAGTCTCAACACTGTTACTGGATTGGTTTTTATGGACTGTGATCATGCTTTAGACAAGCTCAGTTAAGACAGGGGACATGGACACAGGCCCAGAGGAAGGCCATGAAGATGATAGGGGCCTGCCATACCTCTCCTATGAGGAGTAGCTGAGAGAGCTGGAGTTGTTCAGCTGGAGAAGGGAAGGCTCTGGGGAGACCTTATAGCAATCTTCTAGCTCTTAAAAGGGGCCTACAGGAAATATGGGAGGGATATCCCTGGTGGTGTTCAAGAGACATCTGGATGTTGCACTGAGGGACATGATTTAGTGGGGAAATATTGGTGGTAGGTGGACGGTTGGACTGCATGATCTTGGAGGTCTTTTCCAGCCTTGTTGATTCTACAATTCTATGATTCTGTGACTCTTTAGCAGGGATTGTAGTGATAGGACAACGGGTAACAATTATAAACTAGAAGAGGGGAGATTTAAGTTAGATGTTAGGAAAAAATTCTTCACTCAGAGGGCAGTAAGGCCCAGAGGCTGCCCAGAGAAACTGTGGTGCCCCGTCCCTGGAGGTGCTCAAGGCCAGGTTGGATGGAGCCCTGGGCAGCCTGAGCTGGTGGGGGGCAGTCCTGCCCTTGGCAGGGGTTGGGGCTGGGTGGGCTGTGAGCTCCCTTCCAACCCAAATCATGCTGTGATTCTGTGAATTCTTTGTGCAGACAGCTTTCACTCCAAGGCACGTTTTCCAAACATGTTCTCTTTCCCTTACCAGCTTTCAGCATTCTCTATGAGGAGTGAAGAGCTGCACTGTGTCACAATGGCATTCCCGTCAGGTCTCAACACAAAGCGAAACCCCTTCACACACAGACATGTCCTGCTTAATGCCCTGAGTCCTTCTGGCCACGGAGCTATACAAGGAGTCCAGTTCAAGCCACTGATGCTAAATGATTTTTAATGTGCCTTATCTCAGTGTAATACTCTGGGCTCCGTGCTGTTCCTAGAGGTTTTGTTTGAGGATCACTTTTCAGTGTGGATTTTGGAAGGATTTAAAATCACTTGTAAACTGCAGCTTGAGTGTTTCTCTGTAAATTTGCAATGTGCATGTGTGAATGTGAGTTTCACTGTCTGGTTGATATTTATTTAGGATTTACAGGCTGTAAGACTTACAAGGGTCTCCCCTCTTTCCCCTTTTGGAGTTGGTTATCATCAGAACCACATCTTTTAAGAAACCATAAAACCCTTTCTGGATTTCATGATTTCTCCAGGCCTTTCAACACTCCAGTATTCGTTTTTCACCCTGGGGTTTTATTGTTATATTTTTTGGCGTACATTGTTCTTTCTCCTCTGCTTTGCCCATTAATCCTTATTAATCTTCAGGGGCAGCACAATCTAGCAACTTGAACATGGCACCTGGGATTGAAAGACCTAAGCGCTAATCCTGGCTTTGCAGCTGACTTCCATGTGGCTTCAAACAAGCCACGTCTCCGTCTCTGTCTCCCCATCAGTCCTACAGAGATAATAATTCCTACTTAACTGTACCTAAATACCTCTCAAGGGCATTGCATTAGGTAGTTAATACTTGTTAAGTGATTTGGCTCTCCGAATTACTGTATAAGCAGCATGGGTATTAATCATTCAGAATTTTATATAACTGTGAATGTTGAGTCTTCTGCTCTGCATCTGCTCAGGTTTCTCCTGAATTCTGGCCCTGACCAGCACGCAGCTTTTCAAGGCAGATGAGTTTACCTTTTTTTCAGATGAGTTAATCTTTTTTAGTGGAGACAAGCAGAAGGTCCTTGCTACTTTACATTGGTGCCTGGTAAGTCCTTGATGTTAACATCAAAAAAATAGTTAATTGTCACCAATGCTGGAGGAAGGTCTCAGTCATTGCAGGCAAAGCAGTGACCATCTTGGAAAATGTCCTTTTTTTCCAAAGAAGTAATCTTCTGATCCAGGAAAAGGCAATGTAGTTGAAGTGCTGCTTACACTCAGGATATCTCAGTCAAAACATCAGTGTCATGCCAAAGGCTTTGCGAGATTTGGTGGGAAGTCTGAGAGCTTAGGATTAAACCAGGATTTTTCCAAAATTCCATGTATGTGAAAATGAGCAAGCCTTAGTTCCCTATATACTGGTGAATCTGCTTAGTGACGTGCTTTGTCAATTGCCTATGAAGCATTTCTTACTGCCCAACTGGTAGTGCTTGGATTGCGCTAGAAGTAAAAAAGAAAACAGGATAACTGATGAGTGGATGGTGAGGTGGTTTGAGAAATGGCTGACTGGCAAAGCTCAGAGCATGGTCATCAGCAGTGCAGGGTCTGGCTGGAGGTCTGTAAATTGCAGTGTTCCCCAGGGGTAGGATCTGGGTCCAGACTTGTTCAGCATCTTCATCAGTGACCTGGATGAAGGGATAGAGTCCACCCTCAGCAAGTTTGCTGATGATATAAAACTGGGAGGATTTGCTGACACACCTGAAGGCTGTGCTGTCTATCAACAAGACCTGCGCAGACTGGAAAGTTGCACAGGGAGGAACCCGATGAGGTTTAACAAGAGTGAGTGTAGAGTCTCGCTCCTTGGGAGGAATAACTGCATGCATCAGTACAGGTTGGGGGATGACCTGCTGGATCTCCTCTGTGGAGAGGGACCTGCGGGTCCTGGTAGACAGCATGTTGGCTGTGAACCAGAAATGTGCCTCTGTGGTCAAGAAGGCCAGTGGTATCCTCAGGAACATTAAAAAGAGTGTGGCCAGCAGGTAAAGGGAGGTGATCTTCCACCTTTGTTCTGCTCTAGTGAGGCCACATGTAGATGACAGTTCTGGGCACTTCAGTTAAAAAAAAAGACAGGAATCTCCTAGAAGATGTTTGGTGGAGGGCCACAAAGATGGTAAAGGACCTGGAGCATCTCCCATATGAGGAAAGGATGAGTAACCTGGGTCTGTTTTGCCTGGGGAAAAGAAGACTGAGAGGGGATCTGATAACTGTTTATAAATATCTAAAGGAAGTTGAGAGACAAATGGATGAGATCAGGGTCTTCTATGTGGTGTGTAGCAATAGGGTGAGGAGTGAAAAACTGGAACATAGTTCTGTATTAACATGCAGAAGAACTTCTATATGGTAAGGATGATGGAGCACTGGAATAGAGATATTGTGGAGTCTCCTTCTACAGAGATATTCAAGACCCATTTGGTTGCCTACCTGTGTGACCTATTGTAGGGAACCTGCTTTGGCTGGGGGCTTGGACTCGATGATCATTTGAAGTCTCTTCCAACCACTGAAATTCTATGATTCTGCACTTACATGAGGAGCCCGTGGGGCACCAGTGGCTGAGGCCTTAAGATGCACAGCCCGTGGACCCCCCACAGGAGCAGTCCAGGCCAGAGCTGCAGCCCATGGAAAGGAGCAGAGGTGGGGCAGAAGGGCTGGGGGAGCTGCTACCTGTGGGGACCCATGTGGAGCAGAGTAGCAATGGAGGAGTGACAAAGATAAAGCATTATGGACTGACTGCAGCCTCCATTTCCCTACGCTGAGTCTGTTTTGTCTGTGACAGTAACTAGCTGGTGATCATTCTGTCCCTACCTCAACTCATCCTGTTCCATTAAGGAGGGGCAGTGAGTGTGGTGTGTGGAGTTCAGCCATCCATCTGAGCACATCTGCCATCCAGCACCTCCCCAGCCAGGGCTCTGTGCCCAGAGGGAGCGAAGCTGGTGGTGCTGTGGCTGTGGCACATCCTCATTGCTCTGCTTTCTGCTTCCCACGTGCAGGGCTGGTGCCAATGGATCCCCAAAGTTGGGCTTGTTCTAAAAGCTCACAGGCTGACAGGGACAGACACACAGCAACAGAGAAACTACGCGGTGGGGTAAGCAAGCACGTGCCCTTTGAGCTCCTGAATGTGTCAGGGGTATGTTCTCCTATTACAGTGTGTAATAGCTGTGGTATTGCAAACAACCTTAATTTGTGCTCTAAATTATCTGTGGCTGTGGGTTATTTAATTGTCCTCCTCCAGGCATGCTTCAATGAATTTCCTTGAAGGCAAACAGAGGTTTATGGCCGCCCCTGTGAGGGGTGCAGGCCCAGAGGTGGTGGCTGGCTGCAGTGAGGGCCCTCCCTGTGGCAGCAGGAGCTGCTAGATGGTGAAACTAATTCAGTGAAGTTTTTCAAACATTTGTGCAAAGATGAGGGAATGCAACCCTGGAGATGTAGGGGATAATCCCTCCTTACGTCCCAAAGCATCAGGCACTTCTAAATAATTGCATTGGAAGATTTTCCCATGGCCATCACAACAGACGCTCATAGAGGAATTTCAGTTCATCAGGGTAAAAAATTAACCAAAGACAGCAAGAAGATGGTTAAAGAAATTACAGGAGGTAGTTGGAAAAAAAGAAAAAAAAAAAAACCACAACAAAAAACAGCTTGGAAAAGGTGATACCAGAAGGAAGGAGCAGACCTAGAAGTTGTAGTCAAGCTATAACTTTGTTTAGTCACAGCATCAACATGAAGAGACAAAGAAGAACCTGTATTTTATTTTCCAGTATATTTTTAGAGATTCACATGGAGATCAGAGTGCTGTGTTTGAATCTGCCTGGATTTTGAGCATGTTCAAGAGTCATGCTGATCCCCAACCTTTTTCACTGTCATCCATGGTGGCAGTATTCAAATTTAGAGCTAGATCCTGCCTGCCAGTGCATGACGGACAGTGACTCTGATTTTGTAAGATAGGCAGTGATGTGAGCCAAGTTTGGCAGGACAAGACTGAGCTCTTATTTTGTTCCATCTGACAGTTTCAGTGAGGCAGTCTTGGTCTTTTTGTCATGCGTGGTAGAAGTGCAAATTTAGATGTCACAGAGATTATAAAATCAGAGCTGGCAAACCGCAGAAAGGCTTGGCTCAGCTGGCTTAAACCTAGCTCTGGATTTTAGCTATGTTGGATATCAAAAGGATTGCTTCTCTAATACACAGGAAATAATGGACTTAGCCGAGTTAAGCAAGGCTGTTACAAAGGCAGTTCCTCTGGTCTGAAAATGCACTCACATGGCAGTGACAGAGGGCAGAGCAGGCCATTTGGATTAAGTACAAAAGCACCTGAGAGTCCAGCTATTCCTTAAATCTGAACTTAATTTTTTCTCTTTTTTGCTTATCTCTATTTTGTGCAGTTTTGGTTGCAGTTAGACTCACATTGGACAGAATTCCTGAAGTAAGCTTCCCTGACTCAGTGGAGTGAAAAACTTCTCATCAGAAAGATTTTTCTTCAGGTTTATCAGGGAATTTTTTGAAAGTTTAGCTTATTTGCAGCAGTGATGTGGGTTCAAGGCTTTTAGGTTTTATTATTATTATTTTTTTTTTGCTTTTCAATTTTTCTTTCATTCCTCAGGACTGTGTTCTCATCTCAAATCTTCTGCTCGTTTTCACTTCTGATCAAGCATTGAATATTGCACTGATGAAGAGGTGAATAAGGGAGCACAACACCAAAGCGACTTAATGTGATTAAAATAGTCGGACACAGCATATGTGTACACAATTAGCGCTGCCTAAAAATAGTCTTCGTGATGAACAGGGACATGCTGTAATTTGTCTGGTCTGGCTTCTCCTTCTGGATGTACCTGGCTCTGCTCTTCACTTGGCTGATCTTCAACATCAGACAGCTCAGAAAGCGCCATCATAGCAGAGGTGGTCTGATGAAAAGAAAGCTTATAGCCACTTTGCCCCTTCTGTAATTTCTTTCAAAATCCATTGCAGGTTAATTCAAATTAGCTGGAATATTAGATTCCATATGAAGAAGAAGTGCTTATCTAAACTCTGCTAAAATTATCCTTTCTGGATAAAGGCATATACATAAATGTTCATTTCAGAGTAATTTGTAAGTTTTTGATGATTGTTGGTCCATATCCAGATAGGAGAGGGAAAAGTCCTGTACCTTATTAAAATAGATTGTCTTTAAATGCATGCTATCTCACTTGTTTCTGGCTACCTTTAGGAACAATTTTTTTGGCTTGATAAATAAATCATTTCCCGGTGCTACTTACATAGAGATGTGGCCACACTGACTGCCATTGACCATGGGGATGGACTTTTATCTTGTTGCGTCAACAGAGTGGATTTGCCTGGCAGAGCACAAGCATTTTTTGCATTGAGACCTGTAGCAGACATGTGGTGAGGGGGGAGCATGGTCACAGATTGTTCCCACTGGATCTGTGGGAGCAACTTGAATCAGCACTGAGCTCTCCATCTTGGCCATGGCCAAGGAGCATGGATGTAGCCCTGGACTGGCAGTCTGCTCTGGCTGTCCCCAGGCTGTGATGGGTAGGGGCAGCCTTTGGAGCCCCCGCCATCTCTGGGTCAGATCATGCTCTTTATTTCTCTGCTATGAAGTTGTTTCTCGTGACCTTTCTTGAGGCTACCCTTCCCTTGAGGTCTCCCATGGAGGCTCAGTTGGTTTTGGCCACCCTGCAGAAGGGCTGGGTGGTCTCAGGCTGCCTGAGATCCTGCAGGGATGCCTGTCTCTGTCCCTTCAATGGGAGGGCAGCAACTCCCTGGCAGGCGTTCGCTTCACTCTTTTTTTAAGGCAGGCAGGGAGAAAACCAGTGAGCCCAAGAGCGCCATAGCTCACTGCCTCCCTGCACTCCATGTGCCATGGGTATCCTCAGCCCCCACCTTTACTTGCTGTGGCCATAAGATGTTTAAAAAGAGGAAGAAAAATGGACTAAGGCCCCGTTTTTTCTTTCAAGATACAGCAGGGGATTGAGTTTGGAGCTGCGTCCCTGGGAGGGTGTTCTGATTGCTTCTTCAACCTCTGTTTATACAATTTTACAAAATTTTGGCAGGAATCAAGAGCACATACCAGGGTGTTGGCTTTTATGAATCTCATGGGATGTGAAAGTCAAGCTGACTGGATGAACTTTGGTTACATATTCCAGACAAGCACAATGACTCTATTTATTCAGACTTGGCAGCCAGAACGCAGATTGACTCTGTGGGTAATAAATTTTCACAGCCACAAAACTTCAGCGGCAACCAACCTGATCCCGCGCAGAAAAAAAATGCATGCAAGGAAGCAGACTCGGGCTGCAAAAATATGTTAGATTATTATTCCATGTATGTGTACCAGTCAGTTAATTTATTTGTCTATTGATTGACAAGAATTGCACAAACGAATCCAGGGATCTTTTTCCCCTTAAAGGAACTACTTGCTATTACAAAATTTTCATATTGTAAAAGGACGAGTAGAGGGAAGAGAATTTTCATGTTACAATTGACAATCTCCTTTTAATATTTCACTCAAGGCTGATTTAAGTTATCCAGTGACCTCTACAGAGAAGAGCAGGGTATTATAATGGGAACTGCTTCATGTGCTGTGCCACACTTCAAGGAACCGGAAGGCAATAACCACTACAATTCAGCTTTCTGAACAATCTTAAGTACAATTTTGACATCTTCATGCTACAAAGATTCGGATGCTTTCTGGGAGAGATGATGATGAAATGATTACATTGTGTTATAAATCAAAATGAATTGGCTCTTTAACTTGCAGATTTATGTTAACCACCTTGGTATCTGTTAATTGCTTGCTCTTCAGATATTGATTGGGGATTAAAAAGTGTATTTTCTTCAATCTGTGTGATGTAAAATATGCCAACAGGAAATTTTCCCTCTGGATATTAGATCCTATGATCACTGCCTGTAAAATTAAAACGATCAGTTTAAATGGATAAACTATGCTCATTAAAGAGGAAAAATACATTTATGTAATTAAAATTAAGAGACTAATATGTGTGGATAATGTCATTACTGTGGGCATATACACACTCGGCTCAAACCCAGCCTCCTTCACCTCTCCTGGGTCTATGAATCTTGCTACCTTAATTGCTGGCACAGAGGGAACATTTGGGATCCTGAGGCTCTTAATCACGTGTCTGTCTTGCACTTGGCCTCTCTTGCCCATTGCTCACATTCTCTGGGTCGGGCACAGCCCTTCAAATACCAGCCACAGGGCTGTGGTAGCACCTGTCCCTGACTGTGCTGCTGCAGAAACTTTCCATTTACTGCCTGGTAATTTCAGATGCACTCACAAAATCACCTCCTAAGTTTTCAATTGTTTTTTACCCCAAAATCCCTCATCTAGGAATTAACAAAAAGAAGAGCTTCCCAGCTCTTGCATAGTTCATTTTCAACTGTTTAAGAAATTGGACTACCTAAATGAGTACGATTGCTGAAAGGTCAATGAATTCAGTAAAGAATATCTGTGAATCGCTCATGTATGGTTCCTATCTCTTCATCTTTTATTTCCTTCTTTCCTTCTCCCGAGCACAGGAAGAGATCTGAGATTAAAGAGTTTCAGAATTAAAAAGTGAAAGAAAATGAGTTCTTCCTCTGACATTTAGATCTGGATCCATGTCATAACCTGTGAATTTATTTGGAAGAGCGTGTCTGTGTTATTCTTTTTTGGGCCCATTTCCTGCTCAGTAGATGAAAACTTTGTCTTTTATTTATCCAACAGACACAGTCATTTAGGACTGTTCATTAAGCAAACCTGCAAGTCTCAAGTGAGGCTCTGCAAAGCATTTCACATAGCCAGAGGCAACCTGTGCCCTCAGAAGCTTTTTATCTATACAGCCAAGTTAGAAAAGAAATGCAACTGTTCTATTTTAGAGAGAGAGGACCAAGCCAAGGTAGTTGCTAAAGGCTGGTCATGTAATGACTGACTGCCACTTAACAATGGGACCTTGGCTCTGCTCCTTGCCATGCTGCCTTGGCTCTGGGTGCTGGCAGTATAGATACAGTACAGACGTATAGAGGAGAAAATCTCAGGCTGAAGCAGATGCACCATGAAGCTCTGATTGATGAGTGAAGACCTGGTGTGGCACACACAGTGAGAGCAACCTGAGCACAGGCTCTCCCAGCTGCAGGATGCTCAGCAATAGGGAGGATCCAACCTTGTGCCCTACTCCAGACATGATCTGTGCCTCCCATCTCTGCCTCCCCCTTTCCCAACACCTCATACCCCTGCCAGCCCTGTGGTGTAACCGTGTGCCATTGTTATTCTTCAGGCAACCCTTCTTGTCCCTCACTGGATGTCTCCCTATGCTGTCTGTGTGCTGCAATTTAAACTATCTAGACAAGCAGGAAGAATAATTAAATGTGAAGTGTTTTGGGTTGAAATGCATTGAACAAAAGGAAATTGTATAAATATGTAAATAATTGAATCCATGTGCTGAATCTTCTCAATACAATAAAGCTTTGCTCAAAATAGATGAAATAATGGTTTAATATAAATATGAAAAGGCTTTGACTTACTTGTTGCTTGGAATATATTGTAAAATACAAACTTCTAATAATAAGAGTTAAAATAAAACCTGGAAGAGCTTCAGGCCTACATACCTAGAGTTATTTGCCTAAGGTCCTAAATTTCAGAAGTCTAGATAGCTCAAGTTATCCTCAATTGAAAAAAATCACATTTGTAAGCTGTATTATGCCTCAGACTCGAGTCACTTGTGAAGTGCAACCAGCTCTACTCTGGTGAGCACAGACCTGCAAACTGGAAAAAAAAAAACAACCAGCTCTCCTGACCCACAGAAAACATTTGGAGAAGTATGTGCTCCCAGACATGCAGTCTGGGGTCTTTAAAGCCCAGGAAAGGGCCATAGTGCCTGTTCCATGGAGGACCAGCCAGGGTTCTAGGCAGGTAGGCTGCCCAGGGGCTGGCAGCTATGGCCCAGCTTGTGCTCAAAGACTTTGGCTTCAACCCTCAATCCAAATTCCCATTTCTTCCCTCCCTGGCTGGTCTTTAAAACAAAACAAAATCCAATCAGGAGGAGACTGATACAAAAACCTTCTGGGTTGCATCAAGGTAATAAATCAAGACCCCTGCAGAACATTCCCCACAAATACAGCAGTTAGCACATGCAGTCTGGCGCAGAGCAAGAACATCTGTTACTCCATTTACAGTACTTTCATGTATTTTGATAACCTTGATGTATATTTTGAAAAAGCATTAGCAAAATATTTGCAGTATCTCTGTCTTGACAAGAAACATGCTGCAAGTCACATGGTTTTCCTCTGGTTCTTACCTGGTCATTCTCTTCTTCATCGCTGCTTAACTTGAGGTCATCTTCTAGCATTCTGGAAAGCAAGCAGTAGAATCAATTATAATTACGATTTACCAAAATATTTCAGATCTCTGAGCTACTGCAAAAAAAGAAAAAATTGAAATAGAAAATATATTTTATGCCAGTAGCTCTGTAGAAGTGACACTGTCTTTATAATTTTTTCTTAGCCAATTCCTATCAACTTCTTAATTCATTTCCTACAATTGGTGCCTAAGGGAAAATGTTTACTAGAGTAATAATGGATTTTGCAAAGATTATTGTTATTACAATCACTGACAAACAATTTTTGTATGCTAAGAATAATATTTTTGATGCTGACAGGTCAGAAGTCTCTCTGAAAGGAAAATTTTGCTCCGCTTGGCTTTGAGCTCACAAAACACAAGTAGATATTTACACTGGCAGTACCGCAGCACAAAATAAGATTCACTGATGGTTCCCAAAGGCCATTTTTACTTTATTGCCTGGTTGATGTAAGATTGACATTGACTGAAACAATTAAAACTGAAATATATTATCTCAGTGCACAGGAGTATGCACAAGGAGTTCACGGTCATATTAATATAGAAAATAACACATCTTTTCTAATGGGGATTTCATCCTCCTTTCCCATAACCTTTCCTCAGTTTACTTCAACTGACTCTCAAAAAATTGAGGAGCTTGTCTTTACCTCCGTGCATTTTTTATTAGCTAAAGTTAAGTAAGCAGCAGCTGAAGGAACTGAGGAGGTGCAAAGCTTTCCCCTCGTGCTTGAAAGGTTTTCAAGAATGGGACCTATTTTTAAAAAACGCCCCTGTAATAACAATAATCATTCAGAAAGTTGCTAATTTTTCTTGTGTTCTGCGAAAAGGGAATCTGTAATTTAGCCTCGAGTCCAGAAGAAAGCTTGGGGAACAATTTAAACACATTCTGTGATGTGGGTGGTCCCTGGAGTGTAAATATATCAAGAAGACATATGTAGTAATTTCAAACCACCTCCTCATTCTTGTGCCTGGATCTTCCAAGAGTGTGCCTGAAAAGCGGGACTCTTAAATGGGCTGCACGGTGTGCCAGATCTGAAAAGAGCTCCAAGCCTCTCCCTCCTCCCTGAGACCAGCTGCTGTTGGCACTGTGTGCAGTTGTGTGTGCAGCCACTGCTGTCACAGTTGTGTCCCTGTTTCTGTGCAGCACCTTCAGGAGGACGTAGGTGTACCAGAACAAGAATAGGGACAGACCAGGAACTCTTGCTCTCTCACCTAATACAGGCTCATGCCTTCTTTTCCCCCCATTTAATCATGTTGAGATTTTTCCTCTGTAAAACCAACACAGAAAATTCAAAAAAATCTTGAATTTTTTGGGGGGGCAAAAGGGACAGACACCTCAAGACACCCATTAAGCTGACAACCTTACAGCAAGACTCTTGTGTTTTATCAGGAATTATGTCCATGGGCAGGAAAACACTCAGCAAGCGGGATAGATATCTAAAGATGCCTTTCACTGTCTAAAGGGGGGTGATAAGATAGAAGGGGACAGACTCTTTAGTGGGATCTGCTATGATAGTACAAGGGGAAATGGTTTCAAACTAAAAGCGGGGAAATTTAGATTGGATATAAGGAAGAAGTTTTCTACAAGTAAGGGTGTTGAGGCACTGGCACAAGTTGCCCTGAGAGGTGGTGTATGCCCCATCCCTGGAGATGCTCATGGTCAGGCTGGACGGGGCTCTAAGCAACCTGATTTAGCTGTAGGTGTCCTTGTTCATCGCAAGATGGACCAGATGACTCTCAAGGATTCCATCCAACTCAAACGATCCCATGATTCTATGAGGTACATGGGATTCATCTTCCAGATGCTGAAATATGGGATGCAAAGCTTCCTGTAAATGTTGTAATATATGTGTTGGCTTTGAATCCCAAAGTTTACAGGGAATCTGGTGGAACAAATAACGTTATAGTTGCTCTTTGTTGTTGTTTGTTAGATTTGTTTGGGCATTCCACACAAACTAGTGTTGGAAAGTACGTAGAAAGCTCCAGTCTGGAATTGAGCATTATGTAATCAGATGTGGTGAAATCTGCAGGGATTGTTATTTAAGCAGAGAGAGATCTGCTTATTGTGTGAAAAGTAGAGCACTTGTGTTGTCGCTGCCCATAATTCCTTCACTTTAGGTGCTTGAATCCCTACTAGAGAGGTGGTGGCTTAATACATTGTTTAAGATTCAACTGCTTAGCTCTTCTCCTAATCAGAGGCTAAAAAACAAAGCTTACAATATAAAAGTTGTAGGTAGCTTTATGTTTTTATTATTGCCCCGTCTTTTTATGTCAATCTAAAAAAGTGTATACGGTGAGCCTATGGTTAGATGTTACTATGAAGCTTTGTAGGCTCCAGGTTGTGTGGAAACACGAGTGGACTTTAGGCAAGACAAAAGACGTGTGTGCAGGGATCATCCACACAAAGGGAACAAGAAACCACAGCGCTGGCCCATTGAGCTTCCCCTGCTTGTCTTTATATCTTAGCCTGTCTTTATTTTTCTTGTCTGCTTCTCATTTTAGAAGTGCTGCTTTCCAAGAAAAGCACTGCCTGCCCAGGGCTCGTGGCCCCTCTTGGAACTACTGTAAGTGCACAAACAATCCCCAAATGCTGGTGATAGGAAAAAGCAAGTCACCATAAAATGATTTCTTGCTTGCTTGCTTTTTCATTTTTCCCCTGAGTGGGATCAGGCCTGCCTGATCCATATGTCTGTCACAAGGACGTATCAGGTTAGGAAAGCTTGCCAGACATAGAGTTCTACCTTGCAAAGGCAGGATCTGATTTCCTGCTGTGCAGGAGTAACTTCAGTGCCTGAATGTCCTGGTGGACTCCCAGGCTGCTTTCACTGACAAGTCAGACCCAGAGCCCTGATGCACAGAGCTCTGCTTGGAGCAGGACAAACTGTCACCAACAACTTTACCTCCATCCATCCCACAGAGCAGGACACTGGGCAGCTCTCAGAGCATAGATTGGACTCAACCTGGAGGGGAGGAGGAGGGATTTGAGTTTCAGGGATGCCTGTCTGCAGGAAATGTCTTAAGGAAACCAGATCAATTTTGAGTCTGAATGCTTTTGACAAACAATTTGGCAAATCACTTCAACCACAACAACGATGACGGTTAAAACAAGAACTCCAAAACTGGACCAGCAGAACACATTTGAAGAAAGGAGGACAGCAGAGATGGAAAAGACTTAAAACTCTCAAGACATTATGTTAATTTTTAATTTATCTGAAAAGCACTTTGGCACAGATTCAGTAAAGAATGAACTTTGTTAGCAGAGCACTTCGGATCACGTTTAAATCAACCCCTACTCAGGATGGAAATTCTTCATGCATGCTGCAATCCAGTACAATGACACGCACATACACAAGCTAATGTGCAAACACAACCTCTTCAGCACTGCCTCTCTACAGTTATTTTCTGTAACACCTCTTTCAGATTATGCAAAACCCAAGACAGCAAATGGCATAGAATCATAGAATCAAAGAATCATTATGGTTGGAAAAGACCACTGAAATAATCTAGTCCAACCATCAAACCATCACCACCATGCCCACTAAGCTATGACAAGATTTTTGGATATGCACTTGACTTTGACATGATGAAGCATAGGAAAAACAATGAGTAAATACTACTTTGTGAACAAAAGCTGGAACTTCATGTGATGCTGGATGTGTTTCTGAAAAGCACACATTACTTAGGGCTTCTGCAATTGAAGAGAGCATGTATGGATCCGGGTGGTCAGGAAGTTACTTTGCAGAACCTAATTATATATTTTTAGTGAAATCTCTATGAGGTCACAGAGGCTGTGAAGGGAGGGAGGCTTGGGCAGGAGCTCTCTATGCTCTCTAATTAATGCATCTGCTCCTTTATATGCCAAGAATGTAACAGGTAGGGTAGTAATGAAAGGAAATGAGGATGAGTTTGGGATATTGCAAAATGCCACAGCAAGGCAGCTGGTTTCTTTCTCAAGGAACCAATTACAAGGTTTCAGCCATGGGTGCTGTGCCACTTGAGGGGAGAAGAGGGGGGCGAAGGGCTACATACATATAGAGGAAAATAGACAGAAAGCCGTCTAGAGGGTACTGATATCCAATTTGTGCAAATTTCAATGTGACTCTGCATCCATCTCTCTTACATGGCTTCTCAGAAAGCCTGATTTCTTTTACCTGGGTATGATTACTATGCTGGTTCCGCAAGCTGGCTAGGGGGCATCTGATTCTACTGCTCATCCCAGCATGTTAAAGGAGCAGGAGATGGTCAAAAGCATCCAGGATGTGGGATGGTGGGAGCTAAGTTCAAAACATATGGTTAAGCTGAGACTAGCGACTTCATCATTTTGTCTACCTTTCTTTTATCCTGACTTGCTGTTGTTGGAAAGCAGAGTCCTAAGCAAGAATTGTCTTCAAACCCAGTCAACCCAGCCAGTCTTGGGGACAACAGGAAGACATCTAATTTCCCCTCTGGGAAGTCATATCAAAGTAGCATCAAAGTAGGAGGACAGAGCCAGGACTCAGCTCAGAGACTTCTGGATTTGAAAGAACTGGAGGAGGAGTTGCCGGGGAAGTTGTTAATGATGTGATTTCTGGAAGAGGTGGTCATCATCAGGCAGTCTGGGACTCAGCTGTGGCTTTTAAAATCTGGAGCCAGGCTATGACCTTTACAACACAACCCTACCTTGGAAAGTACCTGTTTTCTTTCTGAGATAGTGACAGTGTTGAAATAAATGTGCAGTTCTTGCAAGGCCTGAGATTTGCAAAAGGGTTTTAGTGGGTGCTAATTCCCCTTCATTCAGCATCACTTGGGTGAAGATACAGCTCTGCCTGGTGGAATCTCAAACCTTGTGAGGCTTGATACATTTCACATTTCTTGGCCTACTGAATCGTGGAATCACCAAGATTGGATAAGATTTCTAAGAGCATCCAGTCCAACTGTCCACCTATCACCAATAGTTCCCACTAAACCATGTGCCTCAGTACAACATCTAAACATTCCCTGAACGCTTCCAGGAATGAGGACTCCATCACCTCCCTGGGCAGCCTGTACCAGTGCCTTGCCACTCTCTTGGAGAAGAATTTCCTAATGAAACCTGAACATTCTCTAGCGCAACTTGAAGCCATTCCCTCTCATCCTATCACTAGTTGCATGGGAGAGGAGGCCAACCCCCACCTTACCACAATCTCCCTTCAGGTCATTATAGAGAGCAATAACATCTCTCCTGAGCCTCCTCTTCTCCAGACTGAACAATCCCAACTCCTTCAGCTGGTCCCCATAAGACTTGTGCTTCAGACCATTCACAGCTTTGTTGCCCTTCTCTGAGTACACTGCAGGGCCTCAGTGTCTTTCTTGTACTGAGGGGTCTCAAACTGAACACAGCACTCAAGGTGTGGTGTCACCAGAGCTGAGTACAGAAGGATGATCACTTCCCTGATCATGCTGCAGCATTGTTTCTGATACAAGCCATGAAGTCCTTCCTTCCTCTGCAAATTACTTATTGAAATGTAAAACTCTCAAAAAATCAGTAGCTCAACCTCAGTGGTTTTGTTTTGTGATTAGAGGGCTTGCAAACCAAAGGGCAAGAGAAGTGGCTTCAAGAGAGCTTACAAAAAGGAGTGTGGAAACTAAAGTACTATGCTAGATAGGTTTTTCATGATAATTCTGATAATTAGAGCAAAAAGAATGAGATGGGAAAGGACAAATATCAATAGTAATTAAATCATTATCACTAATGCTTTAGGAGAGAACATGCCAATGGTTTGCAAGCCTAGGGTGTATATGTTGCAACTGTCATTTAAATAAATACAAAAGTCACCATCTTTGCAATTTGTGAAGGATCTCATGAATGTGCTAATCTGATCAAGTGTACTGTTCCATTTTAATGCTATATAGCATCTCAGTCAGAATACTGTATTTATTAAGGACCTTTGTGATTTCTGCTCATTCTGTAGGAAACAGATTTCAGTAGTGGAAAAATATGTTGATTTTAGCTAAAGAGGAACCCTACAAAGAAAAAGGCTGTGATGAAATATGAAAATCAGACACCTAAGTGTTCATTTGAGTTTGTACCGTAACATCTCATCTGAATAAGATGACTTTGGGACAAATTATCTGTTTTTTAATACATAATATTGACGTTTTGTTTTCTTTCCTATAAATGTGTAGTGACCTTTCAAGAACTGGACATTAATCTCAGTATCACCAGCATCTCAGAAACCCAGCAAGAAGATAGATACTCTTCTAGGTAGTTGTATGCAAGAAGGCTTTCAGACTGACTCCAGCTGTTTAAAGTCACAACTGATGCACTCATAAAGAGAAGAAAAAGCACTGCTTCACGTAGTAGGGAAAAAACCCAGTCCTTCCTGAAAGCATCACACTGTACAACATCTTTACCTCTTGCTCACAGTAAAATGAAAAAGAATGCCAGCTGGGAATCTGCCTTTCATATCCAAACTGTCCTCTTATGTTAGTTGGATTATTTTGGCTAGGAGTGCCCACAGACATCTTTTGACTTAGGCACTAATAAGACAAATGTACCTTCAGTTTCTGCATCTCTTCAGTTGCTTTCTAAAACAAAAATATGTCTGGTAAGAAGGATGGAGTTTTCTAACAAGCAAACTAACAGCTTTCCAATCTTAAAAAAATAAAAAATAAAAAGAAAGAAAGAAAAAAGAAAGGGGAAACAAACATTGTTGCTATTACCTTGGTTACCTGCACGTAACAGATGGGCAGTTATATTTGCTACTCATCTGAAGCCAAAAGAGATATTTCAAACAGCTTTGTTTGCTAATCCCAAACACAGGAGTAGTTGTTTTAATACAGCATTGATTTTTAATTAATTGGATTCTGATTACCAAAATTATTTTTCACATTAGTGTCATAACTGATGCAAATCTTTCACTTTAAAATAATTTCATGCATTTATATTTTCTGAAAAGTATATTATTTATTCCTGTTTTATAGAAAATTAATCAAAAGTGTATGGATTGAGGTAAACAAGTAGATCAAGAGGGTATTTTATAAATGCTGTAATTGGGCTTTCAGTAGGCTTGTAAGATCTCTGCAAGCAGCATTTGAAATTCAGTTTGGATATATGATGTTGAAGTTGTAAAAACCCATCAACAAATAGTTTGTGTAAGTTCTACTACACAGAAATATGTAGGAAAACATGATTATATAGGATACTGTCAAATCTAATTAAAAACAGAGGAAGTAGGCCAGTAAAATCAGGCTGGTGAAATATTAACGTACTTAATGCTGAAATGAAGTATATATATCAATGTGAGATTTAATTCTAGAGCATACAATTTAAATGCCTGAAAAACTGACTCAGTCCATAGAAATAGAATTAGCAATTTCAATAAAAAATAGATGCTATGAAGGAGAAGTTTTCTGTCCTTGGCTTAAATCCATCTAAGCTGGTCTACACCACTCTCCAAAACCATTTAAACTAGCTAAATGCTCTGCTAAATTCCCATTACGTTGACGATCTCATTAGAAATGCAAGGTAGTCCTCTTCGGGTAATGCAGCTATTACTCTCTCTGTGAGCAGAAGCTGAAATAAGGCTTCCACCATTTGCACGAAGCTGAGTTCATTTCTCCTTCCCCAAGGCTCTTCCCAAGAAGGAGGGGATGGGAGAAAATGTTTTACTGGGTGCACATGAAATACGGGGCTGGACGTGCTGTGTCAGCCAACTCTTGTCTATATGAAAGCACAAGTAGAAGAGAAAACCTATCAGCCTTTATGGCACAGGCTGTAAACCCTGCTAAGTAGTATTGCAACTTAGAGGTGAGCGCTGATCCTTCTTAAACTTCATAAAAATTGAGGGTGCATGCCATTACTGTTAGTGTAGGTGGTTCTCAAGGGCTGGCATGGAAAGGAGAACCAGAAATCGAACTGAAGGAAATAGTGGGGAAATAAATCCGGTTGAATCAAGTGGTAAAGTTTCAAACTACTTGGTAGGGTGGGAAGAATCCAGCTGTAGGTGTCCTTGTTCACTGCAGGGGTGTTGGACCAGATGACCTTTAAGAGTCCCTTCCAACTCAAACAATTTTATGATTCTATGGTAAAAAAAAATCTCTTAGCATCACACAGTTCTCAGTGGCTCTGCCAGTATGGTGTTTGGGCAGAGGAACACATAATACCTTTTTAGAAATGAGAAAAAATCTTCTAAAAGAGGAAATAAGCTAGTGTGAGCCCACTTTCCGAGCAAGGAAGCCATGTAAAAATGCACATATACTCAGGGAGAGGGAAGAGTGATGAGCTACTTAGTGGCTTGCACCTAAACACCAGCCTAAATAGTCCAATCACTCTGAGGACTTGCCAGAGTTTTATGGGTAATCACGCTCTGTGTGACAGGAGGAAACACATTTGGAGAATAAAAGTTCTGAATGAGCTACTCACAATTTTCCAATCCATTTCTTGCCTCCCTGCCCCTGTTCCTTCCAGGCTCTCTGTGTGTGATTAGCAGTTATTTACTAACTCTCTCTCTCTGATTTCCTAGCAATTTCTGATCCTGCCATCTACAAAATATTAATTTCAAATGTGAAATGAAATAAGAGTGCATGAACTGCACTGCCGACATACGTGTCAGCTGTTGTGGCAGAAATCTTGGGGAATTTATGTGTCTGAGATAAAATTGCCACTGCTAAGTCTTCCTACTGAAGGTACAGTATCTGATTTTGTACTTGGTGATTATTTTCTTATGAATAGCTTCTTTCTGCCTAATCCCCAGCATTATAAGCATCTGCCCTCATGTTGGAGTCATCATCCCACAATTTTTTTTCTCTTGCTCGCTCGCAGATGACTGCAATCATCTTTAAAATGCTGACCGTTCATTTAGCAACGTTCATAACTGTGGCTGCAGTGGTTTTTATTCATGTTGAGCTGGCTGGGCAAGGGAAAAGAGACTGTGCAAGCTGGAGGTTCTCAAACTCAGGTATCACTGCACCAAATTGAGAAGAACCTTCTATCACCAAAGTGATAGGGAAAGTGGCAGCTCCTCATCCCTGTGTCACCCCCTGCATTCCAGAATCTTGTGCCACCTCTCTGCACTAGGGCATCCTGCTGGGCACTGACTTATACTGCTGCTTACTTCCATTTCTGAAGCATTTTCACAGCTATTACTAGAACTTCTTCATTCCCGTTTTTCCTTGTATACTTTAAGAACACCATTGTCTTTGAACTTTCCTTTCATATCCTCCACTTCCTTTATCTGTATTCAGTGTTTTGTAATTCCTCTTCTGTATTGGCCGTTATTTTTTGTCTTCATGTTATCATGTATTTTATATTTTGTCTCTGTCATTTAGATTGTTCTTTCAGTGCTAATTTCTACATTTCTTTCTCCACTGAAGCTCAACTAGCTTGCAGCAAAGCTGTTTTTTCAACTTGGATGTGGAAATTCAGCCTTTTGCTAACCTAATAAGCCCTAATTAAAAATAAAAAAATAAAAAAATCCTAAGTTCCACTCATGCCCTTGTTTCTATTTTTTCTACCTCATCAATTTCTGGTCAGCATGTTCTTTCAGTGTGGGATACCAGCTCTTCCTTGACTGGATTGTCCTACATTGGTAAGGATTGGATAAAATAAGACCAAAACCTAGTTCCTATGCAACTGTATCCTTCCTATCCAGTTACTGAATTACTTTTATTCAAAGCAGAGGTGAGGCTGTCTGCTGAAATGTCCTCAGTGCCAGAAAAGTACCACAGAGACCATGCACAATTCCTTTTTCATTTTACTAGCCACCCACAATGGACAGTATGATATAAACAAAGTCTTTGGGAGTGCACTTGTGGATGCCTGTGCTGTGCAGGCCATACCCTCCGGTGACTAAAGCTGGAAACACAGCGACACATGAATGGTGAGTGGGCACAGAGAGGCCCTCACTGAGCTGCCACAAGGCACAGAGTGGTGGGACAGGAAAATATGGGAGCTCTACCTCCTCCTTGCCACTGTGAATTCCAACTGGCAGTAATATGCCTGTGAAAGACACACCAGGACTCCCAAAGTTTTCAGTGCTTCCTTTCAAATACTTTTCCTAGCCATTTCCTGGAGAGCCACTGTATTTTTCTCAGTCCCATCTCCAATACTTATAGCTTCATTTAGTTTTAATATAGTTATAAATGGGCTGTAGCGGCCTGCTTCTTTTAATAACTAAGTAAATGAAACTCTGTCTGTAATAATAAATGAACCACCCCTCTGGGAGGCCTCCAGTAAAAATTTCAACAGGTATTTATTGCTCCTTTACGTAAACAGTACTCTGGACAATACAAGTGATTATACTCTCTGTCAGCCCTGTCAGGAAGGAGACAGTATAGATTTGGACAGGGTCCCACAGAGCACATGCTGAATTTCAGGTTTATTTGACTAGATGAAGCCAAAATGATTAAAACAAACAAACAAACAGACAAGAACCTGGTTGGCTACTGTGAAAGTGAGCAGGCCATTTCATTTAACAATAAGGTTCACGAGGATAAAAAATGGAAAATAGACAGGTCTGCAGTGCAATGGGTTCCTCACAACATAATGTGCTTCACAGTTTCTCCCCGCCCCTCTAAAAATCCCAACAACATCAAAACCGACATGAAACAAAAAAATGGAAAGGGTTCCACTGTAAAATCATCACTTTATGGAGACTTTAAGATATGTTGTACGCTTGTAGGCTCCAGTGGTCCAGGAGAAGTGGTGCCCCACTGCCACTGGCCATCCCCAGGGACCCTCCATTTCCTTCATGAACACTGGTGCTTATGAACCACTGGAAAAGGCAATGGCATGACATATTTGCCATAATGAAATTTTAATTAAAATAACATCTCTTCACCAAAACCATCTTCATAGTGCTATTATACTCCGGATCCTAATTACATAGCATTACATTCCACTATTGAAGTAATGCAATGTCTGAATATATTGACAAGTAATTAATTCTGTGTGTGGTGTGAGGGAAAGAAAAATAAAAATAAGGGGCACAAAAACATCAGAGCAAATGTATGGACAAAGTGATGTAACCATTTGATACTGAGGAGTAGGCTGCAGAGAGCTTATTGAATATGCAGAAGGTGAGGACCTGCTGTCAAAATTTCCAGCCCTAACTTCTGCAGGAACAGGCTAAAACCTCTCCCATGAGTAGGTCTCTCAGTGCCTTTCATTTGCAGCCAAGCAAGGCATAGGGAAAAAGCAGGTTTCCCCTTACAATAGCAAACTTACCAGGAGAGGGTACATTGCTTTGTTATTCTCTTTACACAGAATTGTCAGAGTTGAAAGAGATTTCAAGGGCTCCCATTCTGATCACAAGACACTGAGAGGGGAGAGGGTGACCCCAGTGTGTCTGAACCCTCCAGTTCCGTAACACTCCCTCCCAAATACAGCAGGAGCAGTGCCAGATTTTCATTTGGCACAATGGGCTTTTGCCTGCACCATGTTTCTTTCATTTTGAGATATCCCATTCTGGGATTCAAAGTAGAAATTTCCCCTTCCATCAACTCCTTTGGACACTGTAACAGCATAAACAACCCACTGAAGAGAGCTACTTCAGGGAGAGGAAGGGCTTTGCTCCTCACATTTGGATCCTGCACACACACTGAAGAAATATACCACATGCGCTGCAATATTTGTAACAAAGATAACACTTTTTGGACAAAATTATGAAGTTAACTCTCAAATAGTAAACCACACTACATCTCCTTTCTAACGTCTCTTTTAAAACATACACCATAGAGCAACTCTCATAACTCGCTCAACACACACTATCTGATGAGTTATAGGGCGGTCTTCTATGTGCAGAGTCTGTGCTTCACTTCCACACACCGTTATGAATTTTCCATCCCTCATCATTCGTACTGTGTCAGAATATCTATTACAAAATCCTGTTTGCAAGCAGGGCTTCTATTTTTCCCCTTTCATTTTATCACTGCTCTTAAATTTTCTTCTGGACTCCAGCCTGGCATGCTGGCAATACCACACTGGCAGTTTCTGAGAAAAAGTTGTATTCAAAAATCATACAGCAGGGCCTGAACGTCACTTCAAAAGAAATGCCCTTTTCCAGCTAATAGAAATACTTTGTAAAAACAAAGGAGACACAACTGTATTCTGATTAGCTGGATTCTACTGCACCGTTGCTAACTACTGCAACCGTCTTGTGACACCTGGAAGTCTAAATTATGTCTGATAATGCTTTCTGCTGTCCTGAATCTTTGGAAATGTTGAGTCATCCTGAGAAAATGTCGGTAATCATTTTTCACAACTGCTTGAGCGTGGACAAGGCTCTAACTAAAGCCTGGAGTGAAGTATTTAGAGCCGAGTGGAATTTTCTGACAAATAGTTCACCCATCAAGAACAGCATGAGGACTCACCAAAACGCTCGACAATTGCCAGGTGTGAGAAATACTTTTCCCTAAGTAACTAAAATGAAGTTTCATTTCTGTCTAAAATCATTCATTTCAACATTTCTAAGACGTGATGCTTTTATTTTCATTTTTCAAAAGCATTATTTAAAGCATATGCTTATATCTAGGCCTGCAATGAAGTCTCCCAGGTGCTTTCTAAAGCAAGATAAACTAAATAAAATGACTGGTCCTAAATGTATTTTTCTTATTTTGCTGAAAAAATATGACAACAACTATTTTTTTTTCCTGTTGACCTATATGCATATACATATATTTATATATATGATTCTATATTATTTTTTAATTATATTGAACAAAATATGAATTACGGTGATTCAGAAGTTAAATTAACTCTATGGTGAAGTGCTGAGTCTGGCCCTGGTTAGAGTTTGATCTGCATCCACAAAACATCCCACTTCTTTCATTTTTCTCACACGCGTTAGCTGTTAATTGAAGCTTTCTGTGAAATACTTTTTCTGTCATCACCTGCCAGACTGCCATCCATAGGAGTAAACTTCTGTATCGTGGCAGTGTTGCAGGAGATATAAGCCAAGCATGTAAGAAATACATTCTTAGATTGTTACGTCTGAAATCCAAGGATTTGGTGTACTTTTTTACTTACACAAAGTTAGAATGGAATTAAGAACACTTGCTGGAATCTGCTCTTTTATGACTGGTTGGTTGGTTTGCTTTTATGCTTGAAACTGATGGTTACTTAACACTCAAGAGTTCCCAGGAAATTAATTCTACACAGACTTGGAGCCTGCTTTGGCAGGGGGTTTGGACTAGATGTTCTCTGGAGGTGTGTTCCAGCTCCTACAATTCTGTGATTTGGTGGCTTCTTAGAATCTACCTATGCCCTCCATATTTGAAGAAAAATGATTTTAAGTATTTAAAGATAAATTGAAACCAATCAAAATACTCATTATTTTAGAAGAACTCCTAGGTGTGGAAATAAAAATGCATTATGTCTTCCCACGGCAAGTATAAAGTGCTTAATATTGACAGAGCTATGGATAATTATCTTTCTGATACCTAAAGAAAAATAAATCCTACAAATAATAATGTGTTAACTTAGTATATGCACAAATAATTTATATGCAAATACTGTACCTATATCCTGCAATGTGTATTTAAAAAGTCATATATATATATATATGTGTGGCGATGCTTGACTTTCAAATAATTCAATTTAGTACTAATAACATTAATAGTCAAAAGTGAATCTCCAAAACTGAATATATTGAGTTAATTTCATCATTGGTGTCACCCTAGTAAAACCAATGGAGTTTCATCAGCAATTAATTTAGCCTGTTATATTACCTTCAACTCAAATGATTTTTTACTGATAAGAGAAAGGACTTCAGCTGCACATGGTTTATCAGGCAATGAAATATTTTTACTGCACAGAAGAGGGAAGAGATAGCTGATAAAAGTACTGAATAAAATAGGCAAAAATTTAGGATACTAACAATAAAGGTCTTTGAAATATATAAATAACTTTCCAGAAATTGTATAAATGTTAAGAGTATCTCCAACAGTCCTTGTTAGTCTAAAGAAGCCATTCTGTAATTTTTCAATGACAGTACTATTCTCACACTAACAGCAGAAATGTTTTTAGTGTTCAAAAGATGCAACAAACAGCCCTCCTAAATATTTTTATAAATGGCCTACATGTTTGAAGCTTAAACACAATTTAAAGCAGTGTTGTGGAACAACTGGGACTGAATGAAAGGTCTGTTGGGATTTTATCAATACTCTCTTCTGAGCTTCCATACAGTTGAACACTGATGCATACAGGTTTACTCTCCTTATCACCGGAATCATTAACTAGTAAGAAATAGGACCCACCTTATCAAGACCGGTATTAATTTGTTAGTGGTCTGTACCCTATCATACTGTTTGGTAATGAGAGACCTCTAGCTTGGTAAATTTCCCAACATCCTGTGAGGTCAGAAGTGAACAAACTCACAACCATAATTCTTCAGTGGGAAAGAAGAAATGGAGGCACTTATATATATATATATATCTATATTTTTTTTTTCCCCAAAATCCCACTGTTCAGTCAGATCCAGAACAGTGGAAGGCAACTTCAGCTCCTGGCAGAGAACCCATCTGTATGGCTTCTGATGCTCCCAGGAATTGACCTGTCTCACGATGCTTTTCGGGCTCTAATACATGCCTGGAGCATATGCTGGGAGGAAATCTAAGAACTTCTAACCAGAATTCTTGCATTGACTAAGACTAAATAAACTTTCATCAAGCTGAAACTGTTAACTTTTGATGATCTTATTTCACTGTATATTTTTAGTAACTCCCGACAGTCCTTGATTTGAACTACAGATGCTCCTCCGGTGAGATCCCAAAATGCACTCAAAAGACCCCTTTGAAACATCTGATTTTTGTTGCTTTTTAACCCACCCTTGTAAAAGTCATGACAACTTGCTACTAATTATTTTAATGAAATAACAAAAAATGCAGGCACATATACAAAGCAGTGGTGGATGCCTGCAATCCTACCTAGACAGGGGGAACTGCCGAGGCTGCCCTCTGGTGCTCAGTGCCCCATGGTGGGGAGAGGGTCCGTGGGGTCTTTGAAGCATCTTTGAAGACAGTGATGCTGTGGTAGCTCCCCGTATAGTTAATGAGTGGGAGCTATGTACTCGGTGCATTGTAAGCAGCAGTCTCAAAGTAATTTTTTGGAGAAAGAAAAAATGCACTATACTCACTGAAAAATAAATATATGCAGACTGAGATATTCAAGTATACCTCTTATTCAGAATGCTGATTACTTTTGTAGGAAATCACAATAAAACATATCCCCTAAGGCCCATTTTCCTTTTTGTAAAAGGGTAATAATGATTAGTACTGCCAATGTTTGTTACAGGCTTTAAGAGTAGTGAGGTTCAAAAGAAATACCAGTGACCCGAGGAGGTTGTCAGTTAAGTCTGGGGATATTCTGCTGGCCCAGTACCAAACATCCTGTGACATTTTCTGCCAAAAAATCTTACAGCTGAGAGTGGACTTTCATCTGTGTGAGCTTCAGGCATATCTGAAATTATTTAAATGAATGTAACCGCAAACTAATTTTATTCTGCTGTTTTATAGGAGTTCCCATGCTCTACTGAAGGCAAGATCAGGGGAACCCTTGAAGTGCACTTCTGAGGCTGCTGAGAGCAGGAGGCTTTATCAGGCTTTCTCTGCCTTCTGCTCTCCAAGAGGCCACTGCTGGAGGACATGCACCTCAGCATCCACCACAAGGGTCTCATGGTGGGCCTCCACCGTGGGCACCATAACCCGGGGAGTCACCACCATGAGGACCACCACCCTGGGGGCCACCACTATGGAGGCCATCATCCTGGGGGATATTACCCTGGGGGCCAACACCAGGCCCTGCAACCCTGATTTATACCACAGGCACTTGGTCTCAACACCTGATGAGGTGCGAAGCATAGCATATATACTGTGACACTACTGGAGTCCTAGAGGTAATTTCCTACACCTTATTACCACATAATGATGGCCTCTTAACAACCAGGCTAATCAAGAATTAATGAGGCACTAAAACATTTTAAGGAACAATGAAGGTTTTAAAAATTTCTCTTATGTGTTTTATTTAAAAAGCAATTCATTTAACAGTTAATGCCCTTCCTTCAGAGTCATATATAAAGTCTTGGTTCTCATCAAACACATCAGCTGAAAGGTTTTATTCATTTATCAGTTATTTACTTAAGCAGGGCTGCACATAACCACAGAGACCAAGACATCCCAGGCCAGGCCTGGGCCCCTCTGCCTCCAAACCTTCCTCTCCCTGCACAGCCTTATGTGTATAAGGCCAGTCTGTTCATCTGGCAGTGAAGTGTGGAACCAAAAATAGGACAGGGCCAGCCCAAATTAGCATGACTGCCTGAAGGGGACTTTGCATTATCTCTGGAAGACTCCAACTGTCTTTTCATTTGTTTGTTTGTTTGTGACAAGGAGGGAGTGTGCACTTTGTGGGGATAGCCATCCTCCTTGAAAAACTCAGAGAGAATTTAAAGGGCAAAAAAAAAAAAAAATAATAGAGATAACTTAAGATAGTAAAGAATTTTGAATCAATGACTCAACGCTGAATTCAATCCTGAAAATACTTTATCTTTACCATCAGCCTGGAAGGGATAATCAAAATAAAAACACATTAAAACGCAGTTTATTTTTAAAAACTTTCTCCTCTAGTGAAAGGATGGGCAATATAAACTGGTTTGCTGAAAAAAAATCCCCAAATAGATCATTCTGTGACAGATAACTGTTATGACTATTAATTTCTCTACTGACGTTGAAATTAAACTGATTCCCAACATAATGGATGAATAAATAGTACATTGGAGTTTCTCAAATGCTTCTACATTTCCTATGCAATCAAAAAAAGAGCTCCCTCATTAAATAATATGCTGACAGAAAAGGCAATTTGATTAAATAAACCTAACTGCCAATCATGCTGAAAGTTATAAAAGGAAAGCACTTGGTAGCTAACTCTAAAACTTTGTTTCATATTAATCTCTCTCTTCTTCATTTTTTTTTTCTTTATGATTCTTAACAGAGAAGTAATCAAAAACTATATGATCCAGAGGAATATCTGGGCATACTGGGGCACCTGACAGAGGAGTTGTAAGCTAGTCTTCATCTCTGTGATTTACCATTAAGCAAGGATGGTACGAGGGAAGAATCAAGAAAAAGGCAGAGAGCAGCAGGCAAAGAAGAATATGCACTAATCCACAAACCTAAGCTGCTGTGGGTGTTTTTGAGTATTACTTGGTACATGTACTTTTTTTTTGGGGCGGAGGGGAGGATGAGACGTTTTCTGGGGCAAAAGTGAAGAAGGGAATGGTAAGGAGGATCAGGGCTGGCAGAAGTGAAAAGCAAGGAAAGATGAGTCTACAGGTGATGAACATGACAAATACAGGGATGGAGTGGTAGGAGACAGGATGCAACATAAATAGGAAACAGTAAAAGAAAAGCAGAAGGGTGGTGGCTGGCATGGCAGAAAATGATAGCAGATGATGTGGGAAAAATAAATCAAAAATCATCCTGTGTGAGGGCCTGAGACACCCGAGCACACACAGTGATGTGGTGGTCCTGCAGAGGTGCTCCCCAAGGCTTATGGAACTAGGCTCCCCACTGTCCTGTCCCCAGAGCCCCCAGAGATGAAGAAACAAACACATTCTCCCACAGCAGCAAAGGAAGCCAGGTATTGCCCAGCTGCATTCCAATAACGGTGGGGTTAATTTTGTGTGCTATTTAATTTCATCAGCTCTGTGGGGTGGGGAGAGGGGAAGAGCTGTGTAGCACAGTGTGATGGGTGGAAAGTCTCTGAACATCACAGTGTCCGGTAGCCAGAGATGCGAATGAGGCCTGGCAGCTCCCTCTCCTTAGCTTTGGGAGGCAGCAGCTTCTCGGGACATCAAATACTTAATTAACTGAGCTTCAGGATTGTGGGATAAGACTCATGCAATTACTTCTCTGCTGGAAACCAAGACTGTCAGCCTGGACTGCTCTGTTCTTGGTGAGTCTTTAAAGATAATGCAACTCATGCTGAAGATGTTCTTTGAAAAAGACCAGAGATCTATTTGGATAAAACTCAGAGTGGGTGACAAGTGCATGCAAAGAAATAGATGAGATTTTAATTTTTCCCAAGTACAGGAATGTAAGCGGTTTGAGCAAAAGACATTTGCTTTTCAGCTAGACATTGAAGCTTTTAGGTTCCTATGATGCAGAATGAGTTGATCTTCTCAGAGAAATCATCGCTATGCGATGTCACTGAGCCAAATGGAAACATGCTAGAGATGTACGTGGACACATCTGCTAGATAAAAATAAATCAAAATCATGTTAAAAGGAGGGCTGTTACTTTTTATGATCTTTCCGTAATGCCTGTGGATGATGGTTGTCATCCACCTACTGCAGCCATAATGAAATACATGCAAGTTGGGAAAACACCAGTATTTTAGGTCCTGCTACCAATCTAACAACCATCATCCAGCTCTGCAACCACCTCCCACTGTTTATGCATTATATGTTCTAGTATTTGTTTAGTAATGTGCATTAGATTCATTAACAAAACTCCTAAGATCCTGTTTATCTGCTAAGTTTTTTTGTGAATATTTCTCCAGCCTTTTACCTTCTCTCCACTGTCCCCCAATCATCAGAGCTCAGTTCCTGACTCTTGGCTGCTCAGCAGCAGTCACATGAGGCTGCTGTGGGTGCTGCAGACTTGGAGAGTGCCACCAATCAACCAGACAGCAATGAAACCTACAGGACACCCTCAGGGAAAGGTTCCTTCCTCTTGAATGTGATGCCTGACGAAGCAAAGCACTTCAACAGTGGAAAGGAAGCTCCTCCAGAGTGACCATGCAGCCACCTCCAGTCCCGGTGCTGGAGCACTTGCTTACCAGAGCTATGCAAGGTTTGCTGCACCTGGGATGTGGAGGACGGTGTGTTAGTGGCTGCTGTCAGAAGAAGCAGAGTATATGCATGTTCTGTATTTGTTCCTCTTGGTCTATGTGCAGGCATTCTGTAGCGGGACGCTTTTTCAACAGACATAACTCATTCTGCTTTACTGACAGCACTCACAGGAAAGCATGCAGCTGCTGGGGAAATGGTTTTCAACTGAACTGGAGATGAGCAATAAAGCTTAAACACGACTCCAGTTACCCACAGGAACATTTGGTTTTTCAGAAAAAAGTGCTGAAGCAAGTCCTGCTGGAAAACATCGTGTTTGTCTACAATTATTTGCAAGATCAAATCTTACTTTGTGACAGAGGCTTTTTCAACAGTTTCTGGCAAAAGTCTTCATCCTTTCTTCCATGGAAGTCTACAGAAACCGCTGTTGCTGACAGTGACTGCAAATATTGAGCAGTTTGTGTCTCGTATTACACTTACTGCAAACATTATACTGATGGGGAAAGCATGTGGATTTTACATGAGCAGCCACATGAATTTTTGTCTTAATGCCGACTGTTAAAAAAAAAAAAAATACAAACCAGGGCAATGACAAATTATTTTTGAGGTTATGTTCTGGGACATTCCAGGCCTCTGTCTGAACCACGTCAAAGCAGGTTGCATGTCTGCACTGCACGTCTGCATCATCTGCCCCAGCTCCCTAGGGGACCTCTGTATGGAGCCCCCATTTCCAAATCAGCCATTTAAAATGGCACAAGTAATTTGCTCTTACTTTGTATCATACTATTAAATACTATTAAGAGATTATTTGTCTTAATTTGTCCTCTTTGTTTTGACAGTAGGAGAGCTCGTTGAGAGTTTATGGGATTTTCCCCTATAATTACGCTAGATTCTAAGGCAAACAAATGAGCGGTAAGTCCACACACTCATCAGGTAACAGATCACTTCTGTTTTAATTTAGTATACCCACACTTCTTGGAGCGTATCTCTGAGGAAAAATGTCAAGAGATTCCTCCTTTCTACCTACAACTGCTTACAGTTTATAATGTGAAAGAGGGAATCAGCAAAAATGAATCCTGACAAAATAGCTTACAAAACTAATAAACATCAGCACGCAGAAATGTCAGCTGTAATTCTGCCATAAAAGGTCTGTGGGCCAATCAACCCATGTTTTTTTCTTTTTTTTTTCTTGGAAGAACTCAGAACTAAGTTCTTTTCTTTGTAAGTCAGCAGTACAGTTGCCTTGATTTTGGAATGATCTGTAAGTAAACCCTTTTGAATCCCAGAACAATACGCCTCATCCAAACCTTTGTCCCGATTCATCTCCAGCTTTGATAGCGTCGGTGCATCACCCTGCTTGCTTGTCAAATCTATCATAAATTCTAAATTGACAATAAATATATTCCACATCTCTCCGGGGAGATGTAGCTTGTCTGCATGCTAAACAAAGAGCAGGATGCACAAAGCCAAGATACACACAAAGATATAATGCCACAGGTGAAATGATAATGTGAAAATATTCTTACCCTGAGGAAGGCAGACTCCAGTTGTAGCTTAGCAAATCAAAGACCAGAAAACTTGCTTGCAATAACATCCTAACAGATCCAAGGAGTTCTGTTTTTCCACAGTTAAAAAATAGCCACACTCTAACATTAAATACAAACCCAGAGACTATGGCAGAAGAGCTTCAATAATTTGTTTAGTTAGGTACAAAAAATAAACTGTCATGAAGTTGTCAGTTTGCTACTACGAAGGCTTCAAAAAAAGTCATAGGTATGAATGGCTGTAGAGTAGATATTTTCCACAAAGGAAAATTAATCACCATTTCTGGTTTCAGTATCTTTTTGTATTTTGCATGGAAGATAAAAAGTTGTCCACCAAACTTCAAAAGTCTGTCTATGTATTTTTTTGGAGTTTGTTAGTTTCTGGAAGAAAAAGGCACTTCTTTATATACTCTTAATTTGATCTTCATAGTGGTAAAATAATTCAAAAGTAAAATGAGAGAGCTTCCCATTCAAAGCCTTGCTTTCTCATAATTAAAAAATATATATGTGTACCAACAAAGCAGAAAACTAAGGCACTGCAAATTCCAAAATCTTTCCATTCCTGGACGAGCTTTAGTGTTCAAATGTTAATAGGATGCCTGCATTTAAAAATAAAATAAAATAAAATAAAATAAAAAACATAAAAAAAACTTGGCCCGCGTTCAGGCTAAAGAGTCTGTGAAACAGACTTTTTCCATAGTATGACCTCAGTCTTAGGATTTCTCTGTAGCAAAATGTTGGTTATTTGCCTTGGCAGGGGGCCAGGACCCTCTATCTTCCTTTCTCCCTGCCTGTCCCTCCTCCTCCATCCCCACCTCTGCACCTCGCCTCACACTGGCCACGGGCTCAGCCCAGCACCGCGTCACCCCGCGCCCTCTGACTGATGGCAAAAAAGCCCCACAAAATCAGGCTACATGAGTGCTCCCGATGGCATTGCTCTCCTTCTGGGCATGCTGTATGGTGTTCCATTCCCCCCTCCCTGCCCTCAGACTAGCAGCTGAGGACCTCTCCCAGGTGGGATTTCCAGAACAGCAACCGGGAGCTTTAACCCAGCAAAACCAGCAACATGAACCGTGCAACTACAATGTTCCTGACACCCAGCTCCAGTTTATCCTTTTACTTCAGTGAGAAAATACACAGCAAGTAGATAGTTTCTGATGGGGTGTCTGATGAAATCAAGTTCCTCCCAGGTATTCAGATCTGATTTTCCTGGCAACCTCTCCTTAACCACTGTGCTCAGAGCGAATACCGCATTCAAAATTCCCAATTAGTTTCTTACAAATGACAAAGTCCAAGGAAAACAGTGCCTAAGAGAAAAATAATATGCTTTCGGTGCAACACGGGAAAACATTTCCTCAATCTTAACTATATTTTAGTGGGCTAAATTGGTCGGTTTTATTCTAAGTGATGTAAATGAACACAAGTGTTAGTGAAACATTTGTCACTTGGTACAAAATTAGAAATAATGGGCAGCATTGTAGCAAATTTTCCAACTGGACAAAAGGTGCTTAGTGCTTCTTATTTGAAGCGAGGGTATCTTGTGCTGTTCCCATTGATTCTGGGGTGGCATCAAAACAAGAGCAGCAGCTGTAAGTTTTCTCTCCGGTGTATAAAGTAAAGATAGAGAATGCAGGGGAAAGTACTAAATAAGAGGCCTAGAGCAAAGGGACTTCGTAAATAAAACTCAGTGCTGAGTCCTGCAGCAATAAGAGTGGTTATTTCCGGCTATTGGCTATATCTGTTAAAAAGAAAAGACTAACATTAAAAAATAGGACACTAAAAGCCCTATCTTATCCTTTGGAAGTCTATCACAAACTTCCCCAGACCTCAAGGGTGCTGTTATTTAGACTTCACCTATTGCTGTCCTTACTGACATCTCAGATAAGGCTTTTCTTTTCTGACTGGGTCACAATGGAAGCTAAATTTTATCCTAGGGTAATCATAGTTGCAATTATAACCATTTTGGGCTTCCAAGTGTTTTCTTTCTAAATTCAGCAAATAAAAAACATCTCATCTTCTTTAATAGATATCATTCTTTAAGTTTCTTTTGATACAATTTATGTGTTTTCAAAGAATTTATCATCTTTGACCACCTTGCATCTACAATTTTTATGTGGCAAAAAAATCACCTAAACCACCAATCCATTCTTCCTCGTTAACTTCACTAAACCTCAAAGACAGATTCAGTCAAGACCTGTGTGGGAAAATGTCTTCCAAGAAAATGTCTTCATAGGATTTGAAGAAAATAGATTTGTTGGTATCAACTTACAATATTTTTCTGTGGACTGTCAGCAGCATCGTATACCACAAATCCAAAGATTTATGCGAAGGGAAGGTAAGGAACTGACAGTTTCTAACAAGTCAGTATTTTGACAGTACAGCTGGTTGATGCATCCCACAGGTGAAACTGTTCTGTCTCCTGGTACAGAAAGTTACAGGGGAGGTATATTTTTTAATGGTCCTTATATTTAATACACAGAGAAATACTCTACGTACTGAGGGCAATGCTTCAGGGGAGAGAACAGAAAAAGAAGAACATTTTTAAAGTGAATTTGAGAGCTGAGGAGTGCATTTTAAGATTGTAGCTGCTCCTGCTGGACTGGCTGAGCACTGGCAGCCTGGCAGTGTTAGGAGTTAGCTCTGCAAGCCCAGGTTCAAATAAACAGGTGGGATAGTGTGATGAAGCCAGCCTTCTTCTTCTGCCAGCTACTTGGCTCATGGATAAACACCAGACTTTCACTTCTGCAGTTTTCAAAACCTCCATCGCTCTGAAGAACACTGTTTTCATTCATTATGGTAAGGTTTTTTTTTTTTGTTTTTTTTTTTAGTATGGACTACAAGATGTCTTAGAAATGTCACAGGCATATATTGAAAGCCAAATATAAACACAACAGATACAAATGATACAATGTGTATCTGGTGCTTTCAGAAGCAAGATATCTCAAAAAAATTTTTTTTTTCTTAATTGCCTATCATCCCTTTGAAGCTGTGATTTTGGTGGAGAAGGCCCAGCTGTGGCTCACCACCAGGTTGATACTCTCATGATGGCCCATGAATTTACTGAAAAAGAAGTCATCAAATCACTGACCAATGCAGATGTCCTTGCTCTTAAAAATGTCCCAGATTTCCAGAGCTGTGGATTTCTGTTGGGAAAGTTGTCCTGTTATCTTATCTGGAAACTAAAAATGGATTACATCCCAGAAAAGTTTGGGTAACTTTTTTTTGGTGCTACCTTCCACAGTTGCATGGATTTCACTCTTTCCACTGTTCTTCATGCCCTTCAACCATCTTCTGACTCTACTGAGCCATTACAGTTCTCGTGGCAAGCAAACAGAAGAATGTCTAATATGTGTCACTGAAAGGTTCTTTCATGCTTTGCCCGTTCCCCATCCACCATTCCTCCCTCAAGTGCCCTGAGATAGAAGCAAGATCCTAATTTAAGTTGGGTGATGACTGCTCCAAGAAACTACGGTTGAAACTCTGGGGGAGGATGAGGCAGTGGTGATGGTACAGGGGCTTGCCTGCAGGTGCTTGAGAGGGACAGCACAATATCCCTGCACCCAGCCCTCAGCCTCTCCCTGCTGCTGGCACTGCTCAGGACATCCACCACTTACTGCTTGAGTCTGTCTTTAAAAACTTAACCTACCCCTTGTTTCCTTTATTGTTCTAGGTGAGTAATCCGTAGCCATTTTTTACAGGACATTGCATTTTTCAACACTTTGTACAAACATTAATGAGCTGGTCTTCATGGCAGCCTAATTATTATTTTAGATGGGGGAAAGCCAAGGCTAACTTTAAATAACTTGCACCAGGTGTTTTGGTGAAGTGAGGTGGGATTAGGACTCCTCTTCCAACTCTGGTGCTCAGTGGATGCCCAAGAGACTTAAAGCTTTGGCTCATGATCAGACAGCAGCCAGATGAGGAAGGACTTAGGCAGATCTCCTGTATTTGAGAATGATACTCTGCTGCTTGGAAGTGGCTTGTAATTCCCCCGCCTCAGTTTTCCCATCTGCAAAATGGGAAATTAGCAGGAGTTTTTGGCTGAAATATCCGTGAGTCACTCCATAGATATAAGAAGAAAGACACAAGAGAGGAAGAAAAGTAAAGAAGTAAAGAGGTGATGCTGATGCTGACTGAACAGACTGCTCAAAGAGGTTGTGGATGCCCCATCCCTGGAGGCACTCAAGGCCAGATTGGATGGGGCCCTGGGCAGCCTGAGCTGGTGGGGGCAGCCCTGCGCACAGGGGCTGGGTGAGCTTTCAGGTCTCTTCCAATCCAAACCATTCTGTGATTCTATGATTCTATGCCAATACAGATGTAGGTTGTACCAAGGAAGTACAAGAGTGACATTGCTCCAATTACCTGTTTCCTATTTTCTTCCCCCAGGGGAATCAGGGTGATGAGAATGATTTAGCGACTGGATGGGCAAAAAGTCTGTAGCACTAATCTCTGCAAATAGGCAGCTTGGAAACAGCTGAAGTTAGTTCAGTTAATGAAGATCCCCTGAGCAAACTATTCTCCAAGTGATGCTAGAGTCTGGTGCCAACATCTATTTCTGCCTGGCAAAGGCAAACAAGCAAACACGCATACTGGGATCTCTGTGATTTTCAGAGAGTATTACCAAAGGACAAAACTTGCGTAACTGTCATAAATTATAAAAGCCTCCCTCAATCTTGGTTAATTCTCTTGTAAAAAGGGAGGGAAAAATCTGGAGCAGCTCAGCATGAAAACAATTGTGGGAGGGATAATAAAGAGACAACAGCAAGGTATCTCATTGCTAGTACTGATATCATTAAGTGCACTAGAAATGCTGAGGTAAATGCATGGCAGTGAATCACAGTCAGGCATGATTAACCTTGGGTAGTCTGAACTGGAGATCATTTATAAGCACAAAGGTACTAAGAACATTATAACAGATGGTACATCGAAAGTCATCCCAAGAACAGGAGGTTTTGGGGTGCTTTGTGTATTTGTGCCATTTTTTGAGTTGTAGTTCGTGTGTGGGAGGGTGAGCAATCTCAGACTTCCAGTGCAGTGGGGATTTGCTGTGGTATCACTGGACCCTCTGAAACACAGGAGCTTGTTGGAATAATTTTTCCTTGTGTGGATATATTATACAACTAGAAGTTTCAAGTGCAGTGTTCTAAGGTTTACTGAAAAGATCCTTTTTTATTTTTATTTTCTATTTTTGCCAAAGAAAGACAAAACCACTGTATCTTATGAAAAGAGCAAAAGAGCACTCGGTCTCCATTCCCCTCCTCTTTAACATCCTCCTTCATGCTACAACTGGTAAGGCTGGGAGAGAGGGGATTATTTTCATAAAAATTAGTTTTTTTTAAGAAAATTTTTTAACTTTCCTAGCCACTGAAAACTGAAACTTCCATCACAAAGCCAAAAGAATGAAACACTGCTGGATATTTCTGAACAGTCCTAGAAGTTTAGAAATGTGCAGGGAAGCTGTAATCAGATGACCCATAGAGAGCTGTACGTACTGAGTACAACAAAAAAAACCTTCAAATCCAGAACTCTTATGGCTTTAAAAGCATTCCATTACAAGGAACATGAATCAGCTGGAGAAGACTCAAGACAGCTTAACACCTTTGTATTGTTTGCACCTTTTATTGTCATCATGTAGTGCCAGTTCAGATGATTTTCATGCACGCTTGATGCAAAGAGGGCCATAGCAGCACTGTGCAAAAGGACTCAGCTCTGCCCAGATTCAGCTCTTCCTCCATGGTTTTGCATAATTATCACTCTTTTACATTAATCTCAGTTATCTCTAGCATTGTAATGGCTGCCCTTATTTATCTACCTAATCAGGATGTTGCATCAACTAATCTGAACCATCCAAAGTATACTGGTTTTGTAATGTATAATATTGTTATCAGCGGAGAGCCAGGTCCCACCAGTGTCCTCCCAGACCGTTAATGCATACCTAAAAAAAACCTACACATTATACTCTTTGAAACGATGCATTTCCTGTACCCAAACCCCTCTGACCAGCACAGCACACATCTGCACCCCAGATTTCCATGCCCTCAGAGGACACGAGCAGCACCTTCATCCCTCTTGCTCCAGAGCAACACCTGGTTTTGAGCCCCAGGAGTCCAGTGGGATGGGTAGGAGGAATCCTTCAGGGGAGACCTGATGTAAATGCTCGGTTCACGAGCGCCTCACTGCCTGATTCAGGATGGCAATCAACCTGTCTTCTGAAGCTGCATAAATAATCTTTGGATGGTGGTAGTAAATCTACACCAAGGATGAATTAACTGCCACTGAGTCATATAAGCTTGGTTTGAGTGTGTGGCTTGTAACATGCCTGAGGGAAATAAAAAAAACATTTGCAAGAAAGAAACATTAATTTGCTCCTCCCAATCTTTTCTGTTATTTTTATCTGGGCCAACATGCCTTGCTTTGTTGTGCTTTGTTTGTTTGTTTGTTTTGGGGGGAGGCTGCTGTTTGTTTCATTTTCACATAGAAACAGTGGTTAATGGTGAAATGAATCCACAGAGCACTCCCGGCTCCCTGCGGTTTCTCCCACCCAGGCCTGAAGGTGCCACCTCTCACTGTGGCTCCTCCTCAGCATCCCTCCTGTGGCATTTAGGGCATGGTCATGTGGCAGAAGGACAGAGACCTGCTGGTGTGGCCACTCAATGTGCATCTTGTACACAGCTGTGTGCACTGCCGTGGTGAAAGTCATTGGTGCTTCTAAGAATTGCTCACGGAACCAGTATCTACTGTGAGGTGGCCCTAGCATTAGCAAGAGGGCAAAGATAAGCATTCTAAGTACTCTGCATGCAGTAGACATATGGATGGTTTTAGAAGGTCACACTAATATGTCTTACTAGGCAGGGAACTTCTCACACATAAGCAGATTTTGAAGTCTGCTGTACTTAAATTGGTGCTCTTTGTGGCACAGTATATGATCTCAAGCTGAAACTGAAACTGATATTGGGGCATACCTCTGAACCCTGTTCACTGGCACAGGCTGTCCAGAGAGCTGTGGTGCCCCATCCCTGCAGGTGCTCAGGGCCAGGTTGGATGAGGCCCTGGGCAGCCTGAGCTGGTTGGGGGCAGCCCTGCCCATGGCAGGGGGTGGGGCTAGGTGGGCTTAAGGTCCCTTCCAATCCAAGCCATTCAGTAATCAGTGATTCAATGCACCTCCCTTCTGGGCCCAGAGATGCTAGGGGGTTTCAAGTGAATAAAGGAAAGTTAAAAACATTCCTCACAAATAAAATGCCACCTGACTAGCAAAACCACCGTGGAGGAAGGCTTATGGTTTACATATTGCTAAATATCAGCAAAATAAATGTGTTCATTTCTCCAAAATACCTCCAGATGGCATTAAAACCCTTCTTCTTTCAGTCTTTATTGCAATACTATTTTTAAAAATGATAATTATTGGAATCATTCTATTAACCATTCCCAGTAATCATACTATCAGAAGGCATAAAGCTGCTAATGCTTAATTCATTTAATAAGTTCGGCTAAATAAGCTCACAGGCTGTAATTACATTCCACAACACAATCCACAGGACAAACCATTTCTTACGCGTCAAATCTTTTTCTAGATTCATTTCCAGAAGGTTTTTAATGTGTATTTGCAGCAGAAATGGAAACATCCCACCATAAATCACTGTTATTGTACCTCCTTCTGTGACTACTTTTGACCATGTGACAAATGGTGACACCTTGTGAGATTTACATGATGTAACGTTCTGAATTTAAATAATGGGAATCAGGAAACATAAATAACAGACAAGATGCACTCACATGACTGACTTACAGGAACTTGGCTCCCACAAATGGGATTAAAAAGGTGAATGGTTTAGTGGAAATTCATACTGCTCCTGCATAGTAAACATCAGAGGAATTCACTTATCTAGCTCAGTTAGGAAGACTGTTGTTATTTATATATTTTTTAACTTGTAGCTCATCTGTTTTATAGACTGGTTTATGTTGGCAAAACAATTCAGTTCTTTGTATACCGGAGTTAAAAATGGTAAAAGCTTCTATTGTTGCACTAGAGTGAAGGTGAACGCTGATATATTACAAGTGCCTGTTCCTATCTATTTCTTGACTTCTTTTGTTAATTCAAAAACATCAACAAAATCGTGAGAGTCCAGAGATAACTGTAATTGGATTTCAAGTAATTCAGAGGTGAAGCTGCAGACTGCAGTCTTTTCAAATTACATCAGTACATCAAAGGCATATGTGACATGACGTTTTTTTGCAAGTGTGACAAACTCCGCCAGCATTAAGGTAATGTTGAAGTCAGGTTGTAAAGGGCAACCTCTCACACCCACCAAAATCATTTCATATCTACTCAGCATGATAGGGAGCTATTTCACTCGTCAAGAACTCTGACTTGCCAGCATGCAAAAGTTCTAGGAATAATTAATGTTCAGTCATTATCTAAAAAGCCTTTCTAACAACAGCATCAGTGAACGAGCTTTATCTTAATGAAAACAAATGGACAAATTCAATATTGCCCAACCAATCTGATAAAAACACAGATGCTTTTTCCGAACATAAAGGTAGAAGTGACTTACGATGTATGGGTTGCGCTTTTCTCCAGACTTTTTGGCTCTACATCACTTTTTCCTTTAAAAGAGAAGTAGAAAATGACATCAGAAATGGGTGAATATGGAAACTGTCCAGATGTGACACGTCAAAGATTTACTCATTGCTAACACCAACCGCTCTCACCACAAGAACAGAATGCTGCTGTGGCAATCATAACGCTGGGGCACTGCTGGAGCATTTACAAGCTGGGAGTCCACTTCTACTTGACTCTTCTTGCCACTGACCCATGTACTATGGCAATATTAGGCAAAGAAACTCTACAGGAGAGGCTGCCAAGAGGACAGAAAGACTCAAGCAACGCAAGTTTTACTAGGGACAGGAGACCTTGGAGCCATGGAAAGGTTTTCTCCAGGACCCTATAGCTATGCTATTGATAGTGCATTCCAGTCAGCATGCTCACGCTCCCACACCCTGCTCCAGGAGCCGTGAGTATTTCATACAAAATAGAACAACACTAGAAGGAGCTGCAAAGACAGTGATTAGAACACGAGTCTACAAATGATTGATGCTATTTTATACAAGAAAGGGGTAACCTGGCCTACACACCCAACCTGAGGAGTCAGGTACTTAAATACTTGAGAAGTATCAGAGACACAAGGGCTCCCTTTTCTTTATGTTTCCTTATGACTCATATGTTGGGTTGTGGTGATCTCCTTCCTGGGTCCAGGAACACGGACACCAGGGAAGCTGCTAGCTGATGGGGTAATACTGTTCTACTAGGTCAAGCCAAGATCTTTTCCTTCTTCCATCTCCTTTAAAAAGTAAGGTGGTGTACTTTGCTGCACGCATCACACTGAGAAACCTGTGGGAATTACACCTCAGTGTAAGATTTTTCTTTTGGCCTAACTAACAGAGTATACTGCTCCACTTGAATCACCTTGAACTTGAATTCTAGACCTCACAACTGCATCTGTTGTTCCCCTTGTGNAAGGGGGATTGTGGGGCGGAGGGGGTCAGCCTCTTCTCCCAGATTACTAGTGACAGGACGACAGGGAATGGACACAAGATGCGCCAAGGAAGATTTAGATTAGATTTGAGGAGAAACTTTTTCTCTGAAAGAGTGGTCAGGCACTGGAATGGCCTGCCTAGGGAGGTGGTTGAGGCACCATCCCTAGCGCTGTTCAAGAAGCATTTAGATGAGGTGCTAAGGGATTTGATTTAGTAGTTTAGTGGGTAGGGATGGTGATAGGAGGATGGTTGGACTAGATGATCTTGTAGGTCCTTTCCAACCTAATGCATCTATGAATCTATGAATCTATGAATCTATAATACTGTTCTACTAGGTCAAGCCAAGATCTTTTCCTTCTTCCATCTCCTTTAAAAAGTAAGGTGGTGTACTTTGCTGCACGCATCACACTGAGAAACCTGTGGGAATTACACCTCAGTGTAAGATTTTTCTTTTGGCCTAACTAACAGAGTATACTGCTCCACTTGAATCACCTTGAACTTGAATTCTAGACCTCACAACTGCATCTGTTGTTCCCCTTGTGTATTGTCTGTGTATGGGTTTATGTATCCAGTCAGGCAAGGAGGCGCAGAGGTTGAGTGTGACTGGCTTACTGATGGATGTATTTTCCTCCGCTACCTTTTAATGAGCTTCATTAAACCAAAATCCACCTGTGTCTTCTGAAAAAAATGTGAGAAGTGCTTGTTTTGATTGTGCTGTTTCAGTGTTCCCTTGTCACTGACTTGAGCTGAGTGCGCTTATAGATGAGCCTCTAACCCATTCTATGCACACGAGCACTATGCATCACCCACTCATTGCTGCCAAAGTCTTCACCCTCAGTTTCTGTATAGCATTGGAATGCCATCAACGGCTACAAGGGGTGCCTCTTGGAAACTTGCTGTTGCCTTCAGAAGAGGCAGGGTTTTGCCACCAATGTCCTTCCACTGTTGTGCAGAAATAAGCTAAAGTGCTTAATCTAGATGATGACCTTCTGGAAATAGTGATCTAATAATAGGAAGTTCTGGGTAGTGCAAACACCTTGCTGTGGTGCTCATAGATCTCATCCTCCCCTTGTGGAAGGGTTCTTAGCTTTTTTGTCCTTAAACTTTAGTGAAAAGGTTGTGGGGAGATCCGGTTGCCTTCAGAAACACCACTGTCTCTCTGTGGACCTCTAGCTCAGGGCATCTAAAATTCAGACATAAGCTAGGCAGCCACACAGGATGGAATACATCCAGTTCATAATCTCTAGGTCACTTTTCACTTTCAACAGACTTCAGAAAGCATATCCAGATGATGAACCTGCTGGCTAGAAAGCTGTTGCTACAGTGTATGTTTATCAGCCTGGAGTCCTAGAGCTCATCTGTGTTATGGTAATTTAGAACAAGAAACCAACAGTAACAGTTGGCATAGATTCAAAGATTTTCAAAAAATTTTTTTAATAAATTATGTATTCTTACCATGAACACACTGGTTTGTTTAAGTGTGAGGGGGCACATGGATTCCTGAGTGCTTTGCCAGTAGAGTTCACATCAGTTCTACTTTCAGCAGTGTGTGTTAATGTAGAGCGGGAAACAGCACAAGTACTGTGAGGACTGAGTGAAAAGGGAATCTCAGTGATTTAGCCAAACTGGATATTAATGAATTACCCCATAGTAAGCATTTGCAGCTGCTTTAATGCTAATCATCACTTAACATACTTCTTTGCGAAGGGGGAGGACGAAGCTTTTGAGGATGCTAGAAATGCATCACTCCACCCTATCAGAGTAGAAAATCTGGTCATTAATGCTTTATCAGTTCATACCAACTTTGTTCACACTTGAGTGAATAACAGAAATATGAGAAATGTCTATAGACTAAGCATAGTTGAATGTCATAGATACGGTACTGATAAGCTAATTAAGAAGCATATGTAAAAGGGAATTATCTGTCAGAACAACATTTTTTTTTTTTTTCACACTTACTCTTGGTGAGACCAAGAATTGTATCTCCGTTTTTCATGTGACCTGACAAATGCATGCAGTTACCACTATGTGAAGCTAGCATTTGCTGAACTAAATCCTCTCTAGCTGTGGTTTGTTTTAATGGGCAAATTTGTGGGGTCTTCAGTTTTTCTTAGTCCAATGGGAACTGACAGAGGATACAGTACCTACCTCACCTCTTTTACAAGGCTGCTGTTAGGACACTTCACTTCAGGTGCTATGTCCTGTATATGTTTTCTGAAATTAGTGTGGAAATGTGCATGTATTTGCATGCTGAAGTGTATTTGCGTGCTTACAGAAGCACATGGTGGAACGCCTCAACCCTCAGATCCTTAGCCACAGACCTGACAATTGTTTGCTAATTTCTACTACATCTTATTATCAACTTTCTACTATATCTTATCATTGGATCATAGAATTATTAAGGTTGGAGAAGGCCACTAAGATCGTCTAGTTCAACCGTCAACCCATGACCACCGTGCCCACTAACCACGTCCCTCAGAGTCACATCCACACGGTTCTTGAATACCTCCACTACCATCCTGGTCAACCTGTTCCTAACATTTAAGATAAGAAAATCAGGAAGAGAGAGGCTCAAACAACTCATTTTTTTTTAATACAACCAGATAGGATATGTCCAAATTTCTCCCATTTCAAAATAAATTTCAAGTGGAATGTTGTAGGATTTCCCTGCTGAACAGTGGAAGGAATTTGGGTGAATCACGCAACCTAACCATTGCAAATTACCCTCTCTAGATAACAGGGATAAATAATGCTTATTTTAACAGAGCAGAATAACTTCAGCCATTAAGGGTTTTAAAATGCTTGGGTTTCCTTGTGGGGGAAGGATGAGAGAAATGCAAATGAGAAAGACAGTGTTAACAGTTGAAGTAAAAACATTGCAAATGACAGACTCAAGAGCCACTCCAGAGAAGACATGGTGCAATGGGGAATATCAACTAACTCTGAAGACATGCATTTGGATAATGCAGTATATAGACCATTAGATTTCTTTCCCATATGGAGCCATTTGCTAGCATTTTTCTCACATCCAAATCCTTTTTACCTGAATTTCCTTCGGGTTTGTTGTGCAGACTGATAAGGTCTGTCTCTTATACTACCTAACTGTACTTCATTTTGTGACTTATTTTCAGATCCTGACAGGAATCCTCATGGATATATATATCTCAGAGGCAGTGAGATTCCTCAGAAATGTCAGGAGTTGTGACTTGGTGTCAGACAGCAACCCTAACATTTGATACCAATGAAGAAAGTGTTTCTGCATGGGCTCAGCCATTCTTTGGTGTGGTTGCCACCATCCATCAGCCAACCAGGACCAAGTGCAATTCCAACCCAGCGGCAGACATATGCTGATTTTGTTGAGCAGGATGAATGAGGAGACAAGAAGAAACTGCAGGTACTAAGAGGTGGGATTGCTGATGGGGGAACTGGAAAAGTAAAGTGAGTTGAAAGGAACAGAGGAAAGAGGCAGAACTGCTTTTTTAATCCACAGGACAGCAAGTTTCATTAGATTGGCAGAACAACTTATTTTATTGTTTTATAAGTGTTACAAGAAGGAAATAAATGAAATGGAACTATGATCAAAGCTATATGAACACTGTGGCCTCTGATGTCATGGTGAAGCCCAAAGCTCAGCTTGTGTGTTTGTCATGCTCATGACTCTTTGCAATGTTTGCATAGCCCTCTCTATTATGGCCCCTTTGTGCTTCCTTCTCTCATTACTATATTCATTATTTTCTGACAGAACCTCATCCCCTTTGCCTTTTATTATTTCCTTAGTGCTGGTCCTCACAGCAATATCAAACTGATGCTGGCAATTAAGTGACACCACTGCATGTTTCTTCACAACATCATCTTCTGCCTGCCGACCTTTCCTTGGCAAAGAGCTGCACAGTTTTAATAGCCTACATCTCCCAGGACTGTCTTGCTGGATGTATTCTCCCTCACGCAGTGGGTGACCAGACACTTTCAAAGCCCTACCTACTAGCTCAGGGCATTTTTCATCTTCAGTCACAACCTTGTAATTTGCAAACAGGGTTATGTGCTGGCTGTCAGGTCAGGAAACTAACAAAATAGTTCTTTTGGCTGAGATGATTTTATGTTGAGAGCAGGGTAGGATCATGCATTTTTAATATGCAAGACAACATTAACAACAGTCAGAGGTGCGAGGGGAGAGGATTAATACTTTATTTCATGGAACAATTCAATCTTTTCTTTCAATCCAGCTGCTAAGTTGTTTGTTTGTTGTTGTTGTTGTTTTTCTAGCCAGAAAAGACCTACTGCCATATGGTCTTTGAGGCATTGTTTGGTATCACATTGACAAGATTTCTGTATTTTTTCACAGTGCAATAGTCACAAAACATACTATTGCCTGTAAGAGATGAGTGATAATTTTTTCTGCAGTCTGGATTTGGTGATGCTCTTTCCCAAGCAACTGGATCAGCTTTTTTCTGGCATTTTAGAAAAGCTATTATTTTGCTATTTCAGTCTTTCCCATCAACATAATGAAATGGCCATGTGTCACGGTGGTGATGGGTCGATGATTGGACCAGATGATCTCAGTGATTTTTCTCAGCGATTCAATGATTCTACATGCAAATCCCCCCCTTTTTTTTCTTATCCTTGCCAGTCCCCCAAAGATCTGGTGCTTCAATAGTTGGTCTTGAATTCAGTTCCCAACATTTGGCTAACAATGCATACTGCTTGCTGAGACTGTGCACTGTACAGTCTACTACAGTTTCCTTATTAGTCCCCTGGTTTTCACAATCACTGTCATTCTCTCCACCCGATGCAACCATAAATGAGTTGGTACTTACTTGTATTGCTGTGTCCTGTAGATCCCTGTTGTGACTCCTGCAATAATAATAGAAAAAAAGGTACAGTGTATTATTTTTATGGCAACCTCTAGCTGCAATACTCGCTTGAACATTACCTTAACAATACAAACAGCACTGTTAATTGATCATTCAGTTTAAAAGTCATTTCCAATTACAAGAATAAATCCAATATTGTTTTGAAATTGCTTTAATCAGAAGGTTTGAAAACTTATTTCACAGCAATACTCTAATGGCACAATTCCTTGTACAGCCATTACCAGTCTCCTGCATACTGTTCACTTATTGATCAACCCAAACTCGTCCATTATTTTCTGTAAGTTCAGATGAGAAGACAGAGGGAAGACCAATATTGTTTCATGGGCCATTGGATTCCTGAAGTGGTAGCACAGCTGATCTTTGCTTCTTACATGCTGATACTGACAGCACTGGAGAATGGAAATACAAACTTTAGTTCTGGGTCCCTGAGATTCCAAGGTCAATCTTGTATCACAGCTGTAGTATTATGGTACAATAAATTAGAGTGTTCCTTCTTCATATGTAAGCGTTCAAATATTTTAATCGCATGATTTATGTTCATAAAAATGTGAAAGAAACATACAGGTACAATGGAAATATAAATAGAATCTATAATAAAAATATATTTAAATGGAGGAAAAAATAAGAAGAATACAAGGAGAAGCAAAAAAATCTATTTATTCATGTGAATCTGGAAAAAAAAAGCAGTTTTGTAGATACTAGTATATGAGGATGGCATAAAAATTCTATGAATCAAACATCTGACCTTCAGTTATATCTGACGGCTCTCAATCTGGTCCCTGCTGACCAACACAATTTGCATGATCCTTTTTTTTTTTTCAGTAGATACACTGGGTGTTCTGATAAGTTCTTTGAATACTTTTTGATCATGTATTGCCAGTAAACAGCCTTACATTAAAACTTCTGAGTCAGTTGTTTAAATCTGCTTCATTTTAAATAGTTCTCTACCATGAAAGACAACTCTTACATATGAAGAGCTTGGGCCATTAGCTTTGTGTCAGTGTTATCAGCACATTACTATATATTATTTTGTATTTTTGTAAGCTGCTTCCCTCATTGCCTCTAGTTAGGATCTTGGTTACCATAAAATCAACCCAGAATAGGCTGTTTGAAAATGACCTCATATGCATGCTGCAGTTACAACAGCAAAGATTACTTTGAGAGCCATCTGCAGCATTTGTTACTGGTGAGGAATTGAACCCTCAACAAGATATGTGATCAACAGCAGCTGAGTGATGGGCTAGACACACAGCCAGAAACAGGAGACTTTCGATTATCTGTTCATTTTACTTTTAGACAAAAGCTGGTATCTGTATGTCTCTGCTACATTTTGAAGAAGAGAAGCAGTTGAGAAATCTATATGTTTTCTTCAGCTTGGAACCCAGACTGCAGACCTTAAATTTAAGAAAACAGAAAAGAAAAACACAAAAAAATCCAAACCCCAAGCCAGGAGCGCCCACTTAAAATATCTCTCTTTTTCACTCTTCCTGATGTCTGTGCCATCTTCTCATTTGTCCACCAGGCCTCACATAGATACTTCCCATAGAAAGCTCCCTAGTAGAGATTTGAGAAAAGAAACTGCAAGTATCCAGAGAATTTAAGGATAAGCTGACTTGGTCAAGCTCAAATTTTGCGGTTGCGTCCTGTAAAAACAAGACTTAGGAGTTTTGGGGCCTGAGGGTTTGGGGCCTCCAAATGGAGGTTGGCTGAACAGCAGCCTTTGAGGTCTCCAGGGATTGTCTGGTCAAATCACCTCCAGTTTTTCCATTTTCTTTGGAGTGAAGTCTCTCTGGCTTTAATATCTACAACTTCTATAGCACAGCACACATCTGCAGTTCAGTGACACTCTACACACCTGACATGGGAGAAATCAAATTCTGGGTCAAGTATTAAGAATATCTACCTTAATCTACAGTAGAAAAATATGTGTACTATGTTTCATATGCTAACAGTCATTTTTCAATAATTTGAAACTGCTGACTTTTGACAAATTACCTCAGCATTTTATGATGCTTCTGGTGAAGGAATATTAAAGCCTTTTTTTTTTTTTTTTTCCTAGTGGCTGAATATAGTCTTAAGATGTCAGAGGCAGTTTGCAGTGGTAACGTAATGATACATACAGTTGAATTTAAATGTTATTCTAGTAGTCAACCAGGCTGCCAGTAAAAGTAGGCTCTTAGAGTACCTTCAGCTTCTAGAGTAGTGAATTTTTGTAACTAGACATGAGGAAATTGTTTTCTGTTTTGGGGAAGAGAATTATTTGATGGAAATATCCCAGAGTTTGTAAGATTACTTGAAACTGCTAAGCAAGGATATTGTTCACTCTTTTACATTTTCATCAACTTCTTCAGGAATAATGCACCCTCCTCTTTTAACTGTCTAGCATGGTATCTTATCTCTGCTATTGACTTTGCTTTGTCTTGAATTTCACATCAGCAATACGCAGGAGTTAAACAACATTTTCAGTTCTCCTTTTAACTGATTCTTTCAAAGAAGTGTCTTCATTTTCAGCAAATTATTCTAAATAAAAAGGCTAATAAAAATACTGTTGTGAAACAGAGAATATTCTTATTGAGGTAGGAAAAATATGCCTTTGTGTTACTTAAAAAAGTGTAGGTGAAGTCCTCACTTCTAAAGTTGTTTTTTTTTTTCCTAATGCATTTACTTCATCTTGTTAAAATCAACAAGAAATGAAAAAGTAAATGAGTTGGGCACTGAAGAGACAACATTATTATTATAATTTAACTTCTGAGAATAATCAATCCACAGTTTTGTGACAAGATAGCAATTTTCCTAGGGTGGATAAATTAATTCTCAAGTAACAAAATGATGACTGATCCTATAATATCAGGTACACATAAATAGAAATCAAACACCTGATCGAACTTTCAAGACATGAAATCACAGTAAAAATGAAAAAAGAGAGCAAAGGCAGCAGCAGAATTAACAGCATTTTTCTCTCACACTGGAGGAGAGAATTAATGTCTGAACATGAAAGCTCATTCACACAAGCATCAAGTGAGCTCTTATTTACCAAATTTAATTATTCATTTAAAGTTTATTTATTAAGATGTTTTTAATAAAATTACAATCAAGTAACGCGTAGCCATTTGTTCATAACAAAGTGTGACAGAGATAGGAGAAAGGAAAGCACATGCAGGCTGTCACATCACACACTGATTCAATTATCCTTAAGCTTTGAAAAACAAGGAATAAAGAGACAATCATTGCTCCCTCCTACTAAATTCAAGAACACAAATTATTTCCACAGAGAAAGAAAATTCAAAGTTAACGATGAAATGCAACTTTATGCCCTCTATTGCATAAAGAACAGCTCCCTACATGTGCTCACCCAGCAGTGCTGTGCTCAAAAAGCTTACTGGGCAGTAGCCAACACTTCAAACTTGACACCGGCTTTCCTTCCATTCCTGTGGAATAATGCAGACCTCCAGCATTAGTGAGGTCTGATTCTGTATACATGTATAGCATATGCACATACACCCTCCCATCTGCAGAACATACAATTATATGACTGGACGTATTCACAATCATGGTTTCAAAAATGCAATTCTGTTGTATTTGTGACATTGAAAACTCAGTTACTAGTTTTTAGTACTAGACAGATTTCAAAATGAGTCCAGCTACAGTTTCTGTGGCCTGTGCAACTTAAATAGCCTAATTAATAAATTTCAAGTTTCAAGCTGTCAGATCACTGATTACTTGAGTCGTAGCTGAAAAGTAATTTGGTAGATACAGAGAATAATGATGCTGGCACTCGTTTCTTATAGATGGAAAAGTAAGAATGATCTGCATCTTTGCAACAAGGTAGGAGACTTACAGATTCTCTTTATCTCATTCCCAAGATTGTGAGTATTTATATCTGGGAACCATTTTCTATTAAAGGGTTGTAGCCTATTTACTCCTATAGATTATGTCAGGAAATTGCTTTGCAAATGATCTGACTTGATGTTTCAGCACTTCCATAAAGGCTGAAAATGAATTCACAGTGCCATTCACTCCATAGTGATGGAGAGATGGAGAGAAGGAACCAACGCCCCAAATTTAGCCTTTTAGCCTCTTTGCTATCCTTGGCTACTGCTTGACTGACAGTACTATCTTTCTGAGTAATGCGCCATCCACACAGTGTAGTGTGGGGTCGTAGTGTAGTTCTTAGATTTTAACTTGGGACATCTATGTAGCTCATCGGTAGGAAAGCTTCCTAGAAGTTATGGAGCTATCTCCTATGAGATCCAATGAAGATTTTTCACTACATTTTGTGGAAAGCAGTTATTAGCTTATGAATATTTTGAAAACATGACTGAAAAATTAGGAAACCGTCATGTGCATTTTGGAGCCTGAAAAGTAAATGATCTTGTGAGTATTCAACTGTTTGGGTCCAGAGGGGGTGAAAAAAACATTTTTTAATTATTTTAATATATTAAAAAGAGACAGTGTCTAAATTTATCACATTTTATGGACAGTAATGCAGGATTTTTCCAAGAGGAAAATGTACTTCTAGGTATTTCTTCCCTATCTTTATGTAAAGTACTCTATTTTCTGACAATGTAGGCCACCAAGGACAGAATAGAATTTTGGTGTCATTATATTACTGAAGTATGTGCATATACTTTTAGATGAAATCTTGTCGATCCTAGGCTTAAATAAAACGGGAATTATACTTCAGTAGGAGAAAAGGCAACTAACTAGAAAAGGCTCTTTAAAAATGAATGGTAGATCTCTGAAACAGCTCCGCAGTTCAAGCTATCAGATTATTTCCCACAGAGATGGATGAACAGACAAAGAGGAGATGAGAAAGTCAGTATCTGCCATTATTCACATCTCTTAGTCCTATAGTCTGTGGTTCTGCTACTTCTATATTTATCACAATATATTTAGTAATGAGGAAGTTCTTTCACGATGGTCACACACATATGCTGATAGGGGCACATGTACTACAGAAACATGTTGTATGGTGATGACTGTGGCAGGAACCGGTGAGCTGCAAACACCGTTTTGTTTTTTTTTCATTCACATCTGAATATTCTGGCTGATAAGTCACTGATCCATCTCCTGCTGGACTTACTTTAACTTAAGAAACCTGTAGTCCGCCTACCACCTTCAATCAACTGTCTTCATTGAGCAAAGACAGTGGGTTATTTCCTTCTTTTTTCCTTTCATAACATGCCAGAGGTGTTTTGGTTTACACCCCTGGTACTTCAAAATCATCCACGGCAAAGCTGTTTTACTGCAGGCAAACCTTGACGTTTTCTTGGCTTTGTGAATCGTTCACTAAATTCTAAATAATGGACTAAAAGTTACCAAAGGAAGTTGCTTTGACAGTAAAAAGACTATAAACAGCATCAATATTATCTTTCAAGCTTGGATACTTCATGAAAAAATGCTTGTGGCATATAAACTGTGTATGATGATACAATGAGAAATTTTATTGGTATTTGCATAGGAAAACTGATCTAATTCCCTCACTTGCTTTCTGTGCTTTCTGTGATACATCTACTGTAGTGGATGGAGCTGGTTTTAAGGGACCATCAACAGGTCCAGAGGCACTGGTCCTCTGGGACAGGGACACTGTGGTCCCCTGCTACTGCATTTGGACATGCAAATACTTCACTGGTAAATGCTTCTGTGGCTCCTCTGGGCATCACTGCATTGTACTCTGCATCTGAAGCAAAGCTATTCCCAACGCCAAGTTTTTGTCAGGGCACGTCTGCCTGCTCATCAGCCCACTTATTAATAGGTCAAGGTATCAGCAAAGCCTATCTCAGCCCTTGATGGCTTCAGTGAAGCCAAAGGAAGTGGGAGCAGTGGGATGTGAGCAGAAGCTTTGTGACTTAGCGCAGCTGTGTGTGCCCTGAAGTATTGGTCAGAAGCCTCAGCAAGTGCCCACAAAAGTGCCCGCATCTGGACACCTCACCAGGAATGCCTGTATATTTTTCCTATTTTGAGAAACCTGTGACCAACACGTGAGGTTCAGTGCTACTGCCAGTAAATATGCAAACAAGACCATGTACTGCTGCAGAGGTTGTAAGCAGGGAAAAGCCAGGTGATACTGGCACACATGTGGCCAAGGTCATTAGTACTGCATCAGCCTCAGTTCAGAGCCCTCACACGCTTAACCAGAGCTCATGTAGGTCATATTTCAAGGCACAGGCTGCACCTCTTTTATCTCTTACCTTGTTTGGAAAGGGAAACTTGCTTTGCTCTGCCTTCCCTGGTGTGTGAATAGCTGACAGTGGTGGAGGCCATGAATGGGTCATCTCCTGAAAAACAATATTGTACAGCAAACTGTATTTAGAAAGTCAGTGGAATTGAGACAATAATAGTATATCACTAGCATGAATATCTGGGTAGAGGAATATGTAAGTAACTGTGGCTTCTAGGAAATGCCCAGTTTACATATAATCTAGACAATACATGAGCTACATTGATTTTTATCGCAGACTCTTGAGAGCAGTTCTTAAGCACCGTTTCATTTCCCTGAATAGTTAATGCATCTTAAGTGCAAGAAGTTTGATTTTTCTGACAATCAGCATCCACATTTTAATCATGAGATATATTCCGCCTGGTAAGACTAATAGGGAGATCTCGTTTTTGCAGTATAGGAACAGAAATCTCAGTTTGTGACCAAGTAATGAGGTACATCCTATGGACTAATCACAAAATAGATTTCACAGACAAGGTCAGAATGATAAATGTTTAACACTTTGAACTTGCCCAGTGGTTAATTCCTACAATTTTATTTTTTATATTAAAGGAATTGAATAAGCTCATAACTGCCACTTGTTTGTGTTCTGCAGGTCACGACCATGCAACTAGCTCTAAATGAAGTGTGCTGCTCTCCACCTTTGCCTTCTTCCTGTGCTTTTTCAAAAGACATCTCTTAATAGCTAAGAGATGCATGTAGCTAAGACTTGTATGCAGTCATTCCTGACCCAGACTCAGGTAGCTGGCAGACACACCTTCAATGCCATTACCAGTTAGTCAGTTAGTTTCTAAAGCAAGTCTGATTTTGGGAAGGAGGGGGCTGAAGTGTGAATTAAGCACTTCAGACAAGAGATGATTTGTTAAGAGAGAAGCTTCATATTCCTGTCTAGTGTAGGTTGTTGTAGGATGCACATGTTTTTTTGACATGTTCAACAGCAACAGCCATAATATTTGGTACACAGCAACTTAACAGAGTTAATATGAGAAGCAATGTGGAGCGTGACAACCCTGAAGAATCAACCCACAAGTTTCAAGAGCTGAAGAGGAAACTACGTCCTCCCTAAGCAGTGGGCTCACTGACACTATCAAGAGTTTGCCCAGCAGATGCTCTCCTTCTTTTTGCTACCATTATCTGACTCTGGAATGGCTTCTCAGAAATATTCCAAGGGCATGTGCTGAGATCTATAATCGCTCCCAGAATAATACGAGAGTTGTATTTCCATGACTCATTTCTTGTTTGAGGAATGTTCTTGTTTGAAGAAGGATGTGGGTGAACCTATCACCCACCATTTGGTAGTACTGATGGAAATGCTTCCTGACCCTGCAAGCACTGAGATGGGGCATTTTTCACACAGAAGGAAGTCTCTGCCTCTTCTGCCAATGACTGGTTCAGCCCTTTCAAACAGTTTATTAGTAATAAATGTCACCCTTAAAGTATTCTTGATAAATAGTTTATTTTCTAATAAAAACTGAGTTCTTTTATTTGAGCCTAAAAAGTGACGTGATTTATTAGATTTCAGTAATCTACATGGATACCGCTAATCAGAGCATCATCTGGTTTGCAGTTTCAGTATCAGAACTGCTTTGCTTTTCAGTTATTTGTGGTAGACTGTTCATCTTATGACTCGCTTATCTGGTAAGCGATGGCACTATAGAGTACATTTTAATATACAGTAAGTTCTTTAAACACAGGCAAGCTGAAACACAGGCAAGCAGTTTCCCATTTGGAAGGGAGCAGACCTATTGCTACAAGTACCTGGCATAAATGCTATTATTTTCAAAAGATGAATGAATTACATACTGAGAAATATTCCAGCTGTAAGAGTTTATGACAGTAAATTGTCAGAAAGCAGAGTTGCAATAGTGGCATTTAATCCTAGGGCTGTGTTCTAAAAATGGATTTGTTTCTCATCTGCTTTTCTGTTTTTTTTCACGCGACCATTTGCTTACTTTCTAGAAAACGAAGTGCTGTGAGCACAGACTAAAGGTGTTTCCACCTGCAAAACTTCATTCCCAAAGTCTTTTTCCCAACAAGTGGAAGTGCTGAGCCCCAAAGCATGTCTAAGAAATAACCATGTGGTCCTCTCTTTTGAAGGGCAATGCCTTATGTTACCTCTGTCAAGAACTGGGCCAGCCAGAATGGGATGGGAGCATCTGGTAGTTTTGACCTAAAGCCATCCTGCCTGTGGAATACTCAGTGCTTATGATTTCCTTTAGCCCGGGCAGCTGTTCCCATAGGTTATACTGTGGCTTACCCCCACTGTCACCTACATGGAAACATCTTCAGAGAGGTCTGCGACGTGCTGTGCAGAAACCAATCTGTTAGCAGAGCTCTTCCCTCCCACCTTGCCTGCCCAAGTCTGACAATGATACCTTCATCCATGGAAAGGATGAGACGGCTGATTAAAAATAAGGGTGACCTTTCTTTTTGACATGTCAAAATCTTTCATTTCTTCTTTTCTCCAAGATTATTTTTCATCCACTCTTCAATGAAAAATGGCCCTAATAGTCTTTCTTTATTTTATTTCAGCTAGCTTCTCTTCCCATCCCTTTATACTTGTAGTAGTGGTACATAATGAAGTTTTCTACACAATTTAAATTTAACATAACCATTTCTGACACAAAGTTGTACTAATATCACTGATATTTGCCACAGTTAATAATTGCTATTATCATGAATATCTGAATGTGATTTTATCAGAATAATATGATGAATTCTGTTCATATGATGTGTTTATTGCTACCATTTGGAATTCGGACAATTTAGAACTGAAATCAGATTATATATATATACATATATAATAAAAACATATAAATTTATTATAACTATTATAACATATAATATATAAAAGTATGTAATCAGAAAACACTACATGAAAAATATCCACAAACTGCAAACTGTCACCAACAAACAGTGGTAAGTTTTAAATGCAGTAAAATATTTTCTGAAAAGAGAAACATTAAACTATCAGTACGGTCTCCCCAAGAACAGAATCACAGAAAATAGGAGAAAAGACTGAGCTTTCCAGAAACTTCAGTGGCAAGCAGAAATAAGTGAAGAACGTGTCCTTGTGCAGCAACTCTTGTGATTTTACACTCTACTGCAGATATTTGACGCAGATTAAAAGCACGGTGGTATGTGATTATATCAAGATCTTTTTTCAGTACACACTGTGAAATGCTTGAAAAGGTAAGACCAAGAGGCAACTATCTAACTAAACAAAAAGGACTCAGCTTTTAGTGTTAAAATTTCATCCATAGCTTCTCTTTTGGGGTCAGCTAATTTATCTGTCTCTGATGCTTGGGACTGGCATAAAGCAGTCACCGGACTGAAAACAAGGTTTCAAATGTACTTATGAACACCACTAACAATTTAACTCTACATCTTCAAATCAGTGTTAGAGCAATGACTGACACAAAAGAATTTTAAAATTAATATTAAATTTAAAAAGAGAGAAAAGCAGTTTGTTGTTTTTGTAGTTGTCATTGTTTGTTTTTTGTTTTTAATTCAAAAATTGAACAAAAAATAATTCTTAAGCATCCTGCATTGGATAATGTTCCAGCCATTACAAGATAATGGGCTGATGTTAAACAGATTTAGGTCTTCCTACCAACTTGATTATGTTAACCTTTGAGTCCTGGGCAAGTTTTACTAAAGGAACCACTGAGAAGCCATTCAGGGTCCGTAAGTGTGGAAAACAGATTTCCAGATCAAAGAATAAAGTCCTAACTGGACTGCTTAGATATAAATGTGGATAAGCACATGTGCCCAGCTTCAGGATGGTCTATCTGAGTGGCAGTCACCCTCCTCCTCCTGCTACCAGATGTACCTCAGTGATGGGTGGCTCAGATGGCTGGGGATGGTGGAGATCATCAGAGGTTGCATCTGCAGGGACACGGTGGGGAAGGGGTCAGCAGAGAAGGCACTCAGCAGGAGGGACATGCAGATTGCAACAGAGCACAGATCTCAGCAGACCTCTGACTGACCCTTTTTGTTAACACGTGCTTCTCCCTGTAAGGGTTACAGTGATGCTGTTCCCAGATGAAATCTTTGTGGTGGTGGCATTGGCATGTTTCACTTACACATTGGAATTCTGTGACCGCACTTGTCTCTGGCTGTCGTAAATCAACTTTCAGCAGCTATATGTAAATGTCCAGCTCTGCGAGTTATGAAGGTCTGAGCCTAGTTAATCTCAGCCAACGCACAAACTTGCCTTTTTTTCTCACTGAAGGGAAAGCCTTCAGACAGGGAAATCTATAGTGCTGTGTATCCTTGCTCCACATGCATTTTCTGCAGCAACAATTAAGTAATGAGATATTTCTTGTGAATTAATGGCTGTTTGGTAGTGTTTTGTTTGGGGCTTCTAACCTTAGCTAGTAGGCAATTTTTCAGGAAATGTACTATCCAAAGGTAAATAATGGTATTTACTCCAGACTGAAGTCAATGCTGTTTTTTCTAATGCTATCAATCTTGCTATGTGGTGAATGATTCTAGGAATGGTCGAACTGATTCAGAAAAACTGTAATTAAAAACAACTACTGAATTCAGTCTCATCTGAATTTAAATTCTTGCCACATGTATGACTGTTCTTTTGCTACCACAAACAGAACTTATCATTGGCCCATTAAGAAAATTGACTGTTTAATCTTCCTCTTGTGTGTGCATTTGCCTACCCAATTTTTGATTCATAATATTTTGTCTCTCATGGAGGATGATTTAAGAATTTTTTTGTAGCATCTCATAAAGGACCCTGTCAAATCCCTTTTGAAAATTATCTTAGCTGGCTCAGCCTCATCCACAGCTCTACTGACATGTCACACGAATTATAGGGGATTGGCGATACGCGATTTTCATTTGCAAACACTCTGCTGGATAGTGCACAGGGACTGCAGAAGTGCTCTTTTTATAGTCACCTACACTAAAAAGCAGCTTTTAGGGAGGCAACAGATATATTTTGTCATCTGAAAGCAGGGGCAATGCAAAGCTAATACAGAGCTTTCCAAGACCTCTCAGTAAGTGACCACAGGACATGGTTAGAAAACTTCTAATCTTCTTACTCTCCTCCCTTCATAAGATAACTTATTTATTTCTTCTTTGCACAGGAGACTCTTAGTGCTGTCAGTTGGCAAGGATCCCTTTCAATTCTGTGAATCTACACTGCCACTGGCTGACAATGTGGCTATGATTTTAGTGTCTAATATCCAAAGCAAAGAATCTGACAAGGAAACTTTTGCAGACTACATTGAAGCTGACAGCATTTCATTGTGATAAGGTTCTCATGATGTGAAAGATCAAATTTTCACTTTTTAAAATGGATTCCTCTTGTATATGCTATTGTTGTGACTTCTAACCCGGGCCTTAAATGTACATTTGTAAAATAGTAAGATAAAGCTGTTTCCTCTTATTCCTTTAAGATGTCACCTATACAAACTCTATCATTTTACCCCTTTTTCTTCCTTGTAAATTCTTTAGTTTCCTTTGATATTTCTCTTCATTCCACTTGAACATATTTTATTTTGTCATTATCCTTCTGGCAACAGGTTATTTAGAATTACCATAACCCAGCAAAACAACCTGCCATTTTTCAGCTTCTGTTGTTTACTGTTTTACTACCTTCCCATCCACTTATTTAGAAAGTTTTGATTTGTAGTTAATGTTTATGTCACATATGATGTCAAACGCTTTCTAATCTTGTGGTAAGTGACAAACATGGTTTCAGCTACACCCTAACTAGAGGATAGAATAAGGGAACCACTGCAAGCTCCCCGTGAAAGAACAGAAAATAGTCTTAAGATCATCAGTCGCATTGAGTTGGGTGGTGGTTCAGCACTGAGTCCCAGTCAGACATTTTCTGTCTTCCCTGTTCCTGCTCCAGTGATTTCTAGAAGTCAGTTTTTTTTTCTTTTTGTTTTTGTTTTTTTTTCTTTCATAGAAACCGGCTGGAAACACATGCTACTACGTTTCTCCATTTCTGTAAGTCCCAGGACCCTTCGAACAGTTTGTGCTTTGTGCTTCATAAATTCCTTGGAATGGATTTCATCAGCATAACATTCAAAGATATAGGACTACCTGGGGAGACTGCCTGTCAAGGAGTTTTTTGTTTTTGTTTTAAGGAAAGAAAAGCAATTGTGTAGCCTGTGACTGTGTCATCTGTGCTATGCTTGGCTCTTCAGACACACAGGTGGGCATCAGCTGAAGTTGGTAGATGGAAACAAGACTCTATGTGTGTGTCAGTGCTCTACACACATGAGGTAACAGAAGGGAAAGAGAGGGGAAGGAAAGAGAGGCGAAGGAAAAGGCCCTTGTAAAAAGAAAAAAAAAAAAAAAAGAAAAGGAAGGGGAGGG
>VXAB01008099.1:493859-512734 GCA_013399175.1 Odontophorus gujanensis
AAAAGGGAAGGGAAGGCCCTTGTAAAGTGAGAAAGTCAGAGATTTTCCAGACTGCAGCATTAAAGAATGTGTTCAGCATTAAATCTCCAGATGTTTGGTATCTACAAAATGAAACCACTCAAAATCATGAACATTAGTAACATGATCTGTGGATCAATTTACTCTATAGCAAATAACAAATGCCAGTGCAATAATTTTCTGTTTGGAATATGTTACCACTGCTCTAGTGGAACCATCCTGCAAAAAACCTGCAACATTTAGTCAAGGCTTGACAATCTAGGACAGATAAATATTAAAAAAATATAAAAAAACCCAACAACACAAAACAACAAAAAGAAGAGAACAGATTTATTTAGATCCTTCACTGTATGATTATAATTCTTTAATAGAGAGTTGTTTATGTGGTACAAATGAATTGATAAGACCAGAGGAAGATAAGAACATCCAAGAGAATGGTAGCTTGATTCTAAGAGCAAATATTAACTAAAGTATAAACTGTGCCATGATCTCTCATAGCTGAGTTTATGCCAGAAAGATTTCTTACCTCTAACCACCAGGAAAGAAACAACATGTAGCCCTACAGGTATACCATAGAACAGAAGGCAGGAGGTTTCCTTAAAAGCTTTAAAATTTTCTTCACTGAAATGAGAAAAAAAAAAAAAAGGACAAAATTGCTCCTCTAATTCCAGAGATGAATCTGTGATCTACCTGTGATCTTAGTTAGGAAGCTATGTCTTTAAATGAATGCATTGGGCCAGATGATATGACAAACTGAGAACCATCCTTGCCTGGGCAAGCTGAGACAATGTGGTTAATCAGGGTGCGATCTTTATTAGTGCATTAACCTCCTGCACCCAACAACTGTGGACTCTAATTCCTGAATTGCCATGCAAGACTGATGCAGCTAGTTTTTTGGTCTCAGTTGGCAATAAGCTAACAGAAGTGGCTAATGAAGATGAATAGCTGTCTCTTGGGATTTGGGGGAGGAGAAAAAAGAAGGTAAAAGACCTAGGATACTTCAAGGTCCAGATCTCTGCATGATTTCAAATAGTAATGAAGAAGTGCACACAGTTGATGTTTTCAGAGATGGTAACAAGCATGTTAATTTCTGCAGTCAGCTAACAAAGCAACAGTAGAGGCCTCAGGACTGCTCTGGAGACACTTCAAGAAATTAAAATGTAGGCTACTGGCAATAAAGACCAAGACACTGGTTAGGGTCTTACACTGTATTTGATGGATGATTGTATTAATGTGGAAAAGGAACAGAAGAAAGCTACGAAACAGACACATTTACTGTGAAAAATGTCAGTGGTTTGGAGAAGACAAAAATACTGCCACAGTAAATATTTAGCAACGCTGAAATGTATTTGCCGCAAATGCATGTAATGTTCAAATACAAACATTCCTTTATCCGGACAAAAATATGCTGCTGAATGCAAGGAGGTAATGAAAGTAAAACTTGTAGGGGAAAAAAATCCATTTTTATGTAACATTTTTTATGACACTTTTCTTTTTTTGGGATTCTTGCCCTGTGTGAGGCTGAAAGCTTTCAGATAGGTACACTGGTGGTCCTCATTCATCCCCTGGACAGAAGGTCAAAGAACAAGTCATCAGATCTGCCTGAGTTGATCTTAGCTGCAGTCTGTCATTCTTGCAAAACCAGCTTAAGAGGGCTGGGATGCCAGAAAATTCACATAGTCCCTGGGAGCCCAACGGTTCGTATAAAGAGTGCTTTTAAGCATCTACAGTGGAGACTCACCAGTGGGTATGAATCTGTAATTTTAGCTCTGCTTGCTCACCCAACTGATTGAATATTTTAAGCTTCACAAACGTATGGGTACCACAGCAGTGACCATGTGCTACGTTATGGAAAGACATTGCAATGAAATGCAGTGTTCTTAACAACATCAGAAGAAGTGTGCTAAATTTACAGGAAAAAAATTGCAGCAGGCTGGGACCTCAAGCTGTGAATCTGAGCACCAAGGCAGTGGCTCTCCTTCCTTTTCCCCTTTTGTAGCACGTACTGGTTCTGCAAGGCAAAGCAGCCTGTAAATCCTGCTTGGACAACCTTGCATGGATGTGGCTGACTGTAATTAGCAAACAATTTTGTTTATGACGCTCTGACAACTTGTGGAATCTGTTCATATACAAGGCATTTATTCTGAATGAGATTAAGGAATCAGTGTAGCACTGCGTGCTTCACTGTATGTGAATTCAACCATCTGTTCTCAAGGCTGCTCATGTACCTCCTAGATCTGAATTGACAGAAAGATATTAAATCTTGATGATTCTTATCCTGGAAGGAGCACAGCTGCACAGAGTGGTGACTGAAGCTGAGAGAGACCAGTTCAGCTGAGAGTACAGACATGTACATAGCTGAATATGGACAAACTCATGTCTATGAATGGAGAACACCAGATCTGGCAAAATGGAACACTGGATCCAGAAAGGAGTTAGAGATCACCAGTGCAAAGGAAAATATCCCCCCAGAATTTCATGTTCTCACCAAACAACTTTTTCAATCATTATGCATTTGTAAAAGGGAGCTGCACAGTTGAACTTGTGAGGCTGATGCTGGATCAGGCTGTTTCCTCTGTACACATTTCTTCAAAAATGCTGGAAATGGAGAGAAGTGGTAAAAAGATGACAGAGATCAGTGCTGCTAAAGTAAGAGGAGCTATGTTTGGACTACGTGAGTATCTTCGAAGTGAGGAAAAAACCCTGAGACAAACCCCTATTTCTAAAATGACTCTTCTAAAACTTACTTCTAGACAGCTACTAACTTCTTGTATCACAAACCAATGGCTAGAAACAGACATATTTTATTTAGGTAAAGAAAATAATGTCTCATGGGCTAGTCTTTCACTGCTGGGACATGGTGCTAAGTCTTCATCCCTTAACGTTTGCAGATCAAGAAAAGATGTCTGTCAGAATGATATGCTCTAGCCAAATACAAGATAATGGGCCTGAAACAGGGGAGGGTGGCTGTAGTTACCTGGATTATTATGCAAGCAAGAATGCAAGACTCAGTGATATAATACATTGTTCACACTCACACTTAAAATATAACTGAAATTGAATTCATTACCTTTGTTTTGAAGGGTTGGGTTTTTTTCAGTTCATCAAAATCATTAATATTTCTTTTATACCATCTCATTTGTTATGGCTTTATCTGCAAGTCTGAAAGTGCTACCATATTTCTGTATCTTGGCTGCCTTCCTAACAGGATGAGGCCTCTCTTCCCTACCCTCTTTATATTTCCACATAACCTTTGAATACTTTCACATTAAAAAGACATCGATGTTTTAGAAAGGTCATCTGAGATCATTTGAAATGCTTTCCTTAATTGTACAGATAATCCAGTTCTTAGTTTTCCATTTTAATGCTGTGGGTAGCCAGCTGGTTCATTGAATGGCTACATTTATGTCACATTTTTCTCAAAAAAAAAAAAAAAGGCATTTGGATTCTGTCTCAACCTGGAAGAGTGCTGGGAGTGTGTATGGCAGAGGAAAGCTTGGGTGCTGGTAGAAATGTTGGCACAGGTGGGCAGAGATGTGGAGAACCGTAACTGCTCCACTTAGACAAATTACTAGATAACTTTGGGACTTAATCTGTAGTAAAAATGAATTAACAAAGCTTTCACCGTGCAGTAGTACAGATTCTCTTCAGAATGATAAAACATGTAGTTCAGACTTCTCAAAACTACTATAGAACTGCACTTTCAACTGGTGTATTTAGGTATCTGTGAAGGGACAGAAATTTTCAAGGACAAGAAAATCTGTCAGTATTTTAGAGACATGATTTCCTTTTCATCTTGCAGTGCTGATGTTTGAATGATTTGATCCAAAATGTGTTTCAAAACCAAAGTGAGATAAGAGAAGTGAGAGAAATGACGCATCAGTGGTCTGTTCAAAATCACTAAATAATTTAGTACAGATGTCCCACGGGACGCTCTCCATTTGAAGTCCCTGAAGCTTTCCTGAGACACCATCCTTGCACACAGTGAACACCAGTCAGACAAACTGGTTGTCCAGAGAAGCTGTAGATGCTCCACAAGATCACAGAACTTGATCCCATTGTCAGTGTCATTGATGAAGATATTAAAGAACATTGGTCTCAGTACTGACCTCATCCAGACATTAAATTGATCACTACTCTTTGGTTACAATCTTGCAACCAGTTCCTCATCCACTGAAAAGTCCACCTATCAAATCCACATCTTTCCAATTTGGAGAGAAGGCTGTTATGTGGGACTGTGTCAAAGGCCTTACTGAAGTCCAGATAAATGGTATCAGAGGCTCTTCCCTTGTCCACTGGTGCAGTTATGCCACCATAGAAGGCCACTATGCTGGTCAGGCAGGACTTACCCTTGATAATGCCATGCTGATTGTCCTGAATCACATTCCTCTTTTTGATTTGCCTAAGCACAGCTTCCAGGAGGATCTGAAAGCCAGTAGTTCCCTGAGCTGTCCTATCTACCCTTCTTAAAAATGGGTATGACATTGCCTTTTCCCAGTCACCAGGGACCTCACCTAACTGCTGTGACTTTACAAATATCACCAAGAGTAGCTTGGAGACTACATCAGCCAATTCTCTCAGGACCCTGAGATGCAACTCATTCAAACCCACAGGCCTCTGGATGTTTAGGTTCCTCAGGTGGTCACAAACCTGATTTTCACTTACAGCAGGACTGACTTCCTCCCCCATTTCCCACCTTACAAACTGCCTGAGTCCCAGTTTCTGACACATCCCTGGAGGTGCTAAAGGCCAGGTTGGATGGGGCTTTAGGTAGCTGATCTGGTGGGTGGCAACCGTACCCAGAGCAGGGGACTAGAACTAGATGATCTTTATGTCCCTTCCAATCCAGACCATTCTGTGAATCTATGATTATGTGAAGCTGGATGCAACAGTGCAGGAGGTTTCACTGTTCAGAACAGAGGCAAAATTAAAAACTGTGAAGTGATAATATGCACATCCTCCTGTTATGTTCTAGTCTTTATTTTACCTTACTAAGACAAAGGCAGATAATCAGGGCCTTTACATTACTGTAAAAAGTTCTGTGAGCAGATCTCACTGGGATCCTCATGCCATTGTTTTTTTATCCATTTATAAGAGTCAAAACTAACAACCAGCAGATACAACTAATTATTTTCTGAATTAATCTGTGGATTGTTTAATATGGTTAGGTCCTGTGAAGGGGCCAGTCAGAGGATGGGAAAATGGAGGCAGTGCCCCTGCTTGCAGAGCTGGCTCAACCGCTGTCCCTGAACTTCAGTGGCTGCAGCTTTGTGCTATGACAGCCTTGGAAAAGAGATCCAGATCTGAGCCCTGAAAAGACTGGAAAGTTGTAGAAGAAGGCCTGAGGCCAGTCCCTTGTGGATAAGTGGCGAATGTTAGGTTTGCCTGTGGCACAGTTCTTCTGGAAGCCTTTGCAAGGGCGTCGCACCCACCTGGGCTGCCACTGTTCCCTGTCATGCCCTCAGGAGCATGAAGCAGCACTTGCCACTTCTCTGTGCTATACAGGGTGGCCTTTAGGAATCTGATGCAGGTAAGCAAGGCCCCTTTGCCCCATTTGTCCCTAAGCAGCCTGGCATTTCTTGACTGCGAATTGAGTTTTGCTTGAGCTGTAAGCATGCCCATGGAGCAGTAAAGGAGACCCTTTAACTGTGCAATTCGCTGTTATCTAATGTTTATACTAAGTGGATTCTTCAAAGTTATCATTCTCTTTAGCTCTGTTTGCTTTAAGCCCTGAAACAATAACATCTAGTGCTTATTGTACACACTGTCTTTCATTTACGAAGTATTCTACAAACTTGAAGTAAGTATCACAGCACCCTTGTAATCTCTGTAAGTACTATACTACCATTATGAGGTAAAACACATAAAAATAGAATTAAGGTTGAAAGACTCTTCAGTTGGAAAATCACCTACGAGAAATTCATCATTTTCCTGTCACAAAAAGTATTGAGGGTGAAAATGCCACACTTGGAAAAAAGTAAAAGAATATATGAAAGCATACTCTGAAGCCTTAACTCTCTAAGGCACATGTTCTGATTCCATCCATTATTTCCTTTGTTTCATTAAGAAGCAGTGTGACACCAGTATCTTATTTGTTATTGTAGACACTATCTGCATAAGCAATTCACAAGTATTTCAAAACATGCAGTGGTTTTAAACCACTTTAACATAATGAACATTACAGACTGCACGACTGCTTTGGTTTTAACTGAAATGAAAAGCCTTTAGGTTTATCTGATTTGTTTAAAATCAAATGAAGTGAATTATTTTAAATGAAAAAGAAAAAGAAAAAAAAGAAAAAGAAAAAGAAAAAGAAAAAGTATCCCTGAAACAGTTCATAAGTAGAGTGGTAATGAAACAACTCAGCTTGAACAGATGAATGATCTGTACTCACAGAAGGCCTTCATGATCTACTGCATCATTCTGCCTCACCATTTCTAGGTGTTCACCAGTGATGTTCTTTGAGAATATCAGTATGAACACAGCTTGGTTTTAGAGCTAGAATGTTATGAAGAATGACACTAACAAAAGTTTTTACAACTCTCTAAAACATTCCTAAAGATGTTTGCCAGAAAACAGTAGGTAATTATGAAATTATGGGCTGTGTCATGACAGAGTTATGCAAGGAAGTAAGCTGGCTACAAACGCTTGTTTATTTTTGAGCTCTTAACTGCACATGATTTACTTCTTCACTTTACAGCAAAATTAACATTCCTTTGCTGCCATGTAAAAAAATAAGAATGTAGGCATTTTCTTTTTTACCTCATAGAAATCAGGAGGAAAAATTAAAGTAATACATAAAAAAAAGGAAACAGGTCACACCATTATCACTTTTTAATTACGTTACTGAGTTTCTAGAGAGCTGGGAGTCAGGAAGAGAAGCCTTAGTCTTTCAAATTTAAGATCTTAGAAGTCATAGAATGTTGTTTTCTGGCAATAAATGTTAATTTACTTTGATTACTTTTCAGGAGAACCATCAAATTGCATTTCACTGTAAAAAGAAGTTCCAAATAATGTCTAGGTATTAATTAATTTCCACTTAACCCTTAAATGAATCTCCTACCCAGGGGAGGATTTCACCCCTGATGATTAAATGCAGTCCCTTAGGTCACTTCTTTTATTTTCACTTTGGAAAAGTTTCTTAGTAAAACATAGCACTGGATATCTCTCTCAGAGCTTTACCGCATGTAGAAACCCATCAGAAGAAAGATCACAACACAGAGCTTGCCTCTTGCAAGCCATGAAAGCATAACCAAGGAATATCCTCAACATCTGGCATTCAGAATCTGAGGCATGAAAAGCACCTGTGGTACAAACCCAGTCCTCCCAGTGCTGAATCATGCTCACCAAGGAGAACAGGTCATGCATGGCAGTGCAGAGTGGCCCCGCCAGGGGTTTTACAGAGATTATTCAGCAAACAGAAACACTGATATTACCTGCACATAAGACAAGCTTAAGTTTTAAGCCAAAGCATGTTATAAAGTGAGATGAGAAAATATAAAAACTGTATTTTCAAATTAAACCTTTAATGCCAACTGGCAGTAAAGCTTTTAGTAGAGTCTGTTTGGTTTTATTGATAGGTTCAATGTGTTGAATCCCTATCCATATTTTAGCCCCAGTGCCTAGTTTCACATTGCCATTGGTTTCTGATGCTTAATCTCATTAGTACAGCTATTTGTATTGATGCACCCAATATGGTTGCTAATACTATCTTAGCTAAGTGTTATTTATTGTATCTGTATATACAACAATATTAACACAGTCAAGCATCAGCACTGGCACTTCAGGGCACCATTAAATTCAGCCAGTGTTCAGTGAGAGATTTAATGATGGATTTAATAGTATTAAATAGGAAAAAATGCCCTTGGCCTTTACATTCTCATTTAAAAACATATAAAAGAGTAGTAATTCAGGCAGTTATACTTCTTTCAAAGATTTCCCTTTAAATCACACTCAGCAATATGAGATCAGTTGTACTCTGTCTGTTATTGCATCTTGACCAAAGACAGCAGCCCCTGACAGATCAGAATTACCAAACTACTGGTAAATTACGCTCAAGTTCCTATGCCAAATATGAGTGAGTTTACTGCTGGAGTGATGCAGACAAAGACTGGGAAATTGCTAGACAGATAGGGGGAAGGGCTTTAAATGAAAAGAGAAGATATTTCGGTTTGATATTAGGGAGAAATTCTCTACTCAGAGGGTGGTGAGGTGCTGGCGCAGACTGCCCCAAGAAGCTGTGGTGTCTCATCCCTGGCGGGGCTCAAGGCCAGGTTGGATGGGGCCCTGGGCAGCCTGAGCTGGTGGGGGGCAGACCTGCCCATGGCAGGGGCTGGGGCTGGATGGGCTTTGAGGTCCCTTCTAACCCAAATCATTCTATGATTCTTTCATTCTAGGAAAATGAACATTGCAGTGTTGCCTGTGAGCTGCATTACAGAGACCTCAGCAACAAAGGTAAGCGCAGCTGTAAAATATCTGGACATTAGATTTTCATGCTGAATTATTTCATGGAATATTTATATATATAACAACATTTATTTATTTTGCTTTCATGTGCATGCAGTGGTGTGCTTGCTGAGTTTTTCTGTAGCTCGTGGCTGTGTTTACCTTGATTTCTTGGAGTCCTAATGTCTGTTACTAGGAGGATCTGGTAAATTTCACCTAAGAATGGTAAGTGAATGGCCTTTTTCTGTCTCTGAAGCAATCACACCTTTTAGGTGTCACCAAAGGTGTGGAAGAAAAATGGTCACAAAGACATTCTCTATGTGACCCTTGGCTGTAGGGGGTCACCTAAGTACCTCTGAGTTCTTCTAAAGCTTGGAAATTGTGGGACAGATGTGCACACCCTCACTGACTTCTGTAGACAGAAATGAATTTATACCAACATGAACAAGCAACTGTTCAGTTGTACACTTTTTTTACACGTTTGCAGTCTCTATCATGAAAAAGAAGATTATGACTGGCAACACAAACACTTATACTAGCAATATGAATCCTGACAATTAAAAGATAACTGTAAAACCATCATGTTTGAATTTGAAGCTAAATTGAAAAAGGTTTCTTTTTTTTGTTCAACAGTTTCAGCATTAAAGAGAATATGGATCAAATCAAAATTATACTTCTGCACATATGGGTAATAGCACTTAGTTAGATCCATAGTAGCAAATAACGCAAAAAAACCAACCAAACAAAAAAAAAACAACCAAACCAACAACAACAACAACAACAACAACAACGAAATAAACCAATATCAGGAAAAGCCCAAGTGACTGCTTATCAGGGAACATTCACATTTTCCTCTGAAATTTCTGTTCCACCAACACAGCTACACAGCATTTCCAACAAACTTGCCATATAGTATCGCACAAGATAATGTAGCTGGTTTAAAGCATAAGTTATGCAACAGAGATAAAAAAAAAAGGACAGGACATTTTCATTTTATCATGCATCTAGACTCACTGGATTAAATATAGAGCATTATACAAATGTGCATGAGTTTGATGCCACAGTGCTTTCCAAAATAAAACTAAAATATTGCTGCTGTTCAGCCAGATCACAGGTGGGAAAAGCCATAAAGGATACACAGTTCACAGCGCAGCAGTAAGGAGATGGAGACTGCATTAACAGAAATTTTATCCAAGGATGAGAAGAAATCCCATTTCTTATCACTCAAGCCCCCAAGTCTCTGATGTCATTTCAGAACACGGGTCTTTGGCTGTTACAGATACAGCTAACATCCTTATACAATGAAACACAGGCTTCACAGTCTATCTGCTTCAGAAAAATAATAATAAAAAAAGCCAATACAGGAAAATAGGTTCTTGTTCATGCCCTATCCTTGGAGGCACTCAAGGCCAGGCTGGATGGGGCCCTGGGCAGCCTGAACTGGTGGGAGGCAGCCCTGCCCACGGCAGGTGGTTGGAACTGGGTGGTTTTCAAGGTCCCCTCCAACCTAAGCAATTCTATGACTCTACAGTTTTATGACTAGAGTGAGGACTACTGCATCCATGCCACATTAATGTTCTGATGATTTTGGTGCATAAGACTTTGGATGTATGCAAAGTTAAAGCCCTAGTTTATGCATCTGTAAGAATGGTGCATACATGTTGTGCTCATTTTGCACAGTTATTTTGAATAATAAAGAAATAATTTTTGTTTACTTTTTACACAGGATCTAAAGTGGTAAAGTTTGTTGACGAAGTAGTTGACAATGAGAATTTATTTTTATAATCTCTAATAGTATGGAATCTATTATCAGGCATTCCTGAAGTTGCTTTGAAGCTATCTGCTATCTTTGGATGAGATACTCGTAGTGAGGCTTTTGGGTGCTCAGAGGCAGCTCCTGTTCAAGTCATTGAAAGCAGGTTGCTCAGGAATAGTAAAATAGGATATTACTGGTGGCAGTAAGGATTTAAAAATGCCTGAGTAGGCCAAATCCTTCCCTTGAGCTGTCTGCTAAAATGATATACTTTTAAAAGATCGAAAAGGTTCATCTAGAATTTCCTCTGTTGGTTAAATAATACTTATGCAGGTTTTTGCACGTTGATTATGTATCAATTATTGCATAATTGCATCATTACTTTAATTAGATTAAACTACATAATTGTGAAGTCTAATTACAGAATGAGGGGAAAAAAAGGTAGCCTACCCAGTGTTAACTGTGGTTCCTGAAGAGAGGCCGACCACACAGATTTTGCTCCAGGGACAAGTTTATTGTGCATAAGACACTGGTTTCCCCTGTGGTAGCAACATCTGACGTAGCCCCAGGTGCATATTTGGCATGGAGACCCTTTAAGGAGCACCAGTGTTAAGGAAGGCCATTTACTACTTGGCACCTTCACCAATAAGGTGTTCCAGGGCACTGGATTTTGAGTTAGAAGGGAACATATATTGGTTGTGGAGTCTATGAAAAACATTTTATTATGAACCACAGTTAGCCCTGAGAAAACCACTCTACTCCTCCAAGTGCTGACCTGTAGAGACCTCATTCCTTGTAGCAAGCAAGTAGCATTTTAAATCCAGATGCGGTAGGAGGAGTCTTTCTCAAAAAGCAATAGACAACTTTAAGAGCATCAGCCTTTGTTTTTAGCATCTGGAATTGAGGTACTGGAGAAGTGAATGAGTGAACAGCAATAAAAAGCAGGTCTCAGGTGCACCAAGAACAGGCTCTCCTCTCAGCTGGGAATACATGCTGTATGCAAATAATCTCATTTTGGGATGTGATCATCACAAACAGAAGCGTTGGTTAGACACATATCGATTAGCTGTGTTCTGAGCACACTTGGCGAAGTGCTCCACACACATGCTGTGCTCCTGTCCCAAGCAGCTGGTGGCCTAAATATGTGAGATGGAACTCAAGATGGATGCAGACACAGGAAACAATACATGGAAGCAAGATTACATACCAGTATTTTGGCAGCCCAACTGCTATCGGGCATATTTGCAATTTTTATTTGTTTTTCTTAGAAATATCACAGTGCATTTAACAAGTGGGCTAATTGGAGGCATCATCTATCTCTATATCCTATCCAACTGTTGATAAGTTAGGTCAAGAAAAGAAAGGGCCCACTGCTATGTTTGACAATATAGGAAAATAGATGCAAGCAAATGGACCCATGGTTGAAGCTGCAGATCGACTCAGTGTTCATTTTATTTTTGTTTCCCACCAGGATTGACTGCAGTTAAAAGTGGCAAGGCCAAAACCATCACAACATGAGCAGATACGACCCTGCTATTGGACTGCAACAAAACAGCTGATAGATGTGCTTTCACTGTGCTGATCAGAGGGCAAACAACTGGGAAGCAATCCAGACCATACACTTCTTGCATTTTGCTTTGTAGAGGGCTCTTCACTAGGCACTAAGGTGTCTTGAAGAGTGTTTCAAAAAAAACCTTGGACCATCAGATGCTGACTGGAGCTGAGTGTTAAATTTGGCTCTGGTTCTCAGAGACGAAGATTCACAGAATGGCAACAGACAGGGCTGGCAGATCCATCACACTGGAGAAACAAAATCACCCTGATCCTGCCTATGGCTAGAGTTTTCTAAGAATTATGGGCATCAAGAGATCCAGGGGGGAAGATGATAATTTTATGGAGTGAAACATCCCGTACATTTACTGAAGTGTATAGCAAACAGAAGTTGGCAATATGGCTGTTCCTGATCGTAGAGATTTTCTTCATCCACATTTCTCTGTAGAGCCCTGAAAAGCTAAGTTGATGGGATAGGGGATTTTACAGACTTTATCAGGGCCACAGAAATGATCCAAGGGATGGAACACATCTCCTATGGGGACAGGCTGAGAGAGCTGGGACTGTTGAACCTGGAGAAGTCTCCAGGGAGACCTGAGAGCAGTGTTTCAGCATCTAAAGGGGAGCTGTAAGAAAGAAGGGGACATAATCTTTCAGCAAAGCAAGGGAAAATAGTTTCAAACTAAACTAGGGGATATTTACATTGAATATAAGGATGAAGTCTTTTACAATAACAGTGGTGAGACACTGGAACAAGTTGCCCAGAGGTGTGGTGGGTGCCCTGTCCCTTGAGATTACTCAAGCTCAGGACATAGCTGTAGATGTTCCAGTTCACTGCAGGGGAGTTGGACCAGATGACCTTTAAAGGTTCCTTTCAGCTTAAGTGATTCTATAATTCTATGATCAATGGGTGGTAGCAAGAAATACGCATTGTCTTGAAAGATGTCTCCTTGATGAAAAAATGCCTTGTTCCCCAGGACCCAGGTAAATTGTCTTGGTTAATTCTTTAATGTGAACATGGGTTAAGAAAGACTTATCTCTATCTTTTGCATAAAGAAACAACAGGTGGTTAACTGGGCCAACCTATCTATGGTGGAAATTTTCCATGAATTAAATGATCAACCATTAAGCATAAAAATGAATTCACGGGCCATAAAGGAATGTGATCGTGTTTGCAGGGGTTTTCATGTAGACCAAAGCAACTAAAAAGAGACAAATTGGCAAAACTTCCCAAATAAGAAAAAAGACTTTGTGGATAAAAAGACACTGAAATGTAAAGTCTCATTTCTCTGTCAACACATCTTGCACTAAGGTGACTTGCATTCATTTTAACAATGTTGCCTCAGAGACATCAGAGATGGGGGAAAAGGAATTAGTTCAAACTGGCCAGGTTGGATATTCATCACTCACTACTGTTAGGGTTAGCCAGAGATTATCTTCTCTTGAGCATCCTGAGGAAGAAAAAGATTTTCTGACACAAGCAATCAAAGAAAGAGGATTTAGAGATACTCTGGCCAGACTTCTTGGATGTACCAAAACTCTTATTTTCATGTCATAGCCCAGAGGTGAAAAGCATAGGGAAAAAATGTAGAGTTTTCACTAGTTATTGCCTCACAAATGTTGAAGAAATTGTTGTAAAGTTGTTGTATGACCCTGAGGCCCAAATGTAAGCTTAGTTTGTAGACAGAGAAAAAAGAAGGCTGCTATGAGGCCTCCCTGTCCATCCCCTTCTGAGTACAGGAAAACAAGTTGGGGAAACAAGTCTGAGAGACTTGGGACTGTTCAGCCTAATAGAAGAATGAGAGGGGATCCTATCAATAATGCTAATAAATATCTAGAGAGTGGGAGTCAAAAGGATAAGGCCAGGCTTGTTTTGGTGGTGCTCAGCAACATGACAAGGGGCAACGGGTACAAACTGGAACACAGGAAGTTCCATGTGAACATGAGGGAAAACATCTTTACTGTGAGGGTGATGGAGCACTTACTGCAGGGATCTGCTTTAGCAGGGGGGTAGACTCAGTGATCTCCAGAGGTCCTTTCCAACTCCTGTGATGCTGTGATTTTGGGATTTGAACCTTGCTGCTGTTGAGGGACTGCCCAGAAAGCACCAGGTGTGAAATTCAAGAGTGAACACATAACCATTAGTTTTAAAACAATGACAGAATTATTTGCAGATTTCCATTAAAGGAAGTAGCACATGCCATATTACATCTTCCAAGAGAAAAGCTAGATTAAATCTCATTGATTTACTGGTTGTTGTGTGGGTGTGTACCACAGAACAGCATTTTTAGAGGCTTCTAGCATGCCAGCTTTTATCCAAAACGGTTTAATTAAAGCCTGATATTATAACAGTACTATTTGCCCCAAAGTGAACAGTAGCTACACCAACCACGGCTGCATTAAGCCTGGTTAATGAAAGTAATTACAATATGCTGGTAACAAAGGCATGAGGGATGAGGACAATAAAGAGCCATTTGCTGCACACAGAGGTCTGCGGAAGCCCCAGGCTCCCCCTGTGCCAGAGCAAAGAGCGGAGCTGGCAGCCTCGCCACGTGCCCTTGCTCTGCATGAGGCAATGGGGGGACACGTGCCAGAGCCACTCCTGCCTCTGGGGAGCACATATGGCCCTGGCAGACAGCTCTCAAACTCAAGGAAGCTCAGGAGGTGTGATGATGAAGGGGAGAAATGCTGGAACAGAAGGGTGCTGAAAACAGGAACTGAGCATTATCTTGTAGAGAAGAAGCAGTGAGTTTTAAAGGGAGTTTTCAGACCTTCCCTGGCACACCTGGGGTAGCCTCTGCTTTTGTTGCTGCAGTTTGTTTAAGCTCAGCTGTCAGAGATCATAAATACGCCACCACCCAAATTGCTTCTCTGATTTTGAATCCCAAGTGAACAGAAACACACAGCTCCCTGCATGAAAACAAATCGTGACAAACGGGGAAACTACAGATTAGCACTAATGCATATGCTTGAGGTTCTGACCCCAGATTCGGTTAATAGAAAACTGTTCTATTTCTCCAAAACCTAATGGATGAACTCTCAATCAATGGGTATCTGAGGAAGCAGGATGAGATCAATAACAGAGCTAATTTTGCAGAATTAAGGAGCAACATGAAGATTTTTAACGAGGAAGCAGACACCTTTGCAATAACTGCACTATGATATGTTGCCTAGCAACAAGATATAAAAATGATGTATAACGCCAGTAACTTCTTTCACATATGAAAACAGCACCCTACCAAGACAGCTTCATAATGTACTCTTACAAACTAAAAATCCATAGAGACCATTAAAGCCTCCATCTTCTGTAATATACTCTGTTAAACAATCATGTGTTTTTGTTAATGCAGTAAAACACCAAATTTATTTAATGATTACCCAATGATACATCAGCAATAGCAAGCAGGAATGTTTCTATTTTAAGCCTGCAGAATCCATCCCAAGGTATCGTGCTGCTGTGGAGAGCCAGTAATGAGCCAGACCTGTGCAATGCCAATACAGGGGGGAAAACGCATCGTGGATGGCTAAGAAGGGTGAAATAAAGCCACCCACTGTCTGATAAAAGAAAAATTGCATTATTGGAATGCATGGGAAAGGATATGCTTCTTTTAACCACTTTTTTTCTCTTCCTTGTGGCTTAATGCACCTGAACTGGAAGGCAAAGAGGATGGCAGGGCCGCTGGTGGCAGGACAGATAAAAGAGAGGGCTGTTGGTGGCCAGTGGTAGGCCCATCTGCAGCCTGGGCAGTGTGGGGAGCAGCTGGCACCAGCTCCCAGTGGTGGTAGGGCAGTGCTTGCCAGCGTAATTATGGGACATGGTGGGCAGCCAAAATGAAACCCTGCAGCCAGGTGCCTGTGCCAGGACACCAGGTCCTGGTCTCCAGGAGGAGTGAGGGGGGAAGCACATCCTGCACCCTGGGAATGCACCAGTGTGCTTCTAGGAAGCATCATACCCAGAAAAGTAGTGGCAAGAGCAGACTTAACAGATCCAGAAATGAAGAGTCCAGGAAGAAACAAAGTTTAAGACTGGTAACACGTTGGGAATCATGTCAGGCATGGTTAAGAGTACATAGTGTTTCGCATATGGGGAGTGGGCATGTGGCTCAGGGTCTCACCCTACCTTGGTACCCACACAGTCACAGGTGAGCTGTGAAAGAGCCCTGCAGCCCAGCTGCCATGATAGGAGTAGTCCCCCTCCAAGCTGCTGGTCCACCTCTCTGAGGGCTGTTTGGGCCTCCTCCTTGTCACCAGGGAGTGTCCATGCCTCTCATTGTTGAGAACTGAATATTTCTACCCAGAGATATCTGCAGATTTTCTGAGGTTCGTGTTATATATGTCTGCAAATGAAGCAGATGAGCATGGCCCTTAATCCTCTGCTGATATCATGCTTTGAATTTTAATCTTCTCTCTGCCACTGACTTGCTTTTTTTACCTTGAGCAAACCGTGGCAGATCTCTGTTCCTCCATCCACCCATCTGTTCAAATGTATCTGGCCATGCTGCCCTCTTGGGCTGACCCATATTTTATTGGACCACGGAGAGACTGCATTAACATGGGATTAGATACTAGAACACTTTTGGATGAAAACAAAAATGGTGTTGTTGAACATAATAAGCATAAATCATCCTGTCTTTGAGCTGCTGAAATAATTAAATATATATGAAGGGCTAAAGGTTCCACAAACATAGCAACTTCAACTGGAACTGAAATCCTAATCATTGGATGAAGGGGACTGGTAGGTTATTGGATCTCAGGTGTCGTTAGGAGCAGACCACAGAGACTGAGCACTACACTGGGGTCCCAGTAAGCTGGCTGAAGGTGATCCAGGCAAAGGCAACAGGAGCAGCCCAGCCCAGCCCAGCAGCAACCATCACCACTGCCAATGGCCTTTGAAGGTGTCGTGCTGCCAGAAATCAAAAAATGCCATTCTTCATGTAGTTCTGGGGACCTGCAAAAGTCCAATGTCAGGAGACAAAGATGATCAAAGAGGAACTGGTGCAACTTTCTTTAATCTAAGTGAAGGCCATCTTAAACTTCAGCAGAGAACTTCTCTCCAGAAGGTATTATCCCAAGCAATTCTTTGGATTAAAGGTAACCAGAAAGTTGGAAACATTGGCGAGATATAGAAAAATATATAAATATGTAAATGCATGAAGGGAAGTCAAGTGTGACTCCCTTTCCTAATTGCCTAACATGATTCCCACTAGATGCATAAATTACAGCTCCTATTAACAGCACTATGAATAATAATCAGTTTACTTTCTGGCTTGTATCTAAATATACTTTCTATATGATTTCATCTTTTATTCAGCTGTTTAAAAGCAGAACATCTAATTACAGTTCCTATTAGTCTACATTAATATTTTTTTTTTGTCACGGAGCATGTGTGATGACTGATTTTCTAAAAACAGGCAGAATTCTTTAGCATATGGAAAAATCATGTTATTATTAATACATTCCCACATGACTCTACATTTCAATTCCCTTAATTATTTAGTCATTGCTGATTATGTCTTTTCACAATTCATTATCCCATTTCCTGCAACGTGGGCATTTTATTCATTAAGTGTCAAAATGAAGGGCCTGACCTCCAGGAAGATAATCAGGAAATAAGTGGCAGATATAAAAGGTCTGGGTTTCCCTTAAGTGCTCACTTATTTCAGTAGCTGTGCCATGTTTTTAGTAAGCGGTGACAGAAACTAACTGTTGTTGATAATCCCAGAAACACACACAACTGCCAATCTGCACGAGCACTGTTTCTCCAAATGCGTGCTGCCTGGCATCAGCTGATTGCTTCTGCTGTGAAGTGACAAGAATAGGACAGCATGACGGCAAAGTGATATCGCTTATTATGTAATGATGCCTAACAGCACAGCCCTTGAAATATTTATTGGAGAGAGCGAGAAGTGCAGAGAGACCGGTCAGTGCTCTGTTGCTTGCAATGACCTCAGTGTCCACCCGGAAGTTTTCTTTTGTGTCCCTCCCACTGTGCTGACTTTGCTGATGCTGAAGCAGCGGGCAGCATGGGTGGGAAAGGAGCACACAGAACAGCTTGCTGAGGATAAGCAGGGAAGGAGAAAGCAGGACTCTCTTTAGGCAAGAAGCAGAAATGGCTTCCAGTTGCACCAGGAGAGGATTGGATGGGACATCAGGAGGAATTTCTTCATGCAAAGTGTGGTCAAGTGCTGGAACACGCTGCCCAGGGAGGTGCTGGAATCACCATCCCTGGAGGTACTGGAAGGACATGTGGATGTGACACCGAGGGACATGGTTTAGTGATGGGACTCCAAAGTCTTACGATGATGGTTGGACCTGAGGAGCTTTTCCAACCATCTAAATGATTCCATAATTCTATGAACAGGTTGACCAAAAAACTGATGGGTTTTTAGCTTTCACATTTGCCCCTCCTGGACAACATGAGCTCACAGATGTCCTATGAAGTGCTAGGGCTCACCTTGAGCTGCTCTGTCCTGTAAATGAGTGTTGCACCCTCTCAACAAGGCTGCATTTTCCACATGGTGGATGACCTGATGCATGGAAAAGAGAGCTCCAGAAATGCTCATGAAGATAGGAACGGTTCTGCCTTCCACAGCAGGCTTGAAAGCAGACCAGTGATTAGCACCTGGACCTACAGATGGACCAATGCTGATGAAGAAAGAGTCGGAATAGTCCCCAGCCCAGGAGAAGGAACTTCACAGGCCCTCATCAACCTAAGATGGCTCCTGCAGATCATCAGACTGCGCTGAATTTTGAGAGGGCATGTTACACTCTCTCCTGTAGAAGCTGAACCTCTGTCAAGGCAGAAAAGCACAAGCTGGAGGCCAAGAAGGCACAACAGGTCATATTTCCAACTTGATGGTTAGACCACAGACCTGGAGAGACATCCCTAGGATTTTGGGCCAGGTGTTGTATTTCAGGCTGTCAGTAGATTAAAAATGGGTCCACACTGCACCCAGATGCACAAACACGTGCCTCTGGACTTCCCCACCAGCTGAAGTTCAGCCACAGCTGTCTTAAAAACTGAATGATGATGGAAAAGCATGAGGGGTTAAGTATTGCTGCCTGGCTTCCCATGTTTGCTGCTGAGCTGACCCGGTTCAAATACCTG
>VXAB01008099.1:513192-579180 GCA_013399175.1 Odontophorus gujanensis
CTTGCAATGACCTCAGTGTCCACCCGGAAGTTTTCTTTTGTGTCCCTCCCACTGTGCTGACTTTGCTGATGCTGAAGCAGCGGGCAGCATGGGTGGGAAAGGAGCACACAGAACAGCTTGCTGAGGATAAGCAGGGAAGGAGAAAGCAGGACTCTCTTTAGGCAAGAAGCAGAAATGGCTTCCAGTTGCACCAGGAGAGGATTGGATGGGACATCAGGAGGAATTGCTTCATGCAAAGTGTGGTCAAGTGCTGGAACACGCTGCCCAGGGAGGTGCTGGAATCACCATCCCTGGAGGTACTGGAAGGACATGTGGATGTGACACCGAGGGACATGGTTTAGTGATGGGACTCCAAAGTCTTACGATGATGGTTGGACCTGAGGAGCTTTTCCAACCATCTAAATGATTCCATAATTCTATGAACAGGTTGACCAAAAAACTGATGGGTTTTTAGCTTTCACATTTGCCCCTCCTGGACAACATGAGCTCACAGATGTCCTATGAAGTGCTAGGGCTCACCTTGAGCTGCTCTGTCCTGTAAATGAGTGTTGCACCCTCTCAACAAGGCTGCATTTTCCACATGGTGGATGACCTGATGCATGGAAAAGAGAGCTCCAGAAATGCTCATGAAGATAGGAACGGTTCTGCCTTCCACAGCAGGCTTGAAAGCAGACCAGTGATTAGCACCTGGACCTACAGATGGACCAATGCTGATGAAGAAAGAGTCGGAATAGTCCCCAGCCCAGGAGAAGGAACTTCACAGGCCCTCATCAACCTAAGATGGCTCCTGCAGATCATCAGACTGCGCTGAATTTTGAGAGGGCATGTTACACTCTCTCCTGTAGAAGCTGAACCTCTGTCAAGGCAGAAAAGCACAAGCTGGAGGCCAAGAAGGCACAACAGGTCATATTTCCAACTTGATGGTTAGACCACAGACCTGGAGAGACATCCCTAGGATTTTGGGCCAGGTGTTGTATTTCAGGCTGTCAGTAGATTAAAAATGGGTCCACACTGCACCCAGATGCACAGACACGTGCCTCTGGACTTCCCCACGAGCTGAAGTTCAGCCACAGCTGTCTTAAAAACTGAATGATGATGGAAAAGCATGAGGGGTAAGTATTGCTGCCTGGCTTCCCATGTTTGCTGCCGAGCTGACCCGGTTCAAATACCTGTCAAAGCTCTACAGACATATTTCAGATGTTAAAAGCCAGCAGTGTATCCTGTGAGGAGCTAGGATGTTACATCAGTGCAATTCTGTCTCCCTTCTGATATAGGTTTTTGCCAAATCCCATAACAGCAAAAATATTACTGCATCAAAACCAAGTAATGATTATTCAGAATACTCTCACACAGAGTAACATTTAAATAAGAGTTTGAAGATTATTTAATTAATCTGAATAATTGCTAATAACATATGGTGACTGTGCAAAAATACAACTGAATGTAGTATTTATAATGTATAATATATATATGTGTGTATCGTTATATGTGAGTGCATCGATATAGAACGCATGCATCCTGTTTTATTTATGGGGATCCTATCTGCAAAAATTAATTTGAAAAGCTTTAATAGACATTACATTAATATACAGTAGTTTCATAAATAGCCTCATAGCTAGACAAATACTTTGCCTAATGCCATTTCATTTCTGCCAGCTGCATGTGAGTTGCTTTTCATCTGGCACACACTTTGTTATACATTATTAAGCAGCCAATCAGCTTGGCCTCAGAGTTAGCATCGTGCCCCCTGCTTATTTTTTAACAAATTTCCTCTTTTCTTTTGTACCAAAGTGATTAATCACTGCAGCTAACAGCGCACTGTTTATGATCTGAGTCAGTGACTTCAGACCATCTTAATCTCCTGTTAGGCAGGTTTTAATATGCTGGGAATTTACTTGCAAGCTTTTATTTATAGCACAGTATGCTCTCAATTTCATGTAATAACCAAAACAAAACCTGCAAATAGCACTTGATTTCTGCTCTTAATGCTTCTGATGAACTTCTATGGAAGAGAAAAGCACAACCAGAACATGAAACAGAAACTAAAAAGGCAGCATGATAAATGCTTATTTTTCAAAACCGTCTAGGTTTTTATCCAGTTGTCTAGAGATAACCTGTTGCCTTCCAATTTCTTTCTGCAGTCAGATCATTTCTGGTCTGGGTTATTTTGTACCCTCTGGTTGTCTGCAACAGTGCTTTAGATGACTGGCTTATTAAAGTGTGCCCCTCTGGGGCTTCTAACGTCCTTATTTGCAGCATCCTTATTTGCAGCATGGTTGGCAGAGAAACAGCTTTGATTTTTCTGTTAATATTACAAATATTTCTAGCTAACTCTAAGATCTATGCTGAAATGGCTGACCTCTTTTCTCTGTCATAACAGCAGTTCAAAAGACTCTTTTATTAAGCCAAGTGCCTGACCATTATTGTTTTTTATTGTGCTGTAGTTTTGTATAATATTAAGGGAAATGATTTGAGGGAAAAGATAAAACACCAAATGGATTTAGTTATCAAAAACTTTATAGTGTTTCATCCTGCTTCAGGAGCATCCTTAAAGGATATTTTGGGAGGATTTTTATTTTTTTCTTGGCAAAAATTGAATACTCATTACAATGCCCTCCATCACTTGGGCAGTGTCAAGGACTGGACTACAGGCTGGAGATTGGAGTTTGCTTAAGCAAGTGCTGAGCAGGGCAGAGGCTGGGTAGCTCTAGAGGCTGATTAGGAGGAAACAAGAATGAGGGTGCAGAGACAGGGCTGCTTTGCTGCTTTCCCAGGGCAGGGAGATGTGGGGAGGACACAGCCAAAAAGGCAGCACTCAATGTTTCAGACTGGAGGTCAGCGAAGTTAGGGAGCCAGCTCTGCAGGGCTTTGGGCAGTGACCCAATACTTTCCCATCACTGAGGTTCTTCTGGTTTTCCCGGGTGTAGAAGAAACAAGTAGGATCCAGGATCTTTCTCCCACTGGCCACTTTCACAGTAGTGTGTCTGCTTTTGGCTTTATTGCATGTATTTTAACTTGACATTTTTTCATCCTCACATTTTGTTCCTTTATCCTAAAGCCCCAGTGAGCATTTTAGCATGACACCCAAGCTTGTCTATGATGGTGCTGCAGCTGGGATATCAGTGGTTCACTCTAATTTATGCTTTCTCATGTTCTTGAACTTCTTTCAAAGGCAGAAGATCATTATAGACTCCAAGCTTGTGTTCTCCAGTTTTCTTCTTCTAAGCATTGTCAACCAGATGACAACTGGAGTGCAATTGTGATCTTGTGGTACTATTACTTGTTTCTTTTTGTTGCTGTTGTTGAAAATTTCCCATTTACCTCTACACAACAAACAAGCTTTCACCCCTTTTAGCTTTAGTCATAAAAATGTTCATGGCCCATTTCAGTCAATTGACTGGAATCCCTCTGTAGTCAGTAGGGAGAGAGGCATCTCCAGAGTACAATTTGTCCTATCCTTTCTCCCATGACATGAGGAGATTAAATTAATAATGTAGATTAGATACCTATCATCAAATAACTACAACAAGGTGAGATAAATTTCATCTCCACTCATCACTTAACACTCACGTAGTAAAAAACATCTTATTTTAAATGCTCTCATTTGCTTTATGTTTCGGTGAACCTGTATAATTTAACATGTTGCATTTAGAACAAGGAACTTATTAGTGACTTCACTTTTAGAAATCTAATAGAAATCTATCAACTTGTGTAGAGATAGCAAGATGAGTAATAAATGTTACAGGAACAGCTTTAGGCATTGCATATTAATAGCTGTGGCAGGATTGACTTGCAGCGGCTTGGTTCTATGATCAGCAACAAGATAATTAGTGAAATTATCCTGCAAATTCATTATCTTGATTCCTTCCACTTGTGCATTTTATTCATTACACGCCAAAATGAGGAGCTTTGCCTCCAGACAGACAATCAGAATGTAAGTGGCAGACACAAACGGTCTGAACATTCTTTAAATATGCTTTGCTAACTGTGACCTTAAATAGTCTCCGTGATACTGAGGAATTTACAATTATTATTGCAAACAGAAGAAACTCTAATTTTGAAGTTGTGCATTTTATATGTTTTCTCAAACTTTACCTCTATGTTGGGATAAATTACTTAAACATTTGATAGATCTAGAGCAAATTGGTTAGCTTCTGGCATAGTCCAAATTCCCTAAGGTTTTGTGCATCACTCTCCACTTTCTTTGTCCTCCCACCATCCAGATATGAGAGGCAGCTGAACTATATCGTGACTCTCTTCAACCCATGTATCTAAGGTTTTTGGTTTTTTGAGCTAAAACTACAGTGTGGGAGACTTGCATGTACTAATGCACACAGGGCCACTTTCCTGCTATACAGGTAGTACATAGTCAGGAGTGAGATGAGAGGTACCTCCTGGCCACAGTTGTTTCACTGAAATGAGATGGTCCAGCAGTGCTCTTTTGAATAAAATATTTAATTCTAAAGATCCTTATAAAATGGTTCCATTTTTAGAACTGCCAAGAGGTTCATGCATCCCTTCTGCTCAGAAGGAATGCAGAGTTCAGCATCAATGAGCGTTTCACCAGCCCTTTCTATGTCTGTTTTGCAAGGAGTGCTGAAGCTGGATGCCTGAACATTGAACTCTGGAGTCAGTGAGCTAGAGTAGGCGGCACCATGAAGGTGATTCATGGCAGGAGCCAGACTTGTTGCACACCAGAGACATAGCACAGTGCTTGGCTGGAATGACCCTGCAGCCATCTGGATACAAAAACAGCCACAGAGCGGACGTGAGATGGATAGGAATGGCTGGGGTGGATAGGTGTATAACCAGCTACACTTTTACCTCTGTTGGCTTCAGCATTTAATTGCCCTTATCTTTGCCTCACAGATTGCTCCATTTTCATGTAGTTTAACACACTTCTAGTTGTAGGATTCTTAAAATGCTTTTATCCTGGGACACGAGCCCCATAAAAATGCATTTGCCAAGACAGCAGTGCTTAAAAATCCTTGCTTTGTTTTTCAAAGACTCCTAAGTTTTTACTTGGAAGACACGATTTTATCATTACTGTAGGAAAACTCATACTCAGGATGACAAATGGCCTTAAAAATTTAGTAAGAGTGGTTTTGTGGAAAAGTTGAGGATATTCACATGGTAATGGAATATATAATTATGGTTATTGTTAGGTACTTCTTACTCGCCCCAAAACCTGCAAAGCTCCTAGGATGTCTGCAATGATAATCCTATGGCTCTTGGCCAAAATAAAGGTCCTACTGGTTTTTGAACAGACAGTACAAGATGAGTCATGCACCAGCCCGTTTTTGTGTGTGTTAAGCTTGCCAGTACTTGCATACACTGTTTAGCTGGCATGGCTTTTACAATGCCATATGACTTCTGAATTAGCTTTTGCCAAGTGAAGCGTGTTAAGAAGGGACATTCTCAAGCTCAGCTCACAGCCTTGCGTGTCTGCAAAGCTGCTGCAGTGAGAAATGATGTCGAGAGCTATGTTACAGTGCTGGGGTGAGCTTGCCTCTTCCCCAGCATCATGGGTGCAAGAGATAACACACCAGAACCAAAGACTCTGGGTCGTGTTTTAGCTCGGAACTCCCTCTCCCTATCCATCCAATCCATGTGCTTTCTACTTTTGGCCCAGAGAGGGGTAAAAATGGAGATTCCTACTGAACTATTTGAAATCAAAGCTCACTGAAATTATCCCAAAAAGAAAAAAAAAAAAAAAAGACAAAATACAGAAAGGTATACACACCATGGAAACAATAACTGATACTGAGAATCCTTTATGGAAGGGACCGTTTGATGATTTGGGGAATCTGCCTATGTATAATTTATGAATTCCTTATGGCTGTTTTTCACTGTGTAATGCTTTATACTCTGGGTACTTTGAAGGCAAAGAATTTAATGCCTGTGCACGAACAGGTTAATAGCTAAATACTATCAGCACCTGTACAGATTTTACCCAAGGAAAGGAAAAGGTTAAAGGCCTTTTTATTTTTTCCCCGCCCCTCCATGGTGGTTTAGAATTAGACGATGGGAAATCTCAGACAAGAGGAGAAAAATATCAGATAGTAATCCCAAGTCTTAAAAAAAAGCACAGAGCCTAAGTGACTCTGGTGAGCCCCCAGGGAACCAGAGACAAAGGCAGCTTGTTTGGGAGGAGATGGCCTGGGGGCAGCTCTCTTAGGGGGAGAGACACCACGCAGGATGAAAGGGGCTGCTATCCAGAAGAGCAGGAGAGGGAGAGCCAGCTCAGCCTGGAAGATGGGGTGGAAATGTCTTGTATGGAGTAAGGGAGCTGAGGAGTGGCAGCAGAAATCAATGAGAAAATTTAGGCAAGGTAAAGTGTACACATCTTTTGTTGCTTTTTTAGAGATTTACACCATTTATCTAGCTAAAAGGGTAAAAAAACCAGAACCCACCGAATTATTGTTTTGGAACAACTGCAGAACTTGTATGTCTGCCTGCAACAGTGGTAACACATTACAGAAAATCATAGAATCATAGAATCGTTAAGGTTGGAAAATACTTCTAAGACCATCAAGTCCAACCCACAGCCCATCATCACTATATGCACTAACCATGTCAGAAATGTGAGGTACACAACAAATGTCGGTGGACTCCTCTGGCTAAAGGAAGCTTGCCTATGCATTGGCCCTAGCAGACCCAGCACAGCCGGTTGAAGACTGTCTATCCACTTAGGAAAGGTCTAAAAAGCCTGGAAATGGAACTTGTGTCTCTTTTCCCAGAAAAAAAAAAATCGTCTCCTCTTTTTTTGCACTGTGAGGCTGCTGCAGCTTCCAGCTTCAGCATCAGATGAACAAGAGAGGGAACTAGCTGCCACAGCAGCAACTATATTTAGCAGTCTATTCTGCTACTGATGCATATATACCTGGCTTCTGTTGACTATGATGAGAATTACACTGACAAACCACAAGGAGAAAAGACCTTTTAGGATACAGTTTATACTAACAAAATGTCTAGGGAAAATTACCCTCTTTTGGACCATACTAAATTATTCCAGCTTTTCATTAATACTCATTACATTTCTAAGAGCTAGCATTTTTAGAAAAAAAAAAATAGTTTTCACTGACAGAAAAAAGCCACTCAGATAAATGAAGAAAATGTTTACTCAACTTAATAGGAGTAATTTTCTTTTTTGGTGTTCAATTCAGCATCAGGATTTGAAGTCCACAAAGGTTGGATCAGAGTTTTTTAATATGATTCTTCTCATTTACACTGGCATATGTTGAAAACTTGGGTTTATAATGAACCATTACATATGCATACGTGCAATGCTAGGAAAATTAATAATGTCTTGAATTTGTTCGGTATTTGTTCAGCATTCATGAGTAAATAACAAATAACTTGACAAGATTCATGAGAAAAAGCATGTGTAAAACCCATAGCTGGAAATAAACTTTTTTACTGCATGATGCCCACTTTCTCTCCCACCAAGTTATTGTCATTGCTGTGAACAACTTCTTTTCCCCGCAGGCAGAGGCTTAGAAGTTCTATATAAAATTACATGTTCTTCAACTGAAGTTTGTATTGAAGCTTTTTTATATCCCAGTTATTTTAAGCATAGTCAATGTTATTGTAAAATATATGTATTTACAATTGAATTAATTCCGTAGGCAAAAATGAACCTTCTAGAAAATATAAAAAACATGATGGTTTATCACCATCTTCACTTTAACCCATGCAATGGTACTGTCTGGAGGATGGAATTTAGAATTCCATTATTTAAGTCTATATCAATAATTTGTTGGTGAAAATAATTGGATCTTTTGCAAGTACCTCAGTTTTGAAGCATACCTGATAGCATTTTACTTCATAATCTACCATGTCCAAAGTAATTCTATAAATGACAAATCTTGACCAAACACAATAAACAGCATTTAGCACTAACTGTAAAGGACAGATACTATGGAATTTTGTTTGGTCAAAATGTGATTAGTAATCAGTCCTTCTTCAGACATTCTATTAACTTGGAGCACACGGAATCATGCAGGCCAATGCTTGTGCACATTCTTCCCTTCCTTTCCTTCCCCTTCCTAAGCAGTTGTTACTTTTCACATTTTCAAACACAATACAACAACTAAATACAATAAGCTACAATGGCAAAAAGATGTCAAAACATATGGAATTAAAAGATTTCCAGTCACAACTTTTGCAATGCAGCTAGTACTGTATTCTCCAAGGTCTTTGAGATTTTGTACAAGGCTGAAGGAAGCCCAGCACATTGCACAGAAAAGCTAGACCACGGCCACCCTAATGCACTGAGGGACCACATACCCAAACACTGGGCCACAATTGCCTGTATCATTACATTATTCACATCAGAATGGTTTAGACCTTGGCTAAGTCTTGCAGACAAAATCCATGCATGCCCCGAGGCCATTCCCCACAGGCAGAACTCTACTTTGTGGCTGTAAGAGAGTTCAGCATTTTGGACATGGGCCATGCTATGCTGACTGGCCTCAGGGTAAGAGAACAGTTATTAGTCCATTTTATTTATTAGTACAGACGTTGCTATGGAATATTCTTGAAAGTGATTTAATTTCCTTTTAGCAGGCTCCTCTTTTCTCCCACAATTTCCTTAATTGGTCTTTCTGCCAAGTGAAGCTAACTTTTAACTCGTGTGTTGCTTCTAAATATGATTAAACAAGATTAATAAGAGAATATTTGTCTCAGCCTCCCTCAGACATAAACAAAGAGCTCACACTTCCTGGGTAAAACTAAAATGGGGACACACAGTGGGTGAGTTCCCACTGACCAGTTGTGGAAAATCAGACACCACACAGAAATTATTGTGGTGTAAGAGCCATCCGTAGGGCTGTCACCCTCTGGGCTCAATGTCTGCTAGGTAAATCAGGGCTGAATGATAAGTATACCATATAACAGCATCTTGTTGCATTGCTCTAGTGATTCAGCTTTCTCAATACCCAGTTTAATCAAGGAAGAGGAAAAAAAAAACAAACGAACACAACAAAACAAGTGCTTTTCCAATTATTTATAAATTGTATAGAGGAAAATATACACTGCAGATGAAAGACTCTGCCACCACAAGGTTTACTGGAGGATGCCTTAATCTCAAGTCATGTCTCTTCTGTGGTCTCACTTCATCTGAGTAAATCTTACCAAAGGGATAGAAAGAAGGCTGCTTTCTAAAGCTGACAGCTGAAGACACCAAACCCCTGGCTCACAGCAGTGTGAGTATGTATGATTATCCAAATTTTTAGGACAGATAGTGCCCATTCTTTCTGGTGTTAATATGCATAATTCTGTTGGCCTCCAAGGAACTGTGGCATGGATAGACAAAAAGAGGATCTCTTTGGCCCTTTGCCATTAATAACAAGGAATCATTTATCTTTATTGGAACAAGATGGTGATGGTGCCTATTTTCCAGCTTTGTGAAGCACTCTAAACAGAGGGAAAAATTATTCAGTATTTTACTGTATTATTTTGGTACAGCAGAGAGCTGGATAGTTCATCCTGGATTCTCTCTCACCTTGTCAAATAACAGGGTGTACATACTCACTACAAAACAGCAATTTGGAAAATTAATTCCACCACATTAGCATGGTAGCATTTCACCAACTCTTTTAAAACAGCCTGCCTCTTCCTAATACAAATCCATCATACGTCAGTTACTTCTGTTCTAAAACGAATGTGAGTCTCTTTCCTCCTGTTCAGTTCAAAACAGGATGTATTTTGCTGTACTTGAACATGTCAGTACCTCAGTACATGACTGGCTCATGTCATTGAAAGTGCTTTGCGCCCCATCAGGACCCAGGAGACTGAAGCAGAGGTTACCTCTGAGTGGCATTTATTCTAAGTCTTATTTTCACCATAAGGGTTTCTAGTTTGATTTCCTATTTCCACTAAACTATTTATATTTTTTTTGCCTTTTTAAAGTGGTATTTTCATTGGCACTGAGATTCATTATGTTCAAGGTTTCAGTAAGCAGCATGCAGCAGACTATGCATAACAGCATGTACTACAGACCTCAAAGTGCTTTGACACACCATTTCCAGCAACAACAGTGAGAGCAGCAGAAATCCAAGTGTGACAATTCAGGGGGTCTGCTGATTTACAACTAATTAACAGCTGGCTGATGTTATCACTGTTAGTACTGTACTTCATAAACATTCTACACAGTACTCTGTACCTGAGACTACATGCTAACAGCCAGGAGAGAGACATTTACAAATCTGGATTTGATTAGTGGGCTACAAATGTTCACTGACAACTGAAACATATGACATGGGTTGTGGCACTGAGGGACATGGTTAGTGGGCATGGTGGTGATGGGTCGACAATTGGACAAGATGACCTTAGTGGTCTTCTCCAGCCTTTATGATCCTATGAACATGGGCAAAAAAGGGATGTGCCATGCATGGTGCCCAAATGAGGAGCACTTTCAACTCAGATATGATGATGGTAACTAACAGATCACCTGGAGAGATACTCAGACGATCTGAGAAAGACAGCATGGTGCCACCTGAAAGGGATAAAAGCTATGAAAAGTGAGCAGTATCCCCACAGCCTTTTGCACAGACAAGGAGGTGATAAAGAGAAAGGCAGTAGAGGACAGACAAGGAAAGGCCAAGGCACCAGAAGCAGATGGTGTACCCTGAAAACTGCCAAGTTGTGATGAGTCAGGTGATGACAGCATACAAAGGTATGTATATTCTGCAGTCACTGCAGTTTATGTGAACAAAGCAAAAATATCTCTATGCAGCTCTGGTATGGTTGTTAATTTTGCTACAGCAAGACAAGGTACTGAATGAACTGCAAATTCTCACTGAAAAGCTGGATAGGCTCCAAGCAGAGTGCCTGATGAAGTTCCACAGTGCTGCTATCCATATCGCCAGTGGTACCTACCTGGCTGGCTGGGGGAAAGCTGATATAGAGAAATCACACACAATCACAGAATTTCAGGGAATGGAAGGGACCTCAAGAGATCATCAAGTCCAATTCTCTTGCTAAAGCAAGTTTCCTACAGTAGGTTCCACAGGTAGGTGTCCCAATGGATCCTTAATATCTCCAGGAAGGAGACTCCACAACCCCTCTGGGCAACCTTTTCTAGAGCTCTGTCAACCTTACCATAAAGAAGTTCTTTCACATTAATATGGAACTTCCTGTGTTCAAGTAACAGGCCTTGTCCTATTGCTGCTCACCTCCAAGAAAAGCCTGGACTCACCCATTTGTTCCCCACCTCCCTTTACATATCTATGAACGTTTTTCAGATCCCTAGCTGCTGTGGAAAAGAATCATAGTGAATCATTTGAGTTGAAAGGGACCTCTACAGCTAGACCAAGCTGAACAGTGCCCAAACCAGTGGGACGTTGAATGTCTCCAGGGATGGGGCAGCCAACACCACTATGGGCAAAAGGTACTACACAACGGAGGTGGATGTCATGGTGCCCTAAGAAGAGCAACATTAAGAGGTGAGTACTGGAGATTGAGTCAGTTGACTTGTACTATGGCTTAATATTTCTGGGTTGTAGTGTCTTGGGTGAAATGACAAAATATGACAGTGCACCCAATGCTTTTCCTTTTTTTTTTTTTTTTTTGAGCAAAAAATACAGGAAGAATGACAATGAAGAGATGCAATGAATGGTATATTTCAGTCAAAATAGTGCCTGAGTTGCTCTGAAGGCAAAGCAGCATTATGAAAGTTCTGGAAGATTACAATGAAAATAAACAATATTTTATTCCTCTGATACATTTTTAATACAATTCTATTACTTCAGAGTACTTTTGTACTCTATAAGACTGAACAAGAAAGATAGCGTCAGCAAACCGGGCTTCTTTGTGGTTTTCTAACCTTCCCTCTCCCCCATCTGCAATTGCTGCATTCCCCCTGCAAGTTCCCCAGGGGATTCCCCTGGGCTCAGTCACAAAAGCCAATCTGAATTTCCCCATTAAGGTGCTGAGCTGAGAGGAACCTCCTCATCCTCCTTCCAGACTGCCACAGACTGCTCTGCTCACAGAGGTGGCTCTTGATCTGCATGCCCATACTTGCACAGAGCAGTAAAGTGGGTCTCATTCCACCTGTAGGCTTTTCCCTCCACTTTGGAAAGCAAGACAAGTGGCTAGAAATATATGTCTCATTAACATATTTGTGTTCTGTAATTCTTCACATGTCTGACTCCACCAGGAGCTTAACTGAAGCCAGTAGGATCTTACAGTCATTAACATTTACAAGGCAGCAGTTCACAGTTGTTGAACTAACAACCTACCCCTAAGAAACTGATTTTTCTCCCCTCTAAGTATTGACACGTGTTCTGCTGACTGTGATGCTTATTCTCAGTGACAGCGTGTTTGGTAGGAATTCGTGTTTTCACAGGATTTGTCTTGTGCAGACAGTTTCTAATTTACCTCTGCTCTTGTTTTAATTCAATCAGCTGATGGAGTGCAGCTGATCTCACAGCACATATGGCTGTTCAGGTTGGAAAAAACCCTGAATATTTGATGGGTTGATCCTTAATGCTTTCTGCTAAAGAATTAGCAAGCCTGTTAATGAGCCAAGGGATCCCAAGTGGGAAAGGGGAAAAATACAGAATTAGATGCTGTTTTCATTCATTTTTTTTACATTGCTCAAATGAAGATTGCTGTGTTTTACGTACTCTGACTGGTTTTACAATGTAGAGAAATTCAAGTGCATCCATCACACTTAAAAGGACCTGTTTTCATAAGTGGACGTTCTGTGGCCACAGGGAGTCACAATCTATTTGCAAGGTCACCCAAGGTCATTCACCCTGCCCAGTAGGCTAGGGCACCCTCACTGGTGTGTCTGCAGCTGCAGTCTCAGTCCTTTCATTGCGTTCCCCACTTATTTTTATATCTTTCCTGAGGAAACCTTACCTGTCTTCCACCTCACACCCACCCTGCCTCCCCACCACCTCAAAGGAGGTCAATTCTTCTGTGCTGACAGGCTGAGTCTGCTTTCCCACCGGCCCATTGCTCAGTGCTTCTGTTGCTCTCTTCCATCAGCTTCCTCCCATCACTACATCCTGCAGCCAAATGATATATGCAGTCCAAATGCTTGACACTATGTACACCTCTCTCCAATTCAGTGACACCTCTCACGTCAACCCAAAAAACAGAGGGAATTCACAAGGACCATCTTTAATAATTAAGAGTTCAGATTGTCTGTCGGTTTCTTTTCAACAAAGCCACTGCAGCCCTAGGAAATCACAGCTAAAGCTATAAGAGCAGCCAGATCAATCTCAAACCACTTATCTTACAAATCCTGAATTGCCTACATCCAGCACTCAACCTTTCTCCTTAAATCCATTGCAAATACACTCAGAGTGTATCAGATATTAGTTGCAACAGTTAACTTAGTGGAGTGGCAGAACTTCTGCTCCCATTTTTTGCATGTACTACAACAAAATAAATATTTGCTCCAAATCCTGCCAGTAATGACAGAATATACAGTTACACACATACAAGCAAATAGAAATCAGCTAAAATTATGAAGCTCAGTTAGTAAGCCTGTGTTTCAGGAGAGGCAGGGAATAGATGGGCTTTGGAGATATTTCAGTAATTCAGGCAGCAACTGATCATTGCAGTGTGGAATTAAGGATATCTGAATAGTTTTAACTTCTATTTTCTGCCTCAAACTTTTCTAGCATGTCCTCCATCTACAACGTGAAAGCTTAAAAGGAATTACTTTTTATAGCTACAGTCAAATAATGCATCTTTTCTCTCTCAATTTGATATTACATCTACAACTTGATCTTACTACATAGAATCACAGAATGATTAAGGTTGGAGAAGAACTCTCAGATCATCCAGTCCTACCACCAGCTTGCCCCCACCATGCCCACTGACCATGTCCCTCAGTGCACACAGTTCTTGAATGCCTCCATGGATGGTGACTCCACCACCTCCCTGGGCAGCCTGTGCCACTGCCTCACTGCTCTTTCAGTGAAGAAATTTTTCCTAATACCTAACTGAACCTCCCTGGGGGCAACTTCAGGCCATTCCCTCTTATTCTATCACTGTTACATGGAAGAAGAGGCCAGCACCACCTTGACACAACCTACTTTCAGGTCATTGTAGAGAGGCGTAAGGTCTCCCCTGAGTCTCCTCTTCTCAACACATAACAATTTAAGCTATTTATACTGAAGGCTCTCCTTATAAGTTTCTCTATCCTTGACATGTGTGCCTGCAGCTGTACAGAGAAGTCACTACACTTTGAAGAAGCTGCTATGAATTAGTGCACGGCATTAGATTAGGTACAGGATTCCTGCGGAGATTATAAACTCAGCAGGAGTCCTTACAGCAACTCCAATCTCAACAGGGTTACTGTGTTGTTAATCAACCTCCTTCAGGACTCGAAGCAGTTCTGCGCTTCAGTTCGTGGGGGCTTTGCTTGGAAGCTGCAGTTCTGTGTAGAATGATCTGTCAGTTTACAAAGTCTACAGAGCTTTGATACACCCAGTAAAACACATCAAAAAAGGCTTGACTTAAGCTGTGGCACCCTGTGTTACATATAGACAGCACAAAACATATACAACCTTCTTGACACGGTTGGTGCAAAATAAGATTTAGAGATTTTCAAGCTATGCCTAAAATGATTTGGAAACTCAGGCCCAGATGTTAGCTCTGGTCAGGTTTTGAAATTTGCAGGTGATTGGATGCACAAACCAGCCCTCACCTCCTCCCACACAGTAGGGGTAATTGAGCACGGGGAAGAAATCATAGATGTTGGGCGCACTTTCTATCACCCTTCATCTTTACAGGCAAATGAGGACATATGGCTCACCATGAAGTGTCTATTCCATGCAAGAGCCACAGCATGACCTTGGCAGGGGACACACTGTTTAGGAAGAGAGGCTGCTTTCTGCTTCATCTTGTGGAAGGGACAGTTATAACGGGGTTAAATTTGTAAACAATTTCTTCCTTTTGCTGATGTTATGTCAATTATGAAAGGGAGAGTGTCCCTTCCTGTTATAAACACACTTAGGTGTGATGTAGAAGAGCTATCTTTTCTGAGGGGAATGGGAGGATTGCAGCTTCCTTGGATTTTTACTGTTTTGTCCTGGACACCTGCGTGGAAACTGCCAAGAAGAAGTAAATTCTGACTTTACTATGGAAATAGCATTTCCAACAAAAACATGGAAATGGCGTTCCTTGTTTCTGAGGAGCAAAAATCTGTGTTATAAGTAAATGGATCTGTTCATCACAAAAAGAGGCCATGGAGGGTGACATCTGAAAAAGTGTGGATGCCAATTTTACAAAGCTATTACTGTTGCTCTTTACACTAATGTCAGTAACAACAACCACATAGATATTGATTTGTATTGCAAGAGTACCTATGAACAGCTTTTGTACTGTACTAATCTTTGACTGAGAAAGTTAATCTTTCAAGACAAAAGAGAGCAGGTGGGTGTATCTGACCTGACTGGGTTGTACAAGGGACCTGTGAACAATGCTCTCAGAAATGTGGTCTGATTTTTGGCTGGTCCTGTGTGGACCCAGGAGTTGGACTCAACAATTCTTACAGGCCCCTTCCGACTCAGGTTGTTCTATGATTCTACGTGGGACAGAAATGTTTAAGCATGAAAAACAGGTATACACCTGACACCACCACTGTTTTTCCACATTCCCTGTGAAAAAGGAGGCTCTTAAGAGGGGATCTGAAGGTAGGTATGAAGGGAATTGGGAAAGTGTTTAATGCTCTTCCCAGATCTGACAGGAAGCATGGGAGAAATTAATTAATGTAAAATTTAACACACTACTGAGTGCTCCAAGCTGGCATCACGGTGATAGCTGAGTGGTAGCTAATATGTCAGCACTTGGGTAGACTCGAGGCCTTAGAAGTGAAGAGTCTATCTCTGCTGGACATGATAGAGAAGGAGATGACAGTGGTGAGATGCAAAGACAAATGTAATATGGGCAAGATATCAAGCTAGGATTATGATCCACACAGCAGTATTAATGGACGTGGACAAGACAGCACCAAGAAAAGGATGTTGCAGTAATCAAGTGTAATGAGAATTCAGACCAGAATTAGTCCTTTGTGAACAAAGGGCTTCAGTTAGAAATACTGCGGAGTATTAGTCTGCAGGATGTGAGGGAATTTCAAAGTGATACACAGGTTACAAACATAGAAGATGGGCAGATTTGAGAAGTTATCCATGAAGACAGAGTGTGAGGACATAATATTAAGGGTGAAAATGGTGTACGCTCTACTTTCACCATGTTAATCCTTGGCAGACAGTGAGATACTGATGTTAAGAGTGGTTTTCCAACTCTAAGTACTACTTAAACTACCCCCTACCTCCTGCCCTGTAAGGAGATGATGTCTTAGCTTTGAAAGCCTCACGTGTCTCTTGGCATCCTGTAAAGACTTCTGAACATGAATCTGCAGAATGCTAAATCAGAAAGAAGTTGGTAAAGGTAAAAGAAGCTGGGGGAACTAGCAGGACATGGGACATAGTGTTCTGCAGATCAACTCTGCAGTCCTTGGCAGGAGGAGATGTCTCGTGCAGCTCCTCAGCCGGATACTCTGGTAGGTACTTTTGTTCTTAGGCTGCCTTCTCCAGGGAGAGACAGGATTGCAGCCAGCACCACGACCTATAAGAAGTGAACAAGAGGTTTTGGGAAAGGTGCTTGTACTGAATTGATTCATTCAACTTTTAAACAAAGTGAAAGAATTTTTTAATGATGAGCAAAAGGGTCCTATCCATCCAAGGGTGTGTGGCACGTTTCATCATGAAGCTTCACAAAAATATTAATTGAGGAAGGTGCCCGAGACAAAGAAGAGAGAAAGAAACTGTGTTCACCAGTTTGAAGATGTACCTTACAACTGAAGGTCATGTGGTGCATTCTGCACTATATGGGAACGTATGAGACTAGAGTCTTATATATCCATGTTCCTACACATGGAAGAAACCACCTTTTCTCCATTTCTGAACCACTTGAACAATTTGTATTTAAGGTAAAAAACTGATTTTTTTGGCTGTTATTTTTATTTTTTTGGCTGTTATTTTTAAAAAGTCCTATACAGAAAAAAATGGGTGAATGAGACTCACATCACAATCTCAGTGCATCATGAAAAAGCTCTCTTGAATTACACTATCCACTGCTAACTTGTAACAAAAGAATAGGGATTGAGCCTAAGACTTGTTGGATATGCAATTAAGTCCTACAACAGCCTACTTTGTAAACATTTGCTAGGTAAAAGCTCTGCCAGTGAAGTCATAAGCAATCCATCATAATCACCCTTCAATAAACTCTCTGTCCAGTTCAAGAATTAAAAGCTGTATTTAACATATTCATGGAGAATGGAGAAATGCCTTTAGAAACAACAGTCTTAATGCACTGCTAATCTCTAAACCAAATATTTATAGCTCTGTAGTTTATAAACAATCTGAAATATTTGGTTAGTGGATGCCCAAGAGGTGGATGCAACACACAGTAACAAAGAGGTTTTGCCATTCCAACCACCTGGATTGATGTTTTACTATTATATCTGAATTGTCAAATTATTCTATCAGTGTAGAAAGAGAATTGAAAAGAGCAGGAATTAAAATACATGAAAATGGTTCACTGTTTATTAGTTTGTCTGCTTCAAAAAATAATCAATATCAAAGTTGATTCAAGCCGAGATCTGTCCAGATGTGTATTAATTTGGTCCATGAAAATAGACTAGAAATTGCTAGGATAAAAGAAATAATAATGAAATATGGAAATAACTGCAGATTTTGCACATTGTCATTATATAACGGACATAATGGAGATAATGACATTACATAATGGATTCTAATTAAATCCAGGTGGAAAATGACCTTCCTAGACCTCCCTTCAAAATTAAGATTTTTGACAGTCATGATTAATGGAAACATGCACTTTGCATGGTTTGTAAACCTGAAACATTGTTGTACATTTCAGTTTATAATTTATCCCATTATCTGCTTCTGCATGCATGAAGGTCAGCCGTACTGGCACAAAGTAGCAGTGAAAGCCAGAGGCACTGGAAGGTTGCTTACACACATTTTCAATCACAGAATCATAGAATCATAGAATCATCAAGGTTAGAAAAGACCTACAAGATCATCCAGTCCAACCGTCAATTCTTTTATTTGGTAAATAATTTTGCCTACTTGCTCCTTAGAAAGATGACAATCTGAATGTAATATATTTAACAGCAGTAATTGCAATATTCTTGTTGTTCTCTTGCCTTTTTAAGTGAACAAAATGGTCCTAGAAGAAAGGGTTTTATTTTTTAAGAATTCCTACCCGCAATATTTCTTCAATGCAGCTGTTATCTCCTGTTCCACTGTCCTGTAAACAAAATGAAAATACAGTTTGTTTGTGTTTTAAAAAGAAATAACAAATAGCAGGTTGAGGACACGGTTGTCACATGAAATATATTCAAAATTCTGTTACAGTTTCGAAATGAGGCCAAGTCTTTCCAGCCTCTGAATGTTGCACTGCTGAAAATTCTCAAATTATTCCCTGTCACCACCACAGGAAGACGCAATATTTGCAGTGTTTACACGTGATTGGCACGTATTTGTATAAATGCATATGATTTTGTTTATGCCACTTTTGGGTGTGTTCCATGCAGTTCCAGATAGACTGCTTATAAATAAGCATAAGCAAAATGGTTATTGTCTGTACATAGATCCAATATGTGCATATATTTATATAAAATAAATAACATCTGTCTGTATCCTTTGCGCAGGAAAGTTTCTGCAGTGACACTGCCTATGCGAAGTCTGACAGGGTAGCTGTGATGCTGAGGGGAGAGCTGCAGGGGCAGCCACCCTGAGCACCGACCGGGCAGCAAAATAGTTTTGAGAAGGTGACGACTTAAAATGATGACTCTTAAACCAACCCTGCATGTTGTGATTTTGAGGATGCATAGGAATGGCACTCTCATGAATGGCACAGCCATTCATTCGTCCTAGAGTCACTAAGAATCATCTCTTCTCAGAAAGAGAGGTGAGGCAGTGGCACAGGCTGCCCCGAGAGGTGGTGGAGTCACTGTCCCTGGAGGTGTTCAAGAGCTGTGTGGATGCAGCTCTGAGGGATGTGGTCAGTGGACAAAGTGGGGATGTGTTGATGGTTGGGTCAGATGATCTGAGAGGTCTTTTCCAACCTTGATGATTCTGTGACTGTGATTACGGAAAGGGGAAATCAAGGATATGGCAGAACAGCTACCTGAATTTATACCATCAAGCTCATGTCTCTCCTACATGCTTAGTCTGGTTGTTCACTAGAACCCAAACTAGTGCCAGCAAAAATGAGATTGATTATGGTCCCACTGCCCATGCTCTCACTGCATTGCCCAGCATAACTGGAAAAAGACAGTACACCACAATGCTGGGATGGGATGGAGCTACTGATGCTGAAGGGCTACCCTTCTCTATCAGGTCTCCAGAAGATACAGGTGGCTGTTGCATGTAGTAAATTTTCTAGGGATTTATCTCACCACACAAAATTCTCTGGTGGATACCAAAATGAACATCAGCCAGCAACAAGTCATTACCAGAGAGATGGCTAATGGTATCTCAAGAGGAGAGTTGTAGAGGGAGGTGATCCTTCCCCTCTAGTCAACACTGGTAAGGCTGCAGCTGAAGCACTGTGTCCAGTTCTGGGCCCCCTCCAGTACATGAAAGACATGGGCATACTGGAGAGAATCCAACAAAGGACCTCTGAGATGATGAAGGAATATAAAAAAAAACAAAGGAACTTGATTTTCCAACATGCTGAGTTCTTGCCACCTGGAAACCAGACTTCTCTGAAGCACCTGCACTTGTTGTCCATGTGCCCAACAGACACAGACAATACCACCAGCCTGTTTGTGCAAGACATGGCCCTGGACACCCTGAATGCCACTTTCCAGCCTGAATTGTGTCACAGAGGTCTGAATTCATGGCCTCCCACAGCATAAACAGCTATAACCAAGGTCAGCAGTACCACAGTCTTGCAGATGCAAAGGAACAATCTATGTTGCATAATTTTTTGTGGCTGTTATTTCACGTCAATTCGTAAAGTCACAAGTCAGCACTCCTGCTAGATCTTTGCTCAATATGGCCCTTGAGTTTTAGACAAATGAACTGTGCTAACTCTTCCTGGTGAAACACATCCTTTCAGCTTTACAGTCTCAGGAAACTATGAACCACTGATATCAAAGAGAAAGGAACTCAGCATACCACGAAGACAGCCTGTGGAGAACTATTTGTATACTAATGTTAAAGAGCAGCTGCAGTCCCACACAAGCAGTCCTTTTCTCACTGCACCCCTGTCCCCATAAGATGCACAATGTTCCCCATCTTCCCTGCTGCTGTGATGCAAGAAAATAGTTCCCGGTACCAATGAAGCTAAAAAGACAGACAGAAACATGCATGCAGAAGCAGCACAACAGTCTCTGGATAATTTAGAATTTTAAAATTTGTATTAGCAGTTTTTACTTGGCTCTTCTCTGTGCCTTTCCCTATATTTTATAATTTTCCTTTCCCAAAACCTGGTCTGTGATCTTCTGGAAATAGTTGGTGAGTGGTATCTCTCAGTGGTCCATACTGGGATCAGTTCTGCTTAATATCTTTGTTAATTACATAACAGTGGGAGCAATTACACCCTCAACAAGATTGTGGATTATGCCAAACTGAGTGGCACAGTTGATATGACAGAAGGAAGGGATTATAGTGATAGAAAAGAGTTAATTGCTTTAAATGAAAAGTGGGGAGATTTAGATAAGATATAAGGAAGAAATTTTTCACTCAGAGGCTGGTAAGGTGCTGGCACAGGCTGCCCAGAGAAGCTGTGGTGCCCCATCCCTGGAGGAGCTCAAGGCCAGGTTGGATGGGACCCTGGGCAGCCTGAGCTGGGTGGGGGCAGCCCTGTCCATGGCAGGGGTTGGGACTGGTTGGGCTTTGAGGTCTTCTTCAGCCCAAAGCATTCTATCATCTATTCTGTGATCCCACTAACAAGAGTGGGAAGTGTAAAGCAACCATCCTGTACACCTTGTTTACTAAGCAAAGAATCTGCTTGACCTCAAGTTCACTGCTCTCCGCTGCCATCTTACTCAAGGAGGCATGAGATGACTTACCACCTTATGCTGTGTCTGTACAATGCATTGATGGTAAAACAGAGCTCGTTACTTTTTTGTCAAGGCAAAATGACTGAGGGTAAATTTGGCAGTAGGCTATTTCGAAGTAGGTTCAAAATCAAGCTTCTATTTCAAAACAAAATGTCCCTCCTAGAAGCGTAATGAAATAAGTCTGCAAATAGTCATCAGCAAAAATTATCCTTTCCATTACCAGAGAACTAAAGCCATAGCTATTCTCCTCAGTACATATCTCTGGGCAGAAAGTGAAAATATTTCCACATCTCTCTCTTTGTATGATCACAATGCCTTCCAAAAGGCAAAAATAAAGGAAGAAACACAAGACCAAAGACATGCTATGCAAAAAATGAAAGTAATATTTGGAAAAGAATTCAATTTCTAAACTATTCTCTTTGTTCTTCATCTTTTTAATGCCAAAGATAAATTTTTAAGTGCATTTTTTTGCTTTGAATTCTGACTTGCTTGTATGTATCTTGCGTTTCTGTTGATATCAAAGTTCCTAGAGTAAGGGTAGAAAGGTTAGGAGTTAATGTTCTGCACACAGCAAGCAAATTCAATTTCATGTGGCTTGGGGCCATATACTTTTCTTCATGATATCACAGAATCATAAAATCAAAAAATCACAGAATGGCTTAGGTTGGAATGGACCTTAAAGATAATTCAGCCCCAAACCCTGCCATGGACAGGGCTACCCCTACCAGCTCAAGCTGCCTAAGGCTTCATCCAACCTGACCTTGAGTGTCTCCAGGGATGGGGCACCACAGTTTCTCTGGGCAGCCTGTGCCAGAGCCTCACTGCACTCTGAGTGAAGAATTTCTAACATCTAACCTAGATCTCCCCACTTCCTGTTTTAAGTTATTCTTGCTATTAGACACTGCAAAAAATTAGTTTCCCTCCTGCTTCTAAACTCCTTTCAAGTACTGGAAGTTGCCAATGAGGTTTCCCTGCAACTTTATCTTCTCCAGACAAGCCCAACACCCTCAGTCTTTCTTAATAGAAGAGGTGTTCCAGCTCTCTATCATCGCCACATCCTTCTTGTGCTGTGAGCCTCAGTTCTAGATGCAGTACTCCAGATGGGGCCTCACGATGACAGAGTAGAGGGTGCAAATCCCCTCCTTCTCCCTGCTGGCCACTCCTCTTCTGATGCATCTCAGGACACAGTTGGTCTTCACACTGCACACATTGCAGAGTGTTGATGCAAGACCTGAGGCAGGTCTGGAAGCCATCTGTAGGCCTTGATTTGAAAAAGATTCCCCACTTTCACTCTTAACGCTTCCCTTTTTTCTCTTCTCCACCGCAAGTCTACTCCCATTACAGAGGAACCGTGGCAATTTGAATTTAACTTCATATCCATATTTTAACTGCAAAGTAAACAACCAACCAACCAAACAAACAAATAGTCAGCGTTTCTTGAAACCTGTTTGAGTTTGCATCAAATAGCCCTGTGCTATTTGCGGGAGTGGATCTTCCTAGTTCATATCCATACAATGTTGTGTCAGTTCTGGCTTCATGATGCTGCACCTGCTTAAGAATACGTCAAAGCAAACTAGAGCCTTCATGACTCTGCTGTACCCACTGCCTTCACATCGCAGCCAGCACCAGGAATTGGCACACGGGTGTGTCTGGCATGGCACCTGGTGGGGGTGACATGGGGCTGCTGAGGAGCAGTGGCTGCTGCAGAAACAGCCGGGAGCATCGCGCTGCTGGTAACATGGGGAGCAAATTACAATGCAAAGCACAGAGAACTGTAAGAAAGAAGGCCGACTAAAGGCTACACAGAATCCTTGGGAACTGAGATGTCATTTCAAAAATGTCTACATCTCTACAAATTTTATTTTAGAGCATTACTTAGCTTTTTCTTCTATTACCAATTGCTTTCACATGGAGATATACAGAAAGACTCCTCTGAAAGGAATTGCCTATTTCTGATTCCCTCATTTCAAAGCTTCGCATGAAGAAAAGAAAGAAAAATAGTTTATCAGAAATTGTTTTCATTTCAAGTTAAGAGATTTTTACAGTGTGAGCCTTTGGTGCTCTTACTGTTTGTGCTAATCACTCTTACAGAGTCTCCAGGAGGTACCAGTGTTTAACCTCCAAAGCACATTAGGGGTGATTAAGACCTCTGGGAGGCTGAGGTGCACACTCTGCAGCCCTGCTGGCCTCCGCAGTAGCTAGGCTTGCTATGTGAACACTGGGATGACACCATCAGCCACCATATGTCCAGCCCCCGTGAATCACCACTGCTCCAGAACTGCCCAGCCACCACCCAGCAGAAGCACAGGTATGGGAAAGATAAGTGCAGGAGGATCCAGCAGATGTCAATAGAAGGAAACAGCTGTGCGCTTAAAAAAGAAAGACATTCATTTCCATTACGAAATGAGAGTCTGCAATCATAAGTTCCACAAGCAGTCATTCCTCTGGTAGTGCTGCATCCAGACATGTTTTCCTCATTCCTTACATCATGCAGATGTGCTTTTCCCAATCCTTATTTTGATTAGAGTGTTTGTGGGGCAAGGCAAGACTGAAAGGTGTGCTTCTTACCCTTATTCTTGCTCATATGCCTGGCCTATGCCTGTAGGGTAGTGGAGAAGTGTTACTCTCCTGAATTTAAAATGTCATTTCTCTCTCTGACTAACAAAATGGGCATTTCCATCTTAGTGGGCGACTTGTGACCTACCAGCAGTACCTCCCTCTAAATGAGCTGGATGTCAGGAAACCAGGGCACATGGCAGTGCCCCCTCATCCTACTAGCACTGGGAATACTGCCCACTTACCCTGCTCAATGACCTGGACTCCTTGTCATTCCCCAAGGGGAACAAGGGCAGAACTGAGCTGGGTGTGGTAATGGCAAGGAAAGAGAATGGAAGAGACAATGAGGTAGCTGGATTTCTGTTGTTCCTGATTTTTGAAAGCTTTGCTTTGTAATTGTACTGTTCCTCACTAGTGATTTGGAATGCCAGTGGCCATGATCTGTTGATAGAGCAGTTTTCTCCTGTGCTCACACTGCTGTGATAGGAGCTCTTTCACTTTCACTACAAGGAATTGCTGCTGCTGTTGCCTTAGACACTGAGACCTGCAGAAGGGAACTGGGGATGAATGACTGAATTCTCCTCAAGCTCTGTGTCAGAAAATGCTGCACTAATTAAAGTTATTAAAGCTGTCTAATTTACAGAGATTGTTAATAAACTGTTGCCCTTAATATGCTCATTTTCTTTTTGAAACAGTCTTCATATTTATTATGGGGATTATTTTTCCTACCATGGGATCTTGCAACATGGTCTGCTTCAAAAGGGAAAAGAAGAAAGGTTAAAAGAGGCTTTATTTCAAGAAAAAAAAGAAGAAAAAGCTAGTGATGAAAGTCGCCTCACTTTGGTTTAATGGAAGTGTCTGGGTATAGTAACTGTGAGTTTTGTAAGTGCAATGTCATCATGCCCCAGACCTGTGCTGGGAACTGGTAGCTACTGCACCTAATCAAAGTAGATGAATCAAAAATATCCTTAGATAGAAATGCCAAATTATTGAGTAGACATGCCATGCACACTAGAAAGGAGAAGCTAATTGGGAAAGAGTGTGTTTTGCTCACAATTAGTGATGCTTGCTCTGAACTCAGCTCACCTACAACTGAGAAGGGAGACTGCAGAGGGGCTAATGGAGAGACAGTCCAGTCTATCATCAGCCCTGGACGTGCTGGAGTTATGTGCAGATCTGAGGAGCCAGGGGGCGAGAAAGGATCCAGTCTGTCATCTGTAAGAGGTTGGATGTGGAAGTAAAGGCACTCACTGCACTGCAATTTCATATTTTAAAGAAGGAGGGAGATGAGTTTGGAGCATAACTCCATCAGTGCACACAGGGTGTGCACAGAGTTTGGAAATTCTCTTGCCTGCATGGTGCCTGGACTGAACTAAGTATGGAAACCCCTAGCTCAGAAAGCAAGGTGGTGCTGAAGGGCTGTGTCCTGGATTGCTGCTGGGAGCTCCTCTTTAATTGAGGCACCTACAGGCCAGTTTGGAAGTGGCAGGTCTAGCCATGAGTGGAGGGAATAGGGCAGGGTTCTTTGCACTGATGAGATGGTCTGAGACAAAGTCCACTCACAAAAAAAATCAAGACTGAAAAGACAAGAACCCTTCTGAAATTTCTTCACCCTCCCCACCTCTACGGGCCATCAAACAATCAGTTACTGGAGATGCACTGGTAACACTTCATCTACTAAAAGATGCCTGGGATCCTCAAATGGGTCCTACTGGCAGATGAGTGGAACAATTTTACAGGCTTTTTACGCTATATTCATAAAAATGAAAAAGCCTGAACACATCAGAATTACACTGTGACCCAGCAACAGTAAAATAAAGCTATAATGGGGAAGAACTGCAATGTTATATTAATAAAATATAAAGGTTTTACTGTTATTGGGAAAGACAGATTGTGTCAAATCAATACCACGTCAAAGTATATTAATGTTTTCTTTCACTAATGAAACAATAGGGGCTGATGTGATTACACTGGCTTGTTACCCATCTAAAGAATATAATGAGATGATAGTAATGAAGATTGCAGTTTTACTTCTTGCTACATGCTCAGTTCTGTGTGGTACCAGGTAAGTGACTTGAAGCCAACTGGCATTTACTAAAATGCTATTGACAATCACTGATTAGATTCCATAGCACCCTTTCCCATCTTAAAACCAAGATAAGAGTCAGTGGGAAACTCTGAAAATGCCTTCAGTTTATTACATTTTCTACAGCACTGCATGCATGCTTTGATTGCATGAATTGACTGGTTGTTTGATACAGACAGTGTTTGTTGGAAAGTTTCTATAATGAACACCAGAGTATTTGGGTTCTGAAGCAGGTAAGGCACTTTGGTAAATATAGGGGCTTCTCCCATTAGCTCACACTGTATCTCCATAGCCATCCAAGGAGCCTGTGCTGTGTGTGATAGAGATCAACTAGAGATCCCCATTAGATGCTCTCCTCCCTGCTACATGGATGGCCAATTAATGTCAACTGGAATGTTCCTATTTTTAGTGATGTGGCTGCTTGTCTGCTGGGACCTGGACTGAGACCAATTGATTGCATTTATTATATTGTTTGTGTTTGTTTGGGGAGAATTCATAACATCTGTAAAGCAGCAACAGTTGGAAAAACATGCATTGTGGAACTGTTAATCTTTCTGTGACATTTTAATATGAATATACCATAAGCTAGTGTAATACTCAATAAATTAAATGGATTATTTTGCCAAGAGATTCTTTAAAAATGTTAATTAACAATAAATCAATAAAAACTATTCAACATGAAAATCAATTACATCCCTGTTTACATTATTTAACTCCAAGCATTTCTGTTTGTGTGCTTGTAATTAGCAAGCTATAAAAGATGCCATAAATAGGTGCATAATGAGAAGAACTGTTTATAAATGATAATTGGTATTCATTCCCACTGAGCTAAAGGTGATGTGATTACAAACTATCATGCAGAAAGGGTTAATCCTCTTGTAGATATATGGGTTTACAGTACAGAGGTCTATAGAAATCTCTTGTGCAAAAAGCCCCGATAGGAGAAAGCCCCACATGAGGGTTTGATGGAAAGAGTAATATCTAATAGACATTCCTTAAAGCCTATTTACATCTAAGTAGAATTGGTCGTGGGGAAAAACCTACCCTTTGGGTGGTGGGGGCATGATAATCAGAAGCTGAAATGAGGAATACAATGCTTATACAACATCATCATGTGAACAACATCTAAGTCAAAAGAATAAAGATTTACAATGAAATGCTGTTAAAAATTTGGGTGAACATCTTGATAGGAAATAAGGTTGGTGCTTTACCCACTCCCTTAGTCAAGGATCAGGAAGGGTCTGTCTTTCACTGAGGGCTAAAATAGGATCATGGGACGTTCAAGTGGCAGTCCAGAGCCCAGAACACTGAGCAGAAGCATGTGTGTGCAGAAGGTAACACTGGAATTTTTCTCAATGAGCTGAAAAAGTTTGTTTCCTAGGGCAAAATAACCTCCCATTCATGCCCATTGCTGAAAACCATCTTCTCAATTTTAGAGAATGAGACTGTGATCTGCTCTTAGCAGTTAAAAAACTCCACAGCCTGGAAACATTTGGCAACATTTGGCTTTCTATCAAAGCTTTCTGCTGGTTCAAGAAAGCCACCAACACCTGAGAAGGAGATAATTAGGAGGTAATTTTGCTTTGTCAGTGTCTCCTCCCCAGCTAAACAAAAAGCTCATACTTTCATGACAAATACATCGGTGAGGGCAGCAGCCATCAAGAACCCTTGGCAGAGCAGGTCTGAAATATGGGCTGAGCACTGGGCATCTGGCCATGAAGCCAGCCCAGTTAAACAACCTCTTTGCAAATCCAGATATAAACTACTTTTTCTACCTTGTCAGGGCAAAACTCATGTATATTTCCTTTCTTTTCTGAATTGTGAATTGAAGTTAATTAATGTTGGCCTGAAACACATTGTATTTCTTTCCTTGATCTGCACAGAATATCATTGCTTCATGGAAAACACAGATTAGGATCAGGATTTCTTTTTTCAGAAAAGGAAAGTCTATTATTTGTAAGGAACAGAGAGAAAGACACTCTCTGTGGTTTGAGAACCACAGCTTGGTCTCATGGATAAAGCATGTCATGGTCATGGTGATTATGACCTGGACAACTATTTGCCCAAGAGAGATGCAATTTACTACTGGATACCCAAAGATTTATCAATGAAGATGAGCAATCATATGCATCTGCATCTCTAAAGCAGTCCCTTGACACTTCTGGTCAGCTCAGGTGATTCTCCACATGGAGGTTGACAAATAGCACAATTCTCCAAGCTGCAGGGAAAATCTCAGCAGAGCTTTATTGTGCTCTCAGCATTCCTGAAAGTCAAAAGAAAAATCAAGCCATGCTACGGTCCCTGACAGACTGATGGAAACACACTCTCTGCACAGCTACTGAAAATTGTACTCTCCAAAGGTTTTGCAGAGCTAATAGAACACGTGAAATTTCAAATAAAATGTCAATGCTGTAATGTCTTAGGGCTCTTACTTTTCTCTTTTTCATGTATTCTCAGGTTAGCATTCCTTTCAAGGAAGATACTGCATCTGAAAATCGCAATGCTTTCAGGTTTTCCATTTGCTTACTGCGATTCCAAGTAACAGCAAAATGCAGACAGAAAGGAAGAAAAATCCGCCTCCTCTTTTCCAGATTTTGTGTCTTTGAAAGAGTTTGCTTACCCTTCTGGTAGACACTTGCCAGTTTCCAGCTATTTGCACAGAGCTTTCAGCTAAAAGCTAATGGAGAACCATTTACAAATCCCAGAAACACAAAACTGTATAAACCAAGACTACTGACTGTGTTACTCAGGGGTAGTAACCACATATCACTGTCACATGAGCACTTTCCTATTTAACAATAATGATAAAAATAAAACTAGCAATAAACCCCTATATAGCAGGGCAGTGCCACCAAGTAGGACTGGGTACGAACTTCAGTGCCCTGGATATGCCTACAGACAACTGCTTTCTGCATGGTGTTACTGCCAAAAATGGTTTTAAATCCTGTATGCGCCAGCATTAGTTGATATGCAATCCATAACACAGCATCAGGAAATGAAGGAAACAGCAGAAATGGTAGAGGTTAGTTTGTATTGGGTTGTAGACAACGATCAGTGCTTCACTGAGCTAGAGGGGTTGCCCTTAGGTTTGATTGGTTTGCATTTCCAAGACTTTCACTGTCTGCATTCAAAAAGGAACTGGCTCTTGGATTTTTATTTTTTATTTCATTTTATTTTTTTACTTTTTTAGGAGATATTTCACAAGCTATATTTTCTCTAGAGGAAGAGCAGTTCACTGTACCCCCATTTCATTTTAAATGGAAGCTGAATGGAGAGAAAATCTGCAATACTGTTCCTGCTCACTGACATTTCCATTTCGGTCAAGTACAACAAATCTGCATTTTTTTTTATGGTGCAGAGGCATATCACTGTCTCTCTAAAAGACTAGAAGTTCTTGTTGCCCCCCAGATTATAACTACATGTGCAAAAATTGTGAGTACGGTAGGATAGCTTTTGAGCCAAGAAGCCACAAGCTTTGCTTTTGTTACACGATCTTGATGAATTTATTTCAGTGCTTTTATTCAGTTTTCAGGATGTTGAATCTTTTAAACTTGTTAGTATTTTCCTTTTTATTGTTCTCTACTGCCTTTCACTGTTTTATTTTATTCCTTTGTTCCTCAGCGTAACTGAAGGTAATACAGTCCTGGGCCTATTACCTTAAATCTCTTTGATCTTGCGATGGATATCAACAAAGAAGTTATTTGTTCTCAACACATTAAACCCTTCTGCGCAGCCTTTTACAAATTCTGTTATGCAACTTTGATAGGGCCGGGAATGAGTTGTCAGCTACCAGAAGGCAGGGGACCACAAAGACCTCTCGAAAAGCCAACATATGAATGGTGTCATCTTTCTGTTTCACTTTCAAACGTGTCTCATACAGGTTTGCTGAATAGGAGTCATTTGACAGCAGACATCTGAATTTGTATTGCAGACTCCAGCACACCTTTATAAGAACTTTAAATATCTTAGCTGAGTCCTGAGGATCAAAGCTTCCTATGTAATAAACCTATCGTGGGTTACCCAGGGAGATTTTCTGTATCAGCAACAATGGCAGTTGATTTGCCTCGCATAACAAGCGACCGATGGAATAGCAGGGTTGGCATCAGTACTCTAACTAACAAGAAAAGGAACCTATCTGAAACTCAAGAATTATGGTAGGGTCTCATAATTTACTTTATAAACCAACTACTACAAAGTTAAGATGTACATGTGTCAAGAGCTGTTTCAAATACATAAAATCTCAATTTTTTTTCAAATGAGAGTAGCAGAATAATAAGTAGAATTGGCAGCATAAATGAATATAATGCATAAAACAGAGAAAGCTCTTGGCTGTTTTTTGTATACAGCATTAGAAACAGAGAAACACACATTGTTTCACAGCAATCTGCATTAAATACATTTGTTGTGGGTTTGAAATACTGCAAACTGTTTGTTTTGGATGAGAGAGGATGCTGTGCATTTATGATATATGATACCACATTGTCATCAATTGTCATGCTTTGTTTATGGGACTGAGTAATTCATAATCATCAGATTACTATGTTTAGTCTGCGCTCTGGTTTTCAGAGATGTGCATTAAGCAGATCAAGCCCTTGTATCTTTTATTTCTTTGTTTGTTTAATGAAGAAATGGCAAGTGGCTCATTTCCCCAGGAATTAGCTATGAGGGCTGCTCTGAAAGTAATGCCTTCTATTTTATTATGTTGGCTAGTGGCATCAGAAGCAGATGATGGTGGTATGGCAGTAGAGGTTGAACCTTCCCACCAATATCCCATTACATGTTGTTACCATGCAACAGGTGGCAACAGAGGGGTAGTTTGTGAGGATGTGAGGATGAAGCAAAGTGAAGAAATGAAGTGAGGATGAAGCAAAGGTGTGTCATTGAATTCCTCCACGTGGAAACAATGGCACCCACTGACATTCACTGATACTTGCTGAACATTTACGGAGCCCAAACATTGGATATGAGCACAGTGAAAGCTGAACTGCAAGGACAACACTTTCCTAGCAACAAGACTATCACTGCAGCTCTGAAACAGTGGGTCACCTCCACTGGTGCAGATTTTTATGAGTGCAATGTATAGGTTTTTGTTCTTCACTAATAGCTAATAGCTAACTGTGAAAAAAATAGTGCTGCCGAAAAATAGTGTTTTTTAGCTGATAATTTGGTCTGTCAAATAGTGTTATTGCACTCTTTGTATCTGTTGTAGTTTCCATGGATACAAACAGGAGGCATTACTTCCACCAGTATTTCCTGCCCATTTTATCTGCAGAGATAACTCTGAATCCTCAGCAGCTCCGCAAAATAGTGTAGTAGTGGAGGGTGCAGTAGCCCCAACAAAACCAAGAATGCATCACTTGCAGCAACAGATACTTAGGGTAGAAGAGAGTGAAATGGTTTTGACAAACCAGCTCCTGTTTGTAATCCTATTTCTGCCACAGAAACACGGCAATAAACCAGAAAATGTAGCAAGTATTGCATGCAAGGAGCTTAGCTGTTTCTAAGTATGGGATAACACAGCTTTGGCAGTCTGGAACTGGTCCACCTCTGTTGACTCTGTGGTAGGGCTGCAGGAAAAGTCCACATTAAAGAGCAGTTCCTACCAAATTTAAAGTTTATGTACTTTCATGCTATAAACCTAACAGGATTTTAAACATCCACAGAAGAGAATTCAGCCAAAAACCTTGGGCTGAATGCTTGCAACAGCCCATCTGCACAAATCACTGATGCAGGTTACAGGCTGAAGCACAGGAGAATAGTCACCACTCACTGCTCAAGTCATCTGCTTGTTGGCATGTTGGCACGGCATTGAAACTGAAGGCACAAGTAAATAATAGAATTCCTTTTTTCATAGGAAATAATTACAAAACCAAACCTCTGAGCAAAAGTGCATTATTTGTAGATTAGCCCCCCAGAATGTCTGTACCTCTGAGCTAAAACAGAAAAACCTGCAAGAATGAGGCAGGAGCCAAGCTTATGTTTCCATTCTTATCTCTCTCTACTGATACTCTCTCGGAGGTCCCTTCTTGAACAGCAGCTGCTGAATCGCTCTGGTTTACAGTCTGGCACATTAAAATAAACTAGCACTGATTTTGGCAATTTACAGTTGTGGAATTGCTGCTGCAGCACAAATACTCACTGGATCCCTACAGCAGAGGCAGGAACTCTTCATCCATTCCCACATGTGAGTCAGACTTCTCCAATGGTACAACACAAACCACAGTAATGACTGCACTGTTAACATACCCAAAGTAACTGTTACCAGACACTGTTATCAATGTCTGACTGCAGTACAGGGCATGATCAAGGCTACCAACACCAAAGATGTGATTTCTGAGAGGAATATGTCCTGCCACTTGATGGATGAAAAGGATTAACCGGGGATGTCTTGGCCTAAATAGTCTGCAATAATCTGCATTTTGCATGCATGCACATTACCATGAATATCTGTATAGCAGTTTACAAGCACACAAACAGAAACAAGTGCAAACATATGCAAATGTATAGTACATGTAGATGTACTGTGGCATGTATAACTTTAAATATGGAATGTGACTACTATTCTATATGGGAAATGTTGTCTATTTTTAGGAAAGATAACAATGAGCTCATTTTGTAATCTAAAGTGCTGGAAATAGTTTTGGTGGGCAGAATGTAATTCCAGTGAAATATCACAGCATCAACTAAAAAGAAGAAAGCCCTACAAAACCCTGCTATGGTTATTCTGAAAGCAGCCTGTCTGCATGAGCCTTGCTTTTCCAAGCCAAGTCAGCAGATTTTAAACTGGTTTCTTAGGCACAGCCCATCAAAGAATCATAGAATGGTTTGGGTTGGAAGGGACACCAAAGCCCACCCAGCCTCATTCAGTGCCATGGGAAGGGCTGCCCTCACCAGCTCAGGCTGCCCAACCCGGCCTTGAGTGCCTCCAGGGATGGGGCACCACAGCTTCTCTGGGCAGCCTGTGCCAGCACCTCACTGTCCTCTGAGTAAATAAAGTCCTCCTAATATCTAACCTAAATTTACTCTTCTAGTTTAAAGCCATTCCCCTTTGTCCTATCTTCCCATGTAAAAAGTCAGTCTCCCTTATAAGTTCCTTTTAAGTACTGCAAGGCTGCCATGAGTTTTTTCCAGAGCCTTTTCTTCTGAACAAGCCAAGCTATCTCAACCATTCTTCATGGAGGAGAGGTACTCGAGCCCTCTGATCATTTTCATGGCCCTCATCTGGACCCTCTCCAACAGCTCTGCATCCTTCTTGTGCTGGGGACCTGGATGCAGTATTCCAGATGGGGCCTCATGAGGGTAAAGCAGAGGGGGAAAATCACCTCCCTGTCCCTGCTGGCCACCCTTCTTTTGAAGCAGCCTGGGATACAGTTGGTCTTCTGGGCTGCAGAATGAAATGGAGATGGTGTACAGTGCATACTGGACCAACTGTGAGTGCCGTAGGTCTGGCCTTTGGTCCCAGCCAGATACAGCCTACAAGGACTCAGCAGCAGCTTTCCTAAGAGTAGTCTGCACTATGCGCTACTAAACTGTTCGCTTTTGTCCGGAAAATTAACAAAACCTTTGTGTCTGCTCACTGAATATGTGAACCGATGCCACAGGGATATGAAACATTCCACTGATAATTTTCCTCCCATATACATTTACTTACAAAATATGAAGTGGCAATAATCTAAGGAAAGTATTGATGGCAGACTAGAAATCTCTTTAGAAAACAAAATGATCATTAAACTGGAATCCCACATTCCAGATGATCAGCACCAGCTTGTGCATTGAAAAATCAATATGAGAATCTGCAGAATTAGATGTAAGGAAATAATTTTTCCTGCCTATAGATACTTGTTTTATTGTCAGTGGGACTTCCTGCAATGAGATGAGAATGGCTTTGGGAAGAAAAACGAGCACAAGATCAAACATTCCCACTTCATATCACAACGAACAAAGCAAAGCTGTGTGTCATCTTGTTTTACATGCGCTCATGAAAAGCTACCAGAACAACTGGAGCACTCACTCAGCAAAGCAAATGAAGTCCTTGACTTATTCCACCCTTTAAGTCAGATCTCACTACCACTGAGCAGATCTACTGCAGGAAACGTGAACAAGGGAATGGCAGTGAAATTACAGTTTGCATACAATAAAGTTCTTATGCCTAATGTTTGGTACAAAAGCAGTGCGTTTTCTAAGACAAACTATAGAAATGCAATTATTTTAATAGTGTATAATTTACCCAAATATTTTGACATTTTTCCACAGATAGTCTGTTTTCCACTATTTGCATACTTTTGACTCTAGAGTATAGGCATACATAAGCACTGAAGAAGTCAAGACAGCAAGTAATTATTTACTGATTAAGGAGTGGATGGGCTTGAAGTTTGAAGCATTAGCATTCCTATTTCATCTTCATCCTTCCAGAGGAGGACAGAAGAGAAATGAGTGTCTTCAACTTGCAGAGATTCCTAATTCATGATGCTAATGCCATAAATTCCTCCTCTTTGCTCCTTTACTCGCTGCTGTCTCCTGATACGTCCAGGTCAGCCACGCTCAGTTCGCATTTATTTTGCTGGGGTGGTAAAGGTTACACAACTCAAATTTTTTCCATCTCTAAGAGAGATGAATCCAAACTGAGCTAATTTGTATACAGCTACAGGCAATATAAACATGGCTGGTTAGAATTCTTTATATAGTATAAGCCTTTGTACTCCATACTTCATGGAAGTTAATAAGTAGGTGTCAAACTTTGAATTAAAATTCCCAGAAGAGGACACAGCACAAAGGACAATAAAAATGATTTTTAAATAATCATAGGGATAAATAGCATCCACTTCTGACAAATGTAAGTGCTGGCATAAAATGTTATTAGGCTACAGAGATTTTCTTTTGTTCAGGAAGTATGTTTTATTCTCCAGCAGTGTCATTCATCATCCTAATGAGCCCTCAAAATGTAAATTAAATAGCAAAGACTGATTCATTGAAAAACATCTTTGTGCTGTGTGTTAAACCATTTTTCTACTTTTATCCTTATATATTGGTTCACTCTTTCATTGCAAAATAACCCCTCAGCCCTTGCAGGCTTTAATGACCGAGTTCAAGCAAAGCATATTTTCAGTAAACAGTGTTTATTCATTGGTGCTTTTGGTATTATAATTAAAAAAAATAAAAAAATAAAAAAAAAAATTAAAAAAACCCCTCATTTAAAAATGTTGTGCCCCTTAAATTATATTTGATCCAGAAAATCTCAGAAACCTGTGCATGCATGTGTTTTTTGTTTTACTCAGCGTCACTTAGTCCAGGGAAACCCTCAATGGAAAAGGATTATGAGAAATTTCAGGCAGCTTTAATTTACTGAACTGAATACATTAACAACTAAGCAAACACCATATTTCTTTTTCGTAATGGCAGAAAAAAAGAACGTAGGGTCATAAGCTAAATTAGTTCAGATTTCTTGTTATCTGTGGATAAGTACATTACACATTCTTACCAGGAATGCAGCAAAGAGGTTTCATACTTGACCTGAATTTATGCATGAGCATACACACAACAACAAGAGCGACAAGGAAGAGGGCTTCCCTGGAGCTGATCCAAACAAAAATATAACAGGAATGGAAAAAAAACAGTAAAAGTGTGTCTGGTTTTGGTATGATTAGTCTTCAGTTATCTTGTTCTCTGCCTCTTTCCTTCTCTTCTCCTTTATCAAATTCTTCTATAAATCATCTCCAGTTTATTTGGTGCATATATGCTTGTGTGTATGTAAAATGAAGATGAAAATATTAATAGAGAAAGTAAAGTTTGCTTGACGACAAGGGTGCTGTTATTAAACTGCATGTGGAAGATTTACAAGCCACGATCTTCAGAATAAATTACCATAAAATCTCAACATTCAGTGACATTATGCTTTTATGAGGTCAAAATACTGGAGAGAGACACCAGGGGTTACAATGAAACCATCCAGCTGTGAAAAAGGTAAGTACATGCACGGTGCCTTGCTGCCAGGGATCCAAAAATTGCCCCTAGCCCCAAACTTCCTTTATTGCCAACCCAGAGAGAGAGAAGTGATGCATTGATGAAATTGAGTTAGGAGAACCTAAGGACGGGGTTAACTGTTGCAACTTTTAGTTAGAACATCTCCAATGACATGTGGCCTTCTAAAGGATTTCTCCTAAAAAAAAAAAGTCAAAATAGTGATTTATGAAAGTTCAGTGATGGCTCCACACAACAACTGTTAGAGGGATCATATATGTAATTAGGTTAAACTCTGCTAAGCAGAAAGAAGAAGAAAAAAAAATCAGGTTTATAGCATGAAATATTATCACTTAAGAAAATTAAGCGTCATGAACCCTAGATGAGAGAACTTAATAAACCATCTATCATTTATCTTGGAGTGCTGATTCAGAAATCAGGCTGGCATTCACAACTGCAGTGACTGATTGAAATAAATGCGTGCAGTATAGTAGTTTATAAACGAAGACAGTAATTTACAAATTAAGGACAGACTTTATGCCCACAGAAAAAGTTGCTAGTACTGAAAATACATTTGAAGACACTTCAAATACACTCAACTCATAGGAAGGAGTCAATTGAAGCAGAAGCTCTGCGAGTTTATACTTTGCTTGACTAGACTTCAAACACAGAGGAGCTGCTAGATGAAGGGCCTGCCTTTCACATCTCTGTACCCGTAGGACACACCCAGATACATCATCTGTATTTTCACTAAATTCCCTTTTCATGAACTCGCATGTATCTCAATAATCAGTATTAAATTGTCTTTTGCACTACACTGAAACACAGATCCATGGATCCTATTAATGCTGTAAATGAGTCTCTTGAGTCGGCTGGCAAAAAAAATAAAGCACAAAGAAGGAATACTGACTCCAGAAAATCTTCCTTTTACACCTTAGGCCACACAAGAAGTTGGAAAAGAGAAAGTAAGCAATGGAAACTATTTATTCTGACCCTTTTTTTCAATAAAAAAAAAACAAACCAGTGAGGTTATGAATTCCATCTTAGTGTTTAAAGAATAGTAAAAATCTACTATTTAAATGCTTATACACAAACCCAAGACTATATATTTTCATTCATATAAATGAACAGGGTAAGGCTTTGCAGATTTTTTTCTTCTTTTTTTTTTTTTCTGTTTCAGTCTGATTTTTAAAATACAACAGAAATAGCAATAAAGGAGAAGTTAATGGGACTGATCTGCCCTGGGGTCTTTCTGGCTTTTCTCAGCATGACTGAAGATTCAGTGCCTCCTGCTCGAAGGTTTGCCTTCAGTGCTGCACAGAAGTGACAACCTCTGCTCCTCCTGGGTACCTGCAACCAATGAAAACCTATCCCAAAATAAACCCCGTCATCTGGGCCCCAAGTAAAGTGCTGACAAACACCTTACTCTTCCCCAAGTGATGTACAATGCAGGTAGCTGGCTGCTCAATTTGAAACAGTATTTTGCTTTTGTTAGTTCAGGTACAAAGAGAACAACAGTTCACAGCTATGAAGGAGCCATCAGCTGCTGGCTGCACACTGAGGTTGCCCTGGGAGGAGATGCAGACCCCATCCCTGGAGACATTCAAGGTCAGGGTTGGATGTGGCTCTGAGCACCCTGATATAGGTGTAGGTGTACCTGCTCATTGCAGGGGTGTTGGAATAGATGATCTTTAAGGGTCCTTTCCAACTCAAATGATTCTATGATTTTACTGCGTGCTGTAGTGCAATGCCTTTATCAATTGCTCCAAACTGGGAACCCTGTTCAAAGCAGTGGTGGTGGAACTGGATGATCTCTAAGGTCTCTTTTAATGTAAGCCTATCTATGATTCTATGATTTTCTTATTAAAGAAGAGGACAAGATCAGGAGTGATTTTGTCAGATCAGTCAGCTGACTGATGACACTTTACCTCTGACCTCTGCCAACCTGAGTTCAGCTCTAGCTGCATTCCCAGCCTTTGGACTATCAGTGTCTAACAAAGGACATTGACACAGGGACACCACAAAGGGGTTGGCAGACCTCGAATCACCCCAGGCTCCAGCTGTGCCCCAGGATCTGTTCCCCAGGCACAGAGAGACCTTACTAAGGAAATGACATGATGGGCAGTTGCTGGCATTTGGTCAGCAAGGGGCCATATCCTTCTGGGCTTCATCTCACTGACAGTGTTGACAATAATGATGGATGTGAAAAAGACCAAAGACAAAAACATGAAGGAACTAGTAGAATTAAGCTTTTTCTGTGTAAAATGTTCTCCCTGGATTGTGTGCATGCTGTTTCTTGGCTGATTTCTTTTGCTGCTGCTTGCTACATGGGAGCTATTAGGGATTCTGACTCTAGCAGCTATCTATTAGCTATTGCTCCTCCATTCACTTGAGGGGTTTTTAGATCATATAGACTCAGTAATGACTGGTACACAGAGAACTGGGGGAAAAAGTGAGGGCGAGAGGAGGAAAAAAATCTAAATATAAAGCAGTTCAGTGGTTTTTGCTATGCTGGAAGTTGCAAACCATCTCCAAATATCCTTCTAGTGCACAAATGAGGACCTAGAAGCAAAACTCAAGAAAACTGGTAAAGCATCAGTGCTGAAGGAGAAGAATACTTCTGAGAGTGCAGCAGGATGCAAATGGCTATCAGAGATATCAGACTAATTTTTCCTCAATGCTTTTTGTCCTGGACTTCAAATGTTAAAAACGAGCACTCTCAGGATAAAAACAGAAGTTGCCCTTGTGCATGTGCAGTTAAAAATAATGTGTGCGCAGTTGATTCAGTGATAAATTATATCCGATATTACATAGGCTGCTCTGAAAGTAATGCTTCCTTTCCACAGGAAACGCAACAGGTACAAAGGGCATAATAAGATTATTTGATAGAGCAAATTCCCAGCTACAGAACATTATTTTTCAGTATAGCCACCACCATTAGCTACACATTTTTGCCAGTGATGAACAAGAGCCTACATGCCTCACTTGTAAACATCTGAGCCAGTGGAAGTGACTCACTGTTGCTGTTGCCACTGCTGATGAGCACCACCCATGGCCTCACTGTGCTCACATTCACTGTTTGGTCTATAAACATTCACAAACATTGATGAATGTCAATGAGTACAATTTTTTCTGCATGAAGGAATTCAATGACACACCTTTGCTTCATCTGCACTTCTGTGTCAAACACCATTGTGTCAGACTGCCTCACTGCTGCTGTATGTCACACAGGAACAAAATGGAATGGAATGTTGTCGGGAAAGTTCAACCCCTACTACCATGTCACCAACATCCACCTCTGGCTTTGTGGGTCAACATAATAAAATAGAAGGCATTACTTTCAGAGCAGCATTCGTCTATTCCTTGAAATAATTTTACTGTATTATCTGTCCATGCAAACCACTTTCACTGTATCTACTGTGTCTATCAGAGACTGTTGGATAACTGGAACACTGTATGATCATGTATTTGCATGGCAAATGATATAGAAATGAGTACTGAATGGTTCTAAGTTCAGTAAAAAAAAAAAAACCATTTCAAAAATAGCACGACTGCACAATGAAACATAAATTACACTGCATAAATCTAATAAGTAAGAAATTAAGATTGTCATCCAGACTGCCATCACCAAAACTGAGCTACTTTTTTATAGCTGAGAGCTTTGTTTACAAGTAATTTTTCTCTGTAAGTAAGCAAACAGAAGGAAGAAGCAGATTCTGCTCCCAGACATAGTGTCATTAGGATGCAGAGTACACCATGTATGGAGAAGGACACAACATACTAGAACACTGACTGGGCTGGTGACTGGCTCAGATTTATCAGTCTTTTTTGACTTCACTGTAAATATAAGTAAACAAATAAAGGAGACTGTTGCCACATCTCCAGTGGATGCTGTTACACAGATAATTCTCAGGAGACACTGAAATAAAGTGAGAATGGTGATCTTGTGGGTCACTGCAGCAGAGATGCTCCACAGTGAGTGGTGGCAAGGACAAAGGCAGGAGACGCTGTGCCAGAGCAGAGCATCCAGCCCATGGGGGGCAAGGCTGAAGAGGAGGGTGTGAACAGACTTATCAGTGACTTTGAAGGGGAAAAGAATAAATGCAAATGTGACCTGGTAGACAAGAAATTGAATGACACAGCCAGCAGGGAAGGTGATCTTTGCAGGAGGGTTTTGTAAGGGCAAACTGAGAAGCCCTTGTCAAGAGGATGGTGATGAGACACACCATGCCAAGAAGTAGGCAGGGCTAGACATGCAGGATCACTGAAAAATATGGATGAAAGAGAAGCAGTCACCGGGCTCGCTCCCAGGTGCACAGGATGGGAGGAAGAGAAAGGTCCGGTCAGTGTCACAATACCTGCAGCTGAAGTGCATTGGCAGCCTCAGACTCCTGGCTGACTTCCACTTACTGACTGACAGATTGCCCAGGTTTTTGCAGACTAGCTACAGGATTTAATAAAAAGCATTGCTTTGCCATAGAGTCATTAGCACACCAAGTCATTAATATCTCCATTCCTGTTGAGCTACAGGTCATTCATTGAGCAATTCCATTTTCTCCCAAGCGTAACAGCACACGTGGCAGAATCTGGCCCTCTTTAACATAATGCTGATAAAAGCAGAGGCACTTCTAACGTTGGCTTACGGTCGTGCTCATATGTTCGTGTATTTCATTAAAGGTGATACATCAAATCACTTGGTGCATTTAACTCCTTCAAATACTTTGACAGAGAGTTAGGTAAATTATGCCTCTTTTTCTGCATAAGGAGGAGTCAGAGGGTTATTGTAACAGACACATTCACTTGCATTAAATGTATATGCATGCAATTAAATGTAATTGTTTTTACAAATTTAATTATATGTCTCCCGTACTAAATATTTTGCATTAAAAACAGGCAAGAGATAAACAGAACCATTTCAAATAGCCTCTTGTCAGAAGACAGTGAAAACCAGTCCATATGGGGGCTTTTAGCAATACTGTCTGTAATCCTAGCAGAATTACATGTTAGTTCGAGGGCCACTTTCTTCGTTACTGGACATAGCCATGTCTTCTGGAATTCATGACCACTCACAGCCTTTAATGAAAGCTGAACACATTAGTCAGAATAACCTAATCGCTCTGTCTTTGAAGATAAACTCAGCTTCTCTTGCTCATTCCCACATACACTGAGATGCAGAGTCTCTAGGAGTGTCATCATCATGTAAGACACTTGCTATTAAATCTATTTTCAATACAAGGCTGACCCGAGGTACGTTTCAGAAATCTTTCTCTTTGTCTGTTCTAATCCATCAGAATCCTTTCAGCTAAAACTGCTGCATTTATACATCAAAACTGTATTTTTTAAGTAAAGCTGTCACTTTTAAGGCACGCATCTTTTCAGGAAAATGTCAGAGATGTTATACTTGGGTGTCCTTCTGCCCAAGAGGCCACCGGAGCCTGAACAATGAAGCAAACAAGACAGCTAATCAATAGCAGTCACAGCACTATTTTTTATCCCCCAACATCTTCATTTTCAACTCGGTACACATCATTACAATAGGAAAACAGGACAGTCAATCTCCATTAGGTTCAAACGCTGCATGAAAGAATTAATTTGGCTGCCATAAAAATGATGATACAACTGCATGCCCTTAAACCCTTAAAATTTATTCTAAATTTGCAAAAACTACTTGGATAGGCAGATTGCCTAGATATAAAGGCAGGGACATATTGACTTTTTTTTTTTTTCTCCTGTTGGCACAGTGTACTTCTTGCTGTGATGATTTCTCTAAGCATTGGAATACATCCTGTAATTTTTTTTAAGGTTTTGGTATAAAGCAATTTCACAAGTACCTGTGTAACTAATCAGATTGAAGGTTCACGATGCCAATTTCTCAGAAGTATGTCCTCCACACTGACTCTCACTGCTCGCTCAAAAAATATCCTTTAAATTTGGGATTTTCAAAGGGATTTAGTTGTCCATAAGCCATTCAAATATGAATGATGAACACCAAACTCCCTTTGGCTATTCTGACAAATCCATTTCAAGTAACTACTCATTTTCACATTTAATTTGAGTTCAAAGGAGTCAAAGTTACAATTCTCTCCCTCCTCCACACCGGCTGCTTTCAGCATCTGGCACTGAACGCTGACCTTATGTCATTCTCACGTGTATCCATATATGCATATGAATATGCACATACAGTCAAAACCACTGAAATGGGCTGGCATATGGCAAGAAGCATCTCTGGCACTTCAAGCACATACACTGGCACTTTCCACAGAGGGAAGATGGTAAAAATGAATAACATGCAAAGACTTCTAAGTCTCTCTTCCTGCATGCCTATTACTGATTTTATACCTTCTATATTTAACAGACCAACTCAGTCCACTACAACTTTTCAGCACCTGATGTGTTAAACTCCACGGGGAACAAAGTTCATACAGACAGCATCAAAATAGTACTGTGATAATACTGCATCCAGGGCTATTTTGAAGTATAAGTGGTCAGTCTTCTAGTTTTTAATTATGATGTGATTCTGCTGGGTCAGATATGCTGGTTATTTTGACTGAAACTGGAGAAGTTCTTCCATTTATAAATAACACCACATTTCAAAGCTTCAGCTAATTTTAGACCTATCAGCAAACTTTTTTTGTTTGTTTGTTTTAATTTTTTCATTGCAGTAGTAAACAATCACTACTCCATCTACAGGCACAACCCCGATAAACAGGCCTCAAGTAGAAACAAAAATGGGGGGAACGCTCCTTTCAAAAAATTTATTCCAGATCTGCAGTATTTTTGGCACTTCCTGTTGGTCCAATATGTAAATAAATCAAAATATGATTGATTTTCAGCACATTTATGACATAATGTATGAAACTAAAGACATAAGACGGGCAAATAATACAGAACATTGCAGTGCTTTGGAAGGGCAGCACATCAGTAAAGACCTGAAAATGTATTTTAATTATACTGTCTTTGAAAAGGAAGTGATTTTCTGGTCTTTGTAGAAGAAATGAAGCTACAGAATTCCATTTATTTGGAGAAGATTGATCTTTTGGTAGGTCTTAAGGAACAGGAAATATCCTTTGGGGTTATTCTGTCTGAATGATGTTAATGATCACCAAGGGATGAAGTTAGAAATGAATGGGGGGAAAAATATAGTAAAAGTAGTTGTTTTTGCATTAGATGGGCTTGTTGCACACCTCAGCACCAGGAAACAGGAATGACTAAAATGCTTCTGGAGGGGATTATATTAACAGAAGTGTTTATATCTTCCTGAAGAATCACTTCAGTACCTTTTTATTGATAACTAAGGCTTATGGTGCCTTTTCACACATTTTGGTCTAATTCCTAAATATGCACAGGACTGATCAGCCTTTTTTTGCTCCAAATATGAGCCTTGAGGGGAAGTACAATTTCATGAGGTAACAATAAAAATATATCATTAATTCTTGCTGATAGTAGATTGTATTTCTGTAAGACCAGCATGAGTGTAAGCCAGAAGAATGAAGTGATGGCTGAAGGTGTGACAACCAAGTCAGAGTACTCACTATCAAGTTGTTAGTTATTTTTTGATGAAGTTTGAAAAGTGAAGTGTTTAAAACTAGCTGTGACTTAGATAATATTAAAGTAGTTCAGAAATGAACACATAATCCCAGGCTGAAAAGGGACTAGCAAGAAACAGTAACTTGTCAGATTTTTAAGATTATGGTTATTCAGATCTCAAATAATCTACCACTGGAATCTACCACTATCTTTTTCCAAGATAGCTTTTCTAAGGAACATCACTCTTTTATCAACATACACATACACAGGCACCCTCAACATATGCATTTCCAACTTACACTCCATTTCATTAGTCTTCTTCTGTGTCCATCTGCCCAGAAGGAACAGCAGAGAGACATTAAATCTTCTGAGCCCTTTTAACAAATGCTGGGACAGCCAGCCTACAGCCCAGAGCATGTGAACACAGTATGGCCAGGTAGTAAGGGACACTGACCGCCCTGTCCTGTGCACTTCTGCCCACCTGGGATGAACCTATGTCTCCTGGTGCAAGTCAAACCTGGGGTTTCAGACCACCTCTGTCCCAAAAGCTGATTTGGTTTGGTATTGCGTATTATTTAAATTTTGGTATGATGGGCTTCCCTCAGTTTAGCACAGCTAAGAAAAATGTTCTCTCTGCTATATCCCATCGAAATACTGTTTCAGTGAAGTCTCTCAACCTGGAGACTCCACATTACCCTCAGGAACTCCCTTGAATCTTATCTTTCTTGTGCAGTTTCTGTATGTTCAGTGGTTTGAGGGATAAGAGTTTAGACAATTTCCTTACATGTGTGCATAGTTCTTGCTAATATTTGCAGGAATTAGGACTGTTTATCAGCTGAAGTATGTAACCTGATTTGCACTTTTTCATTTTTTTTTCAGGTCCCTCATTTCTTCCATTCCTATATAAAAATAATTGGTAGCAATGCAAGACTCAGAAATATCTTAGCTGTCTCACAAAGTAGATGTCAACAATATCAGTATGAAAAAGAAACTTCATGTTATGCTGTTCTAAATGCAGAGAAAGTATGAAAAAGAATAGACAGTAGTGTGCTATGCATCATTTAAAACCAGACGTACTCTTCTGCCAAGATCCTTGTCGCTGGCAGTGTCAGATGTGCAGTTCTTCCCCCTTTTACTCTTAACAGGTTCTAAACTTATGGATTTTTGGTTTTGCCTTGGGATTGTTTGTTTGTTTGTATGTTTTTATGAAACAAAGGTCACTTACGCAGCTACAGATAAATAAAAATTCACAAGCATCCCCAGAAAAATCAATAAAGGTACTAAAAATTTAAGTTGATAATAAATTTTTGTTTCCCCTTCACATAGCTCAGGAATGTCAGTATTTACTGGAACCACCGTAATATCAGATATTTCAGAAGAGTATTGATTTTGCCACTGAAGTGTGACTAAAGGGATAAATAAACTGCTCTTGGGGTCAATCGATCCATTTATCTTTGCTGCTATTTTATAAAAAGTCAAAGCAGCATAAACTTTGATAAATAAATGTTATCAAGATAGAAATACTATTGATAGGAAGATTTTGAATGAAAATATCTAGTCTGCCACTACTGACTGCAACATTGGCACTGTATTTATGTTGCACTGTGTCCTAACAATGAGAACAAAGTATGTCTTTTCACCAGTGGTGCACAATTGAGAATTTACAAATTCATATACGGCTCAGCAATTTAGGATGAATGCTACATATGCAAAGTAGAATAGTTTCACAAGATAGGAAATACTCAAAAGATGGGAAAGAAAAGCGAGAAGAACCTCTATTTTTATATCTGCAATGAATCTGAATCACAGTGACACTAGTGCATTCTGGCATTTTAAAAATATAACATTTGTTAACAGCTGATGTGTTCAAGCTGGTAAGTAATGAGAATGCTCTGAATGACTTGGTGTTGCTTTAATTGTAAGTAGAATAATAGCTACTTCAAGAAGTTACAATGTTATTATAAAGATTACAGTGCAAACCTGACACAATGTGATTTTCCTGTGAATTTAAGGTGGTAAGAGAATGCTGAGACATATATGAGGCTTGTGAAAGACATAGGAAAGTGCTGTCACTGGAAGAAAATGAGAGTTTACTTTGTAAAAATAAACATGTAAATCAACAGCAAAAAAATGCAATGACAAACATAAAATGACACAGAAAAGGTTTATAAACCTTTCTGGTATGACATGTAGGTAATAGGTGAGTTTAACTGTCTGAATAAAGTATTTTCAAACTAGACATCTCAGCCCATAGCTGCTCTGCTCACAGCCAGTAAAAGGAAGCAGCCACTGAGAGCAGGTCTTCTTCTGAAGTCTGCACGTAAGAGATGAGATCAATCTCCCCCTGGAGGAACCTACTTTGGTCTTTCAACTCTAAATGGAGTCTGGGCTAGACATTAACATCCAAATTTAAAATATGGCAAGGAAAGGGATATGAATCCTGTGTAATGTGACAGTGTTATAAAGGTATTCAAAATTCACAGGGTTGAAAGACTGGGAAGCTGTTGTTCAAAAAGCAAAGCTGTGTTTCCTGTAGTCATCGAATTAAAAAAAGAAACAAAAACTTACAGATGACTTTAAACAGTTTGAAATGGTTGCACGAGCTTAAACAAAGATATAATTGACAAACCTGTAACATCTTTGTTCATAAAATCTGGGTTAATGACTCCTCAGCAAGCTGCTGAGAAATCCAGGGAAAAACTGCTGAAGAGACTATCAGCCTTTCACTACTGGAAAACCATAGGGTTGCTAAAGCAATAAAGGTCTTGATATTATCTTGAGCACCAAACTAAAGCCTGAAACGTAAAGCTCTACATTTCTTCAAGAGCAGTAATTCAGAAGAGTGCTCTCTTTGTGAGGTACTGCAGTTACAGGGGAGAAACAGGACAGGAAGATAAAAGGAAAGGCAACTTTACAAAAACTTCACCATGGAAGGCTACAAACAGAGGTACAAGTACTTTCTTAATAGATAAAGAGGTGATATGCAGAGGTTTGCATGGAAACAAAGAATCACAGAATGATTTGGGCTGGAAGGGACTTCACATCTCACCTAGCCCCAAGCCTTGCCATGGGTAGGGCTGCCCCCATCCAGCTCAGGCCGCCCAGGACCCCATCCAACCTGGCCTTGAGCACCTCTAGGGATGGGGCACCACAGCTTCTCTGGGCAGCCCAGCCAGCACATCACCGCTCTCTGAAAGAATTTCTTCCAAACATCTGACCTAAATCTCTCCTCTTTTGGTTTAAAGCCACACCTCAGGAAACAACTTCTGATTAGATGGATGATATCTGAGAAATATCCCTATATCCTGGTTGTTGTAAACAGTCCCTTTGGCCTGTTGGTGTCCTTCCTAGCCCTACCGTCCAAGATCAAAGTGAGGTGGCCCCTACCTATCCTTCAGTCTTACATAGCCATGACAGAGACACATCAAGAACAATGAAAGCTGTGACACCCAAGCTTCTTCTGATGACTTTAAAGCTCAACATTTCAAACCAGCTCTTTAGATGATCATCCAGAGCAACAGCCTTGAGACTTGTTTGCCTCAGAGACCTACAGGTGAAGATCCTGGAAGTAGCTCCTAAGGAGCTCTGTATTTTACTTATAGCTTTGAAAAGTGAGGCTAGAAATCCAAAATTACTGTGCAGGCTTTAACAATAGCACAGCCTTGATGAAAGCCTGTGAGGAAGCACTATGATTCTGTGAAAGCCAGCAAAAGCAGCTATTGCTTTTTTGCTACTGAGTGAGAAATCTCTAAGAAGTGCATGCAACCTCCCCTTGTGAAGCTGTGATGACCAGCAGGTGACTGTCATGTGTAGGTTTCCTGAAATGTCACAGCTCCACATGGGTGCATGAGCTCAGCCAGAGAGCTCGGGGCGGGGAACATGATACTCTGCTTTTCAGTAATGAGCCTCAGACAGCTTTAGGGTACATCTCAAGCACTCATCTTCATCCTTCTGAGTGACATATCCTTTAGAAAGCTGCTCACATCTGCATCTGGCCATGTGTGTAACTTCACCCTGAAGAATCAGCTAAGGCTGGGAGCTAAAGAAAACCAGCTACAGACAGCCACTCCACACATACTCACCTCGGTTAGAAACTAACAAAGAAGAAATTCACAACACTTGGAAACAGATAGCAATACTTCCCTTCATTTGCAGTCAGAAGGAAGAAAAGGAGACAAATATTGTGCACAGCATATATGTTTCACTGTCTGTCCTACCAGTAACAGCTGCCAATTAGTGATCTATTTGCTTCAGCAAAGTATTAATTTTTTGACAGTAACTAGAAGCAAATAGCGGAGATATAACATTTCCCATGTTCCAGCAACAATGTTCATGTATGCTATACAAGCGTTTTTCAGTGTATCATTGTTATAAATATTCAGTATAAATACATATAAATGTTATAAACTGATTTCTTTCCCCATCTTTTTTGCTGCCCATTGGTTAGAATGTGATGATGTGGTGCATGCTTCCTATGGCCTGGGATGCTGTTTTGGTTCACAAAATGGACAAGTATAGAACTGCTCCCTTTCTGTAATACTGTTTCGTGAAGAGAATGTATGTATGTTTGGGAAAGATGGCAAATCAACCACACCTCTGAAAGAAAAAATCATTCCCATAACCATTTGATGAGATACAACTTCACTGCTGCACTTTGATATAAACCTGGCTTAACACCAACAGATTGTCAAACACTTCTGGTTGAAAAGCTTTGAAGAAGCAGCATGTTTCTGAGCAAAACCATAAAGGACAGGGAAGGCAACTGATTCAGAGGAAGACAGAGATTCTGTTACCGGGGTGGGGGAGGTTGGGGGGGAAAAGAAAGAGCTTCAGCTCTGCAGAACTCGGCAGATGTGCGCTGGGACCATGACAGATGTTATGGGTTGGGGCGAGGGTGTGGGTAGACTCTAGTGCAATTGTCCTCTCCAAGCAATAAAGCAGTAGCCTTCCTCCCCAGTAAGGCAGATAGATAGCAAATCTCTGCTGGCTCCTGTGGAAGAAGGAGCAGGGGCAGCAAAGCTGCTTTTTCTGAGTTGTTTTGACATATGCTATACTCATCAGTTATTTTTAAATCATGTCGTTTGACAAATCTGCTGCATTCATTCACAATTTCTGATTTGCAGGCTGAGCTACTTTGTTACTTCTAGGAATCTATGAAAATGGTGAAATGATGCATTCTGATTTACTCTGTATTTTTAAATCTCCACAGGTTTTGACTCTTCTTACTCATCTGTTCTGTTTGCTGGCAATTGTCTTAAAGACTGCAATAAACAAACTAAATAATTAAGTCATCCACTTTCTTACGCCTTAAGCAATATATTATTTAAGAGCCCAGGCAGTAAAATCTCCATCCTGAAAATGTGCTCTTGGGAATGTCTTGGGATTGGTTGTTTTGAAACTATTTAAAAAGTTTGGCAGATGTACAAATGTTTCAAGGATCAGATCTTAAAAAAGGTTATCTTTGTTGTAATTGTGAGTGATAATCATAAGGATTCTGTTTGGAGCTCTATTGTGCATTAAAATATAGCACCTATTCAACTGCCACCAGAAAAGTAATCATATTTCAGTCACTGTATTCTTTTCATTTGATAAATGAGTTTGCTTTATACATTTGCTTTAAACAGTGAAAGAATATTAATGCACGTCTGCTTAACATCACGTTTCAAAGCACAAGAGAATGGTTATATGAGAGGTTTAATTCCTGTCAGTATTAAGTATTACAAAAAGCAAAATGAACACATGGTTAAGCCAATTTAAATGTACTTCTAATGAACAAGTGGACCCACTTAAATGCTTCAGTTAAAAAACAAATGTTCCTGACTCTTTCCTATTAGTGCTGTCGATTCATGCTACCATCGTCATCACCATCTATTTTACTAGAAAAGCAACTCATAGGCACACCTGCTGAATAATACATGTATGACCAAGTAATAAAAAATAGCTCATCAATGATCCAACCTAAGTTACCATCAGAGCAGCACAAAACAGAATTTTACTCCTGCACACATGGCTTACAAAACCCATTCCAAGGGTCTGTGCTATTTAGGAAGGATGAACTCTCATCATCCACCCAACTGACCATGCAGAGTTAAGGTTAATTTTAACACTTTTTTCTTTGATATAGCTGCTGCTGATTTTCTTTTAGTTGCAACATAAAAGTTACTTAACATTTTTCATAATGCCTACAGAAACTGAAGAGACCTCCGTTGCTCCTGGCCAGGCAGAGAAATAATCCCCTTCCAAAAAATCAAGACATCAGCACAGATTTCAGATAAAACTTAACTGTTACCAATTCAGTTTCCTATATAACACAGCACATTGAAGTAGCAGCAGATGTTACTCCACTGAATGACAATTGTGGAAAAACACAAATATTCAGAGCACTATCTCCTTTTGGTCCCAAGCTGACTCTAGGACTACTGAAGGACCTATAAACAGCGATGATATTCAGTGTCATGACTTCAAGGATTACTGTGTTTTGCACAGGAATATTTGGGCAACAAATGCACAACAAAATGTGGATGACCAAATTATAGTTAAGTATTTCAAGGGAATAATAAAAAAAAAAAACAAAAAGCAAAACAGCTCCCTCCCCAAACCCTAAACAGTCTGCCAGAAGTCCAGTATGTAAAAATGACTCTGAAACATATGCCTTTCTCTGGAACCAAGTGGTGTAGAAGAAATATAGCAGGAAATTAATCATCAAGAACAGGTTTTGTTCAGTAAGGGTTGCAGCCTCTTGTAACTGCAATTCATCCCTCCCTACTTGCTAAAGGGGAACTATCTCCCTCCTGCAGTGTTACTTGCAGGTTGGAAAGGCTCACGTTGAGGCATCCACACATGCATCACCTTGATTCATGTAAGAGAAAATCAAGAGAAATATTCAGTGAGAATATGTCACTCATCTGACCTGTTTTAGATAAGTGAGCCAAGCTCGAGGAGAAAATCAAACTCCAGCACCATGCAGAACTGTGACTTACTGGCACTGGTCACATGCAGTACCTCTCATCTAAAGACTACTAGATCTGTATAAAGTTGTGAATAATTGTTGTTAAAAATGGCTTAAGTACACAAACCAGTGTTAAAATATCTGTTCTAAATGTTTTTGTGAAGACTGTGATGGGACAGTGAGGTTTGCTGGGGTCATTCATGACTTAGCTTTGCATGCAGAAGCCTAAGCAGAATTTTGCTTAGGCCAACAAATGAAAAGCTTCTCAATGTAAAACGAGGTCCAGAGGACCACAGAGTATCACAGCACCATTATGTGCCCTTTCTAGAGCATATGTTTCTGACTGCTCTGTTTGTAAGCTGCCTGCTGTCCAGCTCACCAGTAGCACAGGTTCATGACTTGGGGTTGGGTCTTGAGGTGCTACTAGCACGCCAGTAGCCTCCTAGCAGCATCTGCTTGAAGGTGCCGATGTGTGACCTAAATAACCCTAAGTACTGTTGTGAAGCTGAGAAACCACCTCTTTTCTAAGGCTTCTGGCCTCTTTAGACAATGAATGAAGAAGATGGAAAATGAAATTAACTATACTGATGGACTGATAGTATCCTGAGTAATTTACATCAGTTAAACAGATGCCACTGAAATTATAGCATTCTGCTCATCCATTTAGACTGCACACCCAGTTCCCTTTTCCATGACCAGGAAGAGTTACAGTTCATGAACCATTCATTAACCAGGTCAGCTCTCCAGCCCTACGCAACTCAATCTGCATTAACTGGATAATAACCATACCTTCACCTTGCTTGTTGGCCTCAGATTTTATTCAGTTTGGTATCTGCATACCTGACAAATGATAAACAACGAAGCTTAAAAAAAGTGAAGTCTTAAGAAATAGTTGGAATTCTAACATAACCTTATAAGTCTGAGATGTTTTAGCTTAGCGTATTTTATAAATAACACATATGAACTTTCAAAATGAATGGAAATTGAGCAGCACCATTAAAATAGTTATGCTATTATGTTAAGTCATACCCAAAGAAGATAAGAAGAGCCAAAATTATTTAATTCCATCATCATAAATTTTAAATGCAATTAATTTTTGCTTCTTGAAGTTGGTCTTTTTCCTCCCTTCTTAACAATTTGATAGATTGACCTAATTAACCTGGAGTGATTTGTAAGTTTGCAAATCAAGTATCCTTTTTATTCTGACTGACATGTCCTTTCTCCTTCACCTCTCCAAGATCTCTGGTTTCTTTTCACGTCTTTCTTGTCCCTTTCCTACTCTATTTTGCCTTTCTTATTTCACCTTTCAAATCCTCCTAAAACGGGCATTCAGTTCAGTCTGACCTTTACCTACTGTTAAAATTGCTGAATCAGAAGTTGTCAGGAAATTTTGATTTAGCTTTTCCATGTTCTGTGGAACAAGTCAAACTACTCAGTGATACTGCAGCTGAAATGCCAAAAAGATAGTATTTATGCCTCTAGAAGCCACGATTCCCTAATTTGGATAATGTTATACTGTATTTTTATAATACAGTTTATTTTCAGCAATGACAGTTATACAGTTTTGAATAATAATAGACATTTTTTAAAGACTATACTAATCTCTTATCTTCCCATTTGTTATTTCCTTGTCCTGTCTGTTACTGTAATATAATAGTCATGCATTACGGACATAAAAGGCTCTATTCCATCATGAGATGTGCACTTCAGACAGATTATCTCCACCAACTATTGCCAAACAAATTAAACAGCACAAACATGTCTAAGGATATAAATCTCCAGCATCCTCAATTCAAATGCTTCTAAATATATGACTTTCATTCTGAATCATGTGAGAGCAGTAACCCACTGGTGCTTGCAGAAACAGACTCCACCCAGACCAAGGAGGGCAATGCTCTGGGAATTCAACATGGAACAGCATCAGTGCAGATGCAGTTTGTTTTCTTTCCTTCACATACAACCAAGACGTGATCTGGTGATCTGAGGCACATTTTATTTCCAAGGGACTTGGGGCAGGACACCTGTATGGGGAACGATAGCTTCAGAGAGTCAACTGTAATCCAAGCAAATAGTATAGGGAGGGTAATGCCAAACTAACTAACTTCTCTGTAACTGTCTGCATAATTCTAGTTAAGACTGTCAGTTTCTGATAAAGTTTTGAACATAATCCAAGTCCTGGGATCTCTATGGAAAGAGTCCTGTGGATTCTAATGGTATTTGTGGTCAGACTACTGGAGGTCGGGGACTTGGTGCAGATCTCCCCCATTACAAGTATTTTTTTATTTCCTGTCAATTCAATTTTCAGTATTGACATTCGAGGCTTCTTGGAGTCCTTGGACTCTATTACAACCTTCTGTGCTTATTCCAAAAATTGAGACTTTGTTCACATCATATACAACAACGTACAGTGATACCCGGAAGCGAAACAACAGCTACTGAGGGCATGGGACTCCCCTCTAAGAACAGCTGCATGACCCATCCTACTACTAACCCCAGGCAGAGCCATGACATCTTTCATGCAAGTGCCTTTCTCTCTGCCTACCTTGTACTTCATCATCTCTATGCCATGGGCATTTCCCTGAATGTGCTCCTTGCTGCGTCATGGAAATGCTCAAATAATTGCACTGTGGGTTGCACGGAATCGTTGAGTCACAGAATCACCAAGGTTGGAAAAGGCCTACCAGATCCTCCAGTCCAACCATCCACCTGCCACCAATAGTTCTCACTAACCCGTGTCCCTCAACACAATGTCTAAACATTGCTTGAACATCTCCAGGGTTGGTGGCTCCTCCACAAGCCTAACAATTTGTAGCTGTTTCCAGTCCTTGTTTCTCTGATGCATCATGGCTAATTAATTTTGTATTACAAACAAGGAACTGAAAGATCTGTTTAGGACTGGTTTAAATGAAAAATTCCAGCGTCCTTCATGTGTCCTTGCTAAAGATGATTTCATACCCCTGATGTCAGTTGTTTCAGTCACTAATTATGCCTCTATTTCATTCAGATAGGTGAATGGGCACTTAATTATTTTAATTATTATTTCACGTTTATTTCCAGCTGTAAAATAACAACTACCAAATACCTGGATTTTATTTTCTCTCTCACATTTATAGGACTATATTAGATATAAACAAACTCATTATTGTGAGATGCCCAAAAGAGAAAAATATTTCAGTTTAATCCAGTTGTATGATGATTTTCTAAGCATACTACTAAGTCTATTAGCAGTAGGATTAAAAAAAAAACAACTTATAAATGCCTAAGTTAGCGAAGTGTGATAGACCAAAAGAAAGTGCAATAACTGGATACATTAGAATATACAAATACAGTTTATACAACTAAGGGATCCAAGAATATCCCTATACTATAAAAAAGAGAGAACCTTGTCCATTGGACTGGGATATTGGTGGCAACCGTACGTGGGCAGCAGCTCAGAACTTGCAGTACCTGCATGGCTACCTGTCTCTTTGCTCAGCAATCTCACTGAAGTGTTTCCATTTGCAGGCAGACACTGATCTGCCCACTCTTCCACGCATGCACATTCATTCAGTGCAGTTATTTGTGTTGCAGTAATACACCTGACCCTTCAGACTTGAACACAGAAAAATCGGGTAAATGCAGGCAGTAGAGAATTTGTTGGCTTTTTTTTTTTTAATATTGTGACTAACACAGGGATAACAGCCCCATCTCAATCTTACTCTGAAGCCATCAACCAACACTGTGAAAAGTATGGCTCAACCCTAAGCCATTGAAGAGCAGTAATGGACTTGTCCAAACTGAACACAACTGATTTTTGTATCTAACAAAGCAATGACAGGACAAGAGGAAACAGCCTCAAGTTGCATCAGGGGAAGCTGAGGTTGAATACTAGGAAGAATTTCTTCTCAGAAAGAGTGGTGAGGCATTGGCACAGGCTGCCCAGGGAAGTGGTGGAGCCACTGTCCCTGGAGGTGTTCAAGGAAAAGGCAAATGTAGTACTCAAAGACATAGTTTAATGGGCAATGTAGGTGGTAGGTGGATGGTTGGACTAGATGATCTAAAAGGTCTTTTCCAACCTTAATCATTCTATGATTCGACGATAAACAACCCACTAGGGTAAGTCTGCCACTTGTCACACTCTCTCCTGTTGGATGCTAGATCACTGATGCTTCACATCACACAAGGAGTGGTGGGTGGTTGTATGGTGAGTCAGCACATTCCTGGTGTGATGCTTCCTTCAGGAGCAAAGTTTTTTAGGAATTCCAGTAGTAAACACGGACTGCTTAGACCCAGACCCTACAGTCAAAGGTACCTTTGTGTCTCCACTACATGGGAGTCTGAGACCTTTAGAAGGCTCTTGTTACACATGAAGGTGTAGAAAGCACCCAGTTCCTGCACACATTACATCCTTTGAACATCCAAAAGGATCAAAATTGTGCTTCTGTGTTTTCCCCTTCTTCCCACCACCACTGCAAGCATTTCTGTGCTCCTTGTCTTGGGGAAAAAAGGATGTGGGAAAAAGCTGTCTTGGTATATAATGGGATTTAGGTATTACTCAGTGTAAGCATCACAATGAAGGCTCAGGTGCTTTCCTTTTCAGGCTCTGGAACTGTCTCATAACCCTCAGCTCGAGCCATAGCCCTGTCACAGGTCCCTGATCCTTTGTTTTCCATCTGCTGGTCTTGCCACAAGGAGCCCTTTGTAACAAACCTGCAGAGTTAGCATCCCAAGACATATGGCTGCTCTTCAGAAGTGTAGTGGCTTCCTTTAGCCAGTACCCTTCCTGGTGAGGGTAGTCTGCTAAGGTTGGGGAACGTAGTGCCATCAGGCTGAAGAGCCACTCCTAAAAATATAAAAACCCCACTGTGTTGTATTCAGAGCCATCTGCCCTCAGGGAAAGAGCAGTAGTGCACCCTGCACACATTTAGCAGACAGATAGCATGGGCTTGAAATCTGTCAGACCAAGGACAGTCTGGAAAAGGTGTTCTTCCCTTTCCAGGTGAGTGCTCTCACCATTGAGCTGACGCTAGAGAGGCAATGAGTGAAGAGGAAAGAGGGTAACAGGAAACACCTCAGGCAACCCTGCCATGGGAGAAAGAGCCCACTGGACTCAGGAGTACCTCAAAGATAGTCAGACAAGCCCATTCTCATCCCACCATTAGAGGCACAGGCCTTTGGTTGGAGGGAGGCCCTAAACCTTGGCCCTCTTTGCATCATTTCCAGCTGGCTAGCTATGGTAAGACATTCAGATCTTGCTTTCAGACACATGGGTTTCTCTAAGCATCATGCTATCTGGATGCAATAGATTGCTACTGACATGAAAAGCAATGCTATTAGAAATGAAAGGCTTGATGTATAAAAAATGCCATGTTCTCCTTATTACGGAGGAGTAAACTTTGATTAGTGGAAGTGATTAGTCTATAAAATTTAACTTGCCATTTATTAACTTAACAACCTAACAATCTGGCATTATTAAATACTCAGGGTGGAAACCACTGCGACCTATGGAAAAGTATTTGCCTGCACAAGTGCAGATCAATAGTTCTACATTTAGTTAAAGTTTTATGTATTATGCCAAATACAGTTCATAAATGTCACTTCATAATTTGCATTAGCACAAATTATTAGTTAGGAGTCACACCCTGGCTTGCGAGACCCAAATACATTAGTTGTTTCGGCAGGTCTTCTGATTTATAGTTATGCTTAATGATCCTGTAAAAAATACAATAAATAACTTTTTTGTTCTAACAATTTTCTTTCTTTCTTCTTCAAGTACCGTCTAATGAGACAAAAGTTGATATTTTAAACTGTCAGAAACTAGGCTGAATACAGGAATATCTAACAATCAAGACCTATCAAGAAACCAACTTCCTAGATATATGGGATTACAGAATAAATTTATAAGCGTGGCAGACTGAGAATAGAAATTTAATTGATCTCTAGAAATGGAAAGGTCATATTGCATAATTTCTTTACACGATGTATTGCTTAAAACAATACTTTCTAAGAAAAAAATGTTCTTATTTGTATTTTAATATGCAGCCATGGGTCCTTTTCTAACTGCCTTCCTTAATCATACTGAGCTTACAGATATTTTCATCTCTTATTCAGATAGGGTATTTGGGGCAGTAACTGCCTTCCTTAATCATACTGAGCTTACAGATATTTTCATCTCTTATTCAGATAGGGTATTTGGGGCAGTAACTGCCTTCCTTAATCATACTGAGCTTACAGATATTTTCATCTCTTATTCAGATAGGGTATTTGGGGCAGTAACATTTGCAAGTTACGTATTGGAGATAGATCTGAACTTCAGTCTTCATATAGCACAGTGAACACACCTTAACAATTTTAATTGGACACGTATCTGGGAGAGGTCAACATTGAAATCTCTATCCAAAGGTTTATGGCTGTCATTTTATAGATTTTGATTTAGGACTAGCACTTGCACAGCAATAAATGATCAAACTGTGATATTTAAACTACTGGTCTCAGATGGAGGTGCTTTCCCTGAGTGATTGGAAACCGTGACAAAACCAAGTAGAATGTCACAGCCTGCTCCTCAGCACGGACACCATCTTCTCCCTATAGATGGAGGCTGTAATCCTCACGGTGTTTGCACTGGATGTGTGCAAACACAGATCTCTCCTGTCCTCTGTCCGCTGGTAAGGACCAGCTGCATCATGGCCCAAGCTAATTGTCAGAATGGGGGAAACTGAGGAGGTGACAAGGGAAACCTTGAAAAGATTGTGTTCAGGATGACAAATGCCGTGCGAACGGTCATAAATGCACTCTCATGGAAACCCACAGATTGAAGGGACGTTAGCCAGAGTTTCTTGGGATAGTTCACTCCCATCATTTAACAACCCTAATGGAACAATGTCCTCATATTTCTCGTGACACTGCTATCCTTCTTAACGGGGATTAACAACCTTTCTTGTTATTTCCTGTCTAGATTTCTCATGAACTAACATCCCACATCAGATACTATATTAGACAATAATAAGAACAAATGACAGACTGCATACTTACTTGCCTGACAAGGGTGCTGCATTATCCCACCACACAAAGAGTACAAAGAAATTCTGGGGTTTTATTTATTGTTTTGGCTATTACATAAAAATATAACAGACATAAAAACTCTGAAGAACTAGTATGGTATAGTATTGCTCCAGTCATAATGTACTAGTACACAATCAATTCTTATAAAAGCTTTTCTCTTTCAGAGTAGTTTAGTTGTCCAAAGGGAATAAATAATTTACTGCTTGTTCAATCCGCCACTTCTCTCCTATTATTTTTAAAAATTTATTCTGCTTTGCATTTGCCACATAAAGTGTTCTTTGTTTATGTTCCACCCCTTCTAAATCTGTTTCCTCTTCAAGCACACAGAGGATATTCCTTTTCAAGTAAGCTCACTAGCATGAGGTCGATGGCCTGAGGAGAGTTCAGGAGGACATTTTATTTTCCCTATTTTTGAAATCATTATGGGCTATCTGGATACATTTTGATATTGACTTTTGAAATTTCTTCATTTCTGAAAGAAAACCTTACATGGCTTATAGACACAGACTGGTTCACAGTTGGCTGGAAAGCACCCCACAGCTGACACAACTATCGGGGACCTCTGCAAAGAAAGGCTGGAACAGCTTGCCTACACTAGTGGTGGCCATGTCTAAAAGAAGACCATTCAACCTATGTCTGGTTGAATGGAGGAGCTTTCCCATCCTAGAGATGGGGCATCTCCAGCACCTCCCACTACCCAACATTTCTGGGAGATGATCAACCCTGAATACTCAAGTGCCTCAATTTTTAGACAATTAGATTATACCCTAGACATTCGGCTAATGCTTCCATCTAACAGGTTTTAAACTTTAAAGATATATTTTTTTCCATTTTGAATTCTTTAGAATTCTTCATATTTCTCCTAAGAAAAAATACGTTTTTTCAGTTGGTGACCAGCCTTAGCTTGTCATTGGGAAAAGAAAACAAAGCCAACTGTGTATGCTTTCTACACCATCTTTCTAAATCTTTGTATATTTAAAGTAATGGAGGAATAATCATATAAAGGTAAGAATGAAAATGAACGCATGAAATATCATAACACATGGCTGCATTAACAGTATCCTTTGCTGAGAAACCCTCAATTAAGCTTCTGTTTTTAAATAGTCTGTTTCAAACTGTTTTACTGGTGAGGGAGAAGTCGGTATTTACTGGGGAAATGAACAGTGTTTAGTGGTTCAAATTTCCAATTACACTTTTCAGTTTCAAGCCTGTCCAAGCAGACATCAAAATAATCTTGAGACATTGTATTACCTGTAATGCCTTCCACTAAAATTTATTTAATGAGGAAGTAAAAATATCTCATTTACTTTCTTTGGTATCATAAGAATTCTGAATTTTACTGAAATATTGTATGTCAAGATTTTGTTCCAGTGACTTTTGTTCCAGTGATCACCAGTGACTCTCATGACCGTGGTAAGCAGCCTGTAGATACATTTTCAGTGTTCCCACTGCTGTATTTTTCAGCTAAAAGTGCAATGAATACACAGTGACCTGTGAATGATTTTGAAGGCATGTGTTCATCTGTTGACCCTTAAAACTTTGAAATCACTGTAGGAAAATGTTTAATGAAAGGAATGATACTTTTACTCTAAAATACAATTTAATGACTAGTAAGTAATTAAAAAGCAACATGTGCAGTCATCCTAAAATGCAGTGTCATTACTGCAGCTCTGGATTAGATGCAGTAAAACCCTACTGCCAGTACTGTAATGCATACAGTACTGAATTTAATTAATGATTTTCCCATTACACTGAGAAATGCTTACATCAGTAGCTGAAATTTCTGATCAGTTTTGCAGCCTGCCTATGAAACTGCAAGACCAGGTCATCCAGCCAACTGAATCTTTGCACTACTCCCTGGTTTGTAGGGAGGTAAGGGAAGAGCAATAGAAATGGAGATTTAATAAATTTCATTGCCTTAAGAAGCAAACTTTTTATTTCTAAGAATAAACTCTGTGTTATCTTTCCTCAGCTTACTGTCAAGAACATCACACTTGGATCATGCACCACAAGCGTGTATGGCTATGCTATCTGTGCTGCTTCTACATGGAAATTCAGTAATTAATCTGTGGGTTCCAAAACAGCCTGGGGAATATTCTCTAGAATGGAGATCAAAAATTTTAGGGTAGAAATATTTGACTGCACTAAAAAAATTGACATTAGCCTTCATTTCTAAACTCACTAAAATTTTTCAGATGAGAAGAAATCAGCTCTGGATTTGCAAGACTGTTGATATTTGATCTGTGTACCATTAGCCCCAATTTTATCACACAGTATCTATGAGAGTCAGGCTCAAACCCACTCAATAAATGGAATGACTGCAAGCAGGGATTTGAGCCCAGGTAATCACACTTCCTCTTTCTAGTTCACTGCAGGTTTAAGTCAGATGCAAAAATGGGATACCTCCCACAGAACTAATTGGGTGAACCTGGACTTGTGTGTGTCATGTGCTGAGTAGAAAACCATTAGGAAGAAAAGACAGCTCAATTTAGAACCATCCTGGTCCAAGCTGAACTCCCACTCAGCAATGGTGATATGGGACAAACGCAATTTCTTCTGTTAAAGAAGTTCCGCTCTTTTTCACTGAATACTTAGTATTCAGCAGAAGAAGGAACAAGTAAATCACTCCCCTGCTTGATGGGGAATTTGTTCTGGTTTGATCTCTTTTCTCTAGGGTCTGTTCTCGATGTGAGGGACTAGACTGCAATTAGAAAGTGGAGCAGGTATCAAAAGCAGAAACCCTTTCCTTGTTCTCTCTGGACTATCCTATGGGTTTTGCAGTCAGGACAGTCCTCTGAATGCTGTAGTTTACATTACCCCACACAGAAGCAGAGATGAAAATGTGTTTCTCACATCTATGTCTACATTATGGAGCTTAGATGCATGTACCTGTGCCCACTCCTACTCATCCCATTTTATTGATCTAATTTGACAGTGCCTTTGCTTTTAGTACAATTAAATTCCACACTAGCATTTTATGTTTAGGTTCGTACAGGCTGTTTTGTCTCATTAAAAAAAAATCCTCTAATTATTCATTCTGATGACAAAAAAATCTTTTCAGTTTCAGCTGATTTTTAACAAGTTTTAATAAGTCTTTTATTTGGCTAGAGAATTGAAGCAAAGCACACACAACTTACTCAGTGATTTTTCCTTTCTTGAAATATCTCTACCATTGCTGACTGATGATAGCGGAGCTGCATCTTCTGAGTTTTAAGCAAAACAGATCAGTTACTGGCTATTTCCTGAATGGATTTTCTTTAATTCACTAGACTGATTGGCAAAAGTACCCTGGAAGTGTGACAGCTTGTTTGGGATGGGAGGAGGGAAGGCAGTGAGACACTCCAGTAAGGGTTGTTCATCACCAGCAGGGGTTAACGCTGGCTCCTCTGACAATCAAAAAGTATTTATAAATTGTTATGCATATTCAGAAATGCCCAAGATCATGCTTGCGGGCACCCACGTGCACAGAATCCTTTCATCTCCAGGAAAAGCATGACTTCCTGGAGGTTGGTGCCATCCCACTCTCATCCTCACTGGATTTGACATTTATGCGCCCAGTTCTGGTTAAATTCCAACAGTGACAGTGATGCTTGACCTACCCTAAAGAAACTGCCTGGCAGTGACAATTTCACTGAGGCTCTCTGGGTGCTGAGCTTCTGCTTTTACTTCTGCTTTTTTAAAAAAAAATTCTATTTCTTTTTTTTTTCTTTCTTTCTTTTTTCTTTTTTTTTTTTTTTCCTGTGCATTAGAATCTTCAAAAAAAATGATCTACCTGACTTTCATCAAATACAGAATTCACTGCTGTGAACTAATGCTATGTGTATGGTAGAAGGAGAACATTTGTGTTAGAGACTGAAGAGAACTTTGAAAAATACACTGAGTAGGCTTAGTAGAGATGCTAATGTCAGTTGTGACCTCGTTAATATTAAATTACTTTTGTAGGCAATGGAAATTTCTTGCTGTTGTCGAACAATGGCCAGGTGCAAAGTTAGGTGCTTACACTGCAAACTTCCTGTGACAAGATATCCAGCAAGACAGAATGTTTAATGACAAGAAAATAATTGTTTTGTGTTCATGGCATTCATCTAAGTGTGAAGACTTCTGGTTTCTCATTTTCCTTCCAATGAACAGTTAACAAATGAAGGGTGGAAATGGATCAAAAGAAGAGGCTGCAACCCCTTTTCTTGCTTTCACCAGGGTATCATACCTGTATGTATACACACACATATCTATTTATACATATATATACACATATACAGTCATATTTACATACTTGTTATACATATATGCATTTACGCATCAACATACATGAAAATTTGGAGTGACATACAGTGCATCTGTTTTTCAGTTAGCCCTGGACATAGAACCCTCTCACAGTATTTGCTGTTTTCCAACTGAAATCAAATAGTTTTAATCAATTCTGCTATTTCTGAAGCACATAAGGAATTTCCCAGCACTTCCCACAGATTTCTCTCCTACTACTGGTCATGGATTTAGTTTGAGAGAATCACATATAGGCATGTGACATGCTTGAAGCCAGTGCCTGACTCCTTTTTAACAGCACCCATATGGAATGATTCACCTGGATCTACACTAGGAGGATGATGGCTCGCTGGAGTTCCCAGCATACCAGTGAGTGGATGATACCTTATGACCATAATGCTACACTCTTCAGAGAGGTCCATGCCATCTTTTTGTGATTAGATACTGGTTGTAGCTTACTGGATGTCCTTTCTGCTATCCAATAAGCATTTCTACGCTTCTATTACTGGCTTGCTGTTGCAGATATTTAATTCATCCTGTCACTTTCTCTGCTATTATGGCTTTGAGAGTTTATTTGCTGCAGGCAACAGTGAGCTTGCACAAGAGTGTGACATGAAATGTAGTGCCAGGCTGCTCGTATCTACTGTTGGTGTGCTGCTCCAGTCCAGCAGCATGGTCTCTGTGTGTTTATCTCTTCAGTTTGTCTTTTCAATATATTTTCCTGGCAATCTTGACAGCTGTTTCTGCTTCGCCGTTAGACTGGGGGAGATGCTGAAGAGGCAGGATATGGCCAGAGCCTGCTGACGCTGTACACTTCTGACATGCAAACCAAGGTCCATTATCCATAATAACAATTTCTGCAGCCCTCTCTCAGGCAAACTCAGCCTTATGGCCATCAGTGATAGAAACTGCCGCTTTTTCAACGTTAGGGATCCATTTCCCAGCCATCAACAAAAGCACTCTGCATTCATTAAGGCAGGAGGGGAAAAATGAAGACAAGACAAGCTACAGGGTTTTGTTTAACCTTGGTCCCCAGGGACACTGGCCTTCTCACAGCCGCCATCCAGTAGACCAAGCACTAAGTAGCTCAAAGCAAGATGGTTCCCTGAGGGAACTAGTGGAGTATTTACACAACGAGGCTGCTGACAGCCTGTCTGTATTAATACTGGTTAAAACCAAACTTGAGACACTCACAGAGCACAGGTTGGCAGTTTAGAACAGTGAGCTGACTGTCTTTGAAAAAAAAAAAATAAACAGAGAAAACAGAGAAAAGAGATGCAATCTTGAAAAGGCTGTTTTTGCTGAAATGCTGCTAAATACTGATGAATTTCAAGGCTCATGAGAGAGTGTGAAAATGAACTTCTGAAAAACTGAACTTGATCAAAACCCAGCCAAGGACTACTCCTTGTGTGAGACCTACACTCCTAATGATCTAATGGTTCAGCTATCCAGCTATCACCATTATTGGAGGAAGTCCTCTGTTCCTGTCAACTGGCATTAGCCACAATCAGCCTAAATATCTTCAACTTTGCTGTGAGTGCAGGTGCACATCCTTTCCATGTGGCTGCAGGCCGAGGATCTGGGAGAGAGGCTGTAGGACATGCTCTATCTGTGCTTTCTAGATCTCATGACCTTGCCAAAGCTAGCTCACCAGCAAATACTCAGCCTTGTGCAAAAGAGGGAGGGAACCTTGCTACTCTTTTCCATCAGGACACACCAACGTACACAATAAGTTTGAGCTAACAGATTTTGGGTACTAAGACTAGTAGAGGGATCAACTTCACCTGAGTGTTTTTATCTTTTCAGCTCCTAAAAAGTTGAACTTACATCGAACATAGAAGAGGCAGAGCTCTAAGAAGCTTTTGTTTCAATGGTATGAGAAATATAAAGTACGGCATTGTGAAGTGCAGTATTACACTTCAGTTCCCCTGTCAGTCTGGGATCCCTCACAATGAAAAGTTGTTTACAAATTTAAGGTAACATTAATAAACTGTTGTTCTCTTATCAAAATGGTATTTATATTTATTCTCTTTTACATGATTACCAGTAAAAACAGCACACGAATACTGTTTGGGCTAGAGGACTATAATTCTACCGTGCACTTATCTTTTATTTTGCATGGTGATTTTGCTTTTTTCCTCCCAATTGCTGCAAGGCATTTTATGGATATTAGGAAGCCAACATAATCTTAAAGGTTTAAAACTTTCCATTTTCCATTCTGATTTAACACTGATCTCACTGCAATGGTATTTTTTTAGTTTTGCATCTGGGTCAAATGTGTCATACGGCATGTGTCATATCATTAGCTTATTCACTCTGATCTCTGTACGCTCACTAAATATACCTGAGAGAAAGTCACCATGAAGACAAGACAACAGTTGACATCTAAATTCAGCTTTGCTCAATTTGAAGTACAAGGCCACATCTCACCAGGTATTGGTAAAAGATCACATCTAGTGAGATCCTTCATCTCACAACCCTCCCATGCTGCCAACCAGAGGAGATCAGGCTGGTTTGCTTGAAATTAATGACATGAGGACCTTGCACTAGTCCTGTTCCTCTCCCTGACACATGCTCATATCAAGAATAAACCAACATCAATTTAGTTGAGATTGGAAGTGCATTTCCTTACAACCTTGCTGATAATTTAGAACAAAATGCCACTTTAAAAAAGTCAGTGTCAAAAAAGTCTAAATGTCACTGTGTCTTGGCAAGTGTAATTAAGGACTTCAACTCTGTAATGCCGTACTGACAGGCAAGCAAAATGTGTCTTGTGAAGTGTCAGCAAAACAACTTTGACATGTGTCACTGACATGCCCTTCTCTGAAATACTGTGTTCAGTTCTTGCTGTTTAACCCAGGGCTGTGTGAGAACTTGTCAGCTCCAAGGCCCTGACAGTCATCTCTTGACTGAAGAAGACCTGTTAATGCTTGGTCATGCAACATACTTTGCTTAGTTTCTGAGAACTGTCCAGTGCCTACATTTCTAGTGCAAATTTAGGTATGTAGGAAGAAAGAAGTCAACAATGATGTCCAGAAATCCCCTCTAAAATGAGAGATCAGGTTTTTGAAGTGCCCTGAGGCACGTGGCTGCCCTACAGTTAAGAGGGTATGGAGAAAACAGGAGTTGAATCAGGCGATAAAAATGATAAGAGGTATGAATGGATTTCCAGATGAAGACAGACAGAAATGATTTGAATGGTTTAGCTGAAAGAAGAATAAGTCATGGATTACTGCAGCAAAAAGTCAAGTGGATGCTGCCATTTGCCTTTTCTTGCAATACCAAAGTAAGGGAATGGCTTGAAAGGCAACAGATTTAACTTTCTAACTTATAGATAAGGAGAACACATTCTGTTACATTATTCACACACAGTGTTCTTAATGAGAAGCACAGAGTCTTGGAGATCAGCATAAACCAACAAGAAACGTGGGGACTGGAATGGCAGTACTTCCTCAGGCAGATTGCTCTGTACTCAGTTTCTGGCCTTGTGCTGAGAGCTCAGGCAAAAGACATTATACTCGGGTAGATGGACAACTGGTCCTACTCAGAATGGCACTTTCTACCTGTCAGTAAAAAGTAACTGCTCAGTTCTAACCTAAACAACTGTGGGTGAGATCAGTTGATAAAGCAAATCCAACCATAAAGAAGTAAGTGTTATGTGTAAGCAGTAAATTCTTGTATGGAAAGAAAATAAATAAAACTAGTTAAAGTAAATACAGCCCAGTAAAACTGAATAATGTCCAAAGTGCTCAGATATAATTCTCACAAATGAAGGTGTCTTTCTGTTTCAGCAGTTTGTGTTGAGGTACATGGAGTACAATATTTTCTCCAGCAGTAATAAGCAATCGTCACAAGAACAGAGGGCATTTTTTCTGCTCTTCCTAGAATTTTTAAAGCAGTGCACCTGACAGGGAGAAAAACACTCCTAGCCACAGAATACTGTTTCCCCAGTTGATGCAGATTGCTGCAGCTCTTCTGACATCAATAGAGCTGTACTGACTTGTAAAAGTAAGGAGCTCAGTGAACACCTTCTGCAAGATGTTGTGTCCATCAAGTAATCATATTAATTCTTATAACTATGTTTATTCTGAAGGCTAATTTGAGTACTTGACTGTGAGAAGGAATCACAGAAATTCAATTTTACAGTTCTGAAAAAAACATTTGTTCAAATTCTATGAGTTGAGAGTTTTTACAGTGCTCCCCAATTAATTCAAAATAATCTGGAAAAGAGCAGCACAATGCATTGCTATATAAATTTGTGACCTAAGCTTGCTTTCTGTTGTTCATTTATAGCTCAAAAAATAGCTTTATCTACCCTGTTATAATCGCAAATTTGTAAGTCACTCATATAATAAATTAGCTTGTCCTTTGGGGTTTCTCTTTACATTTTGTTGATCATTATGATTATTTATCTTTCTAGTTATTCTTTACTGAATAGATTTAAATTAATTTAAATTACTGGATTATTTTTCTTCTTGAGGCAACAGAAGTCATTGCCACAGAAAACTTGTTATGTTGCTGCACAAAAAAAAAAAAAAAAAGAAA
>VXAB01008099.1:579197-592343 GCA_013399175.1 Odontophorus gujanensis
AAAAAAAAAAAGAAATAACCTATGCATGCCTTGGTAAAATGATGTCATTTCAAACATTATATCTTAGAAAAGAACCCAGAACAAGATGGTGAAATGTTGCCTTTGCCTCTCCTTAACTGTGAAAGGCAACCTTTTCAAGAGGAAACTCCACTCTGTTCCCTGATAGTTCCTTTCCGATCACTCCCTCACATAACGCTGGATAGATGAAGTGGTTTTGTAAAAAGTGTATTCAAAATACTGATCTGTCTTCTGACAGTAGCCTGCAGCTCCTGTTTCTCAGCTCTTGCTTAAGTGTAACGTTAACTGTGAACAAATTGCACTGCAGATTTGTAAATCCTGAAATAAATGGCTGTATACAGATGAAAGTAAGCCGTTTCAAAATTAAAAAGAAACGCATTACAGTGGTTTAAATGCACAGTGGAACACCACCAACAACATAGACCCATAAACTCGATTTAAATAGAGCAATCAATAACAAAAACAAATCCAGGCAGTGAAAGACTCATCCCGAGGCCAGCAGATGCCCCTCTCAGAATAGCAAGTCTGGGGCCTGCAAGAAGCCTACACCCACTATCTGTCCAAATAGTCAAGGGTGGGAGAACAACTCTTTGGCTACTTACGCATCTTTCAAAATCAATGAAGGTCAGATTGACTGACTCCTTTCCTGGTGTTTGAAAAGTGAACAAAATACCTTCATTTTTCTCCTTCCTCAAAGAAGATACTGTGAAAAGAAAGTACTTGTGCAATTACTTTCCCAAGGAGTATACTGTGGCCTTACCTCAGCAGTCAGCCACACGAGGGTGACTCACTTCACATCATGAGAGCTACTTCTTTTCACAGTGATGCAACTCAAGTTCCCCGTGTCACTGTAGGTACAATGTACAACTGTCTTACAGTCACTATCATAGAATTGCTTGGGTTGTAAGGGACCGTAAAAATCACCCAGTTCCAACCCCACTCCCATGGGCAGAGTTGCTGTGCACTACCAGATACTCTACTGGTGATTCTCTAAATGCTGCATGATATATTCAGAGACTAACTGGAAAATATTTGATTCCTCAAGCACATCACTGAGGCAAGGAAACTGATGGATACTCTTGGCTCTACTGAGCCAGTCTACTGGTAGTATTTTATTTGCACCCTCTACTCCATAAGAACTATCAAGGTGATAGGGAAAGCTCCTCTAATGATCCTGTTTCTCTGCATCTCAGTGAAAAAAGAGGCTAGGAGAGGATTTCTTCTCTTCTCCCCTACGTCTTTGTGCTCTGTTGTGAGAAAAGGGATACAAGGAAGAAAAGAACATCCTTGTGCTCTCAGTAGCTGCAGATGCTCTTCCCCACCCTCAGTGGACAGTAGGAGATCTCATTCCCTGTGAGAAGGAGGCATGGACAAAGCCCACATAGAAACAGTGGGAAAAACAGGTGGGAAAGTGAGAGGGAAGAAATTTGTAAAGGGAGGCCCAGTGCTGAGGTTCTTCACTCACTGCAAAACAGAGAAGGAGATTCTGAGGACGGGGAGTGAGATCGGGCTTCTGCAGGGCTTCCCTGAGTAAACCCATTGGAGCAGATGAGCATAGACATCTGTGTTTACAAAACATTGCTGCATGTACTATTGAATATGACTCTTTTATGTGGTGAAGAAAGCTGTTTTAGAAAAGATCCCAGACATTTCCAGGTAGGGGCAATTACCCAAACCTTGTCAACAGTTGGTCTAGACTCAGTTACAGATGATCAAGGACAATCATCTCCTTCAGAAGTTCAAAAGATTTGATTAATATCTGCAGCTACTATGCAGCTACAATGCAATACAAGTCTACCCTCAGGGCTTTTGTGTTTCTTTAAAGCATTAGCCATTAATAGACTAAGTTTACCACTGGGATACAGAGCACTGGCCCAGCAACGCAGCTCGAATGTATTTATTTTTCGATCTATGGTTTTCAAGTACAGTGTATCATTTCTACAAGGCTTTAATGAGAGCCAAGAGGTGCACATTATATGCAAGCAACTTCTATTTCTAATGGAGCTCAGTTCAGATCAGAGAATGATTTATTATCTTTCCTCAGCTTTTACTTGAATTTCACTACAGAGATCAGAAATTTAGATTTCGATCTAAAATTCACAGGATAGCATCAAGAGCCTTATTTTCAAAGTCAAAATTTTTTTAATCTTAAATTTACGAACGTTCTATTCTGCTTAAGGTCAATCATTCTGAGGAACAGTATCTGCCAACTGCTTTAGACTGTCTCATTAAAATGAAAGCACTGTACTTCTAAAAGAAAAGAAAAAAAAAAGTATTTTGAAAGCACAGAAGTGTAGCAAAAAAGCAGAAGGAAAGACATTTGTCTAAATAAGTAACTCTCAGCAAGATGCTCATTACTACAGTTATTGTCAGTGGTAACATAAATAAATAGTTTCCGTAGCTGGCCAGTGGAACTGGGGCTGTCCTCTGAAGAAGAATATAAAGGCAGTGACACGTCCCTGTAACCCTTAAGATAGATGTGAAGCATGACCCCGTCTAAGGCTCCTGAAGCTTCAAAAGTGAGTTCAGCATGTTGGGTTCCCTCACAGACAGGTGGTAGCTAGCAGAAGTCCAGAAGATGATCTCTGTTTGGGTTATAAATGGCATAACATGATCACTAGCCTAATGTGATTCAGAGGCTAGTTCTTGTGCTGAATGGTACGAGGCAGGAGAAAAATCAGAATAAATGAGAGAGAACTTTGAAAGAACAGTTTACTATTTAAACAGTTCACAAAGCAGATGTTTTCTGAAGGACAATCAAAGAAAGCTTGCCACAGACAGCAAGAAAGAAATTTCTGACACCTCAAAGCATTATAAGATAAGTTCCTGATGGAATCAATTTATCAGTAAAATTTAAAACACTTACCGTAAGACTGAAGTTTGCATATTAGAAATATAATGCTAAATATGTTACAAATACAAACTAAAGCTGTGTTAAAAACCCACAAAACCTCCTGTCCTATCATCTAACTGAACTGAATGTGGAAGAAAAACATTAAATCAAATAGAAATCTAGCAAATATTGTGTGTTGGTTCTGATAAAAATACTAGCCTACTATTTACCAGAGTCAACTACTTTATACTTCCCTAATCTATCTCACTTCCATGTATTTGTCATTGTTAAAGCTTAGACTTCAATATGGAAAAAGAACAGAGGGATGTTGTGAGCTTATGTGTCTCTCTACAACGTCTTGAGACAAGAGTCCATTTCTGCTTATTCATGGCTCTCTTCTGTCACACAGACATACTTGTTCTCACTGCAAGATCTAAGCACAGTAAGAACAGAGTGACTGACGATTACATGATTGGATGAATTTTTTTCTTCCGCTAATGGAAAAGACAGACATTAACTCATCCTTCTCTTTACATGGATTTATTATGTTCAATAATTGTCTGTTATTATTACTGTACATTGTAATCTATTTCTAATGAATCCCTCTTGGTTATGGTGAATCAAGTCTTGCATAATAAATTCTAATCTGTTAGTCATTATCTTTGTTAATGTTTTACAGTCTGTGTTCATTATTAAGATTAAGAAATAGTTTGTATAGTCCTTGGTATTTTCACCATTTTTAAGTACTATCTCTCATAATTAGCAATCTCTTTGAATTTTCCTTGCCTTCTTAGGCTAGTACCAGCCACACTGGGAAGATCAATGTTTTCAGTCTTTTTTTCCAAGTCTGCTGCTGGGAAACACAAGTTACATGTGCATTCCCACATGTGTTTTGGAATGGGTGCTTCATCATGTGCAGTACAAGGTCATCTGACTGACACTGCTTGGGTTCAAGTCTATAAGCAGATGCATGGGTCTGGAGCTGACAGAAGGAAAAGTGGCTGCATATAACCACATCTGGGCATTCTCCAGTGATTTCTCTTTTTCAACTCCGGAAGAGAGAGATTTCTTTGGGAGATGTAGTAAATCTGCTCAAGCTGCAAAACTGCTTCCCATCTACTAGTCAGAAGGTTTTGGAGTGCACTCTCCAGTCTCCTATCTGTAATACCTTTCACAGCTACAAATGTCTTGGCATACATCTAATAACTGGGGAGCTGTTATCAGGTCTCGTAATTTCATTACAAAACAGTCCTTGCTGTCTTGATGTGAATTAGCCATGGAAAATTCCACACCCTGCATTAAAACACGGAGGAGAACAGTGCTCCGTTCTCACTTAATTAGATGCACGGTAAGAGTTTGTTTAATGTCACGCCCATGAACATTACTGCAGCAAAATGAGGGAAGGGACTATTTCAATCAGCTGAATAACTCCTAAACAGCATTATGTGCCTGAAGAACCTCTGGTGTCCTTCACTGCATGTCCTTATACGGTGGTGAACACCTTTAAGCAGGAGGCCATCAGAGTTGCTTTTGGAGCAGCAGTGCCTTTGCCAAGGTTGTTTGTGCCATCCACAGTCTTCATTAAGGCAAAAGTTTAAAGGCGGATAAATGAAACACATTTTTAGATTCTCTACAATTGCTCACTGGCATGTGGCAATTAGATTTGGCAATTAGAGCCGGTTGGTAAACTTTGGATGATAAGCAGTGTAAAATGCTGATTTGTTCACACTTTTAATGGGAACATATTGGGTTCTATTAAGTGTTTTTGGAAGGGTTCCTCAGGGTACAAAAGACTTGTGGCAAAAAATGCAATCTTTGCAGTAGACAAATAATTAGGTACTCGCTCAAAACTTCACTCTGTTTCATTGGGTAAGAACCTGAGCTTTTGTATACTAGGCAAATATCTGGTCAGATACACGTATTAGTGAAAGCATTCTGCCTGGAGGGAAGCGAGGATCTCTCCATCACAGAAAGCTTCAAAAAGTGTCTAAGTGAACTTGTACCATCATCCTGACACAATGTCTGTAGGACGGCAGAACTGTACTTCTCTGCGATGACTCTCTGTATGCCCCTAAGAGCACTTCCATAAGCCCTGTAGGTTCACCCATCATTTCTCCTGTATGTCTTTCTAAGACATGATCTGTTCTCAAGAGCCATGATTTATTTTTTTTTTCAGTATTTGTGAGGGTTTTTTTTAGACAGTTGGAAATAATTTTATCCTTTCCTAATATCTCAGGGAAGACCATTTTCTTCTGTTTCCATTTGTCTGTGTAAAATACTGTATAGATCAGCTTTCACTTCAACAGTTCTAAAATGTTACTTAATATGTGATCAGCATACAATCCTTTTCTATCATTCCCAGTGCCTTCTTCATAACTGATGCCCAATAAGCATCATTAAACCATTGTGAAAAGTATTATATTGGTAAGTAATATATTAGTATTATATTGAATAGCTAATTCCTAGGCATCATCTTCCTTGCTGGAGCACAGAGTCTTGGTCTGAGCTAAAATGTGGCGCAAGCAGAGATGGCTGGAAAACACTGGTTGTCTTTAAACGTGCAAAATATCCAACCCCAAATCTGATGTGTCAACACTGGTTTACCACGGGTATATCAATGAAGAGGAATTAATGGGTGAGACAACTGAAGCTCCATCCTCCAGTTCACATGCGACTCTGTAGCTTGATTTATGTGCAAAATTCACTGTGGTGAGCTTAATCATCATGGAAGGGAACAGAAAACACCTGGCAGCGGAATGACAGCTTGAAGAAGTGTGTGCAGGCAGCGCTGTGGTATGGACAAATATTCTTGAAAGGTTAGCTCCGAGGGCAACATACAGCCAAACCTGCACTGCAACCATTCGACAGCACTCCCTCCAGCTGATGGAGCTTTCTTTTCTACAAGCATACAGTATTAACGTTAGGAAGCTCCAAGACTGATTAAGGTATTTGAAGACTTCCATAACATAAATATTTACTCCTAACAAACCTTGTCACAGCTGCTGTACTGAAGAAAAATGATCTACTATGAAAACTGGAAAACCAAAGGAGAGCACATAGTAATGTGTATATAACCGACACATTTTCCATAACTGCAGAGTCCTCTGGCACTCAAGAATCACTCATAAGGCAACATGCCTCCTGAACTTGCTGAGAAATTGTACTTGCTGACTACAATGCAACAGTGGCATCTTCTTTCCTCTTTTAAGAACAGGAAATTCCAATAGATATCTACATATAGTTGTTACTGGTTACTCTGAGGCCAGACGTACGCCCAGTGGAGGGCAAGAGTTGGAAGAGCTGCTTCAGAGGAAGACTGAAGTTTCCTATTCATTTCAAAGTGAAGAGGGAAGACAGAAAAGGGAGAAACCATTTAAAGATTAGACAAAAAGAAAGCAAACTAGAGGAAAAGGTATCAGAAATAAAGAAGAGAATGAGTAGCAAGATTTATTCTGAGGAAATAGAGAAAAGAAAGGTGAAGAAAACAAAAAACCAACAAAGAGAAAAGGGAAAAATAAAGGCATAAGAAGGAAAAAGTCACTCATACATGTAGCTACTGAAAGCCATTGAAAATACACTTCTTTCATCAAATATATATGTGTCTGTGCAGAATAAAATTGGGAGATCTGATTGCAGTTGTGAGATGAGCATGAGGGATCTCATAGATAGCCACGGAAAGAGGACAGCTCATATGTTTCTCAGGTCTTCCGAGAAGAGTCTCATGTTTCCCCTCTCTGTTAGAATACTGCACTCACTGGTTGCATATATGGACACATGAAGGGTATGCAGATGTGTGCACACATGCACACACAAAGTATAGCATTTAGAAATGCTTGGATTGTTTCCAAGGTAGTTGAGCAAAATGAGGCTAATAAAATATAATTAAACATTAATTATTGTAACTATCAAAAATAATTGACTTGTACAAAGCACAGCACTCCTATTAAAGAGGGACCTAAGGGTAATAAAAAACATACAGTATTCTGTAATGCAGACATAATAATTACTATGAAGCAATCAAATTTATAGGCAACTGTTAAAATTCTTTTGTGACTATTTAAAAGTGTGAGCACAGGACAGATTTGGTTCAAAATTGTCTACTATAAAGCAGTCTTGGTATTAATAACAAGTAAACATTTCCATTTAGAAATCAAACTGAAGGTGCACTGCTGCTTAGAAGTAAATTTGAAGCAAAACTGTCAGGAGCTGTCATAAAAATGCTGCTGTATGTATCCCATCAAGTCATTCTTCCGTTAGCTTTTCTACCTGAAAATCTTCTGAGTATGAGAGAAACAGAGCTGGTAGATGAAAGCACAAGAGTTGAGATCTTCAGCTGGTGCGAAACTACATGACTTCACTCACCTTCTCATGCTTTACTGACTTTTAACAGCAAAAGAAAGATGCACCCTCAGTGCTGAGGAAGAGGCATAAACTGACTGAACCAAGGTCACATGAATTAAAGAAAACCCAAGTAAAGAGTGTTTCTTTGACAAGTGGATCCAAAGAGGAGCTGTAGATGGGAACAGTTCACACTGAGGACCCCCCCCCTACTTGCATTTCAGGGTGTTTGAGTTCAAACTGTTGCTGGTCTGCTCCTATTGAGTGCCCATTAGTGCCTGGGAATGCATCAGATATGTTGCTGGAATAAATTTTTGGTTTACTTTCACCTAAAAGCAATCTAATTTGCACACTAACACTTCTGAGAGGTGAACCGAATCTGGTAAATGGAGACTGACTGAAAAGAGACTGACTTCAGAAGAACTCCTGATCTAACCTAAAGCTCTAATGTGGATGCACCTGGAAAATAGCATACTTTTTAATTTTAACTTCTATGTTTAAGTTGGATGATAGGCGTTTCATCCATTTGCAACAAACTTGTTCTCTCAGTTTGCTTTCAAAATAAACAGAAGCTGAGTGTTTACATGCAGCATAGCCTTGAGTAGGCAGTTAGGGGCAGCACTGGTGGGCAGAGCACAGAAGGGGCACTGAAAACAGCGAAGACTGCAAAATTCTATTGTGCGACATGTCTGTTTTGCAAAGACATGATACCAACGCACTGCACACAGCACTTCCATGTGTTCTGTCTCACTATCAGAGCCTTTACTCACTCCTGCAATGCCTTGTCTCCAGCGCGTTTGTTACAGATGAAATTCACCATTTTTTTGCAATTCATCTCACTTCTTTTTAACTTTATGTCATATATTCAATTTACACGGAAAAGTTTTTTGTTTTAGCCCACATGCAATAAAAGAGTTGGAGTGGAAACAGACAAAATGCAGAACACTAAAGTTTATTTTCCTCATCCTGTTCCTAATCAGGAAAATGATACATGTAGGAAATTTTAGAAAAAGGGAAAAAAGTTCATTTCATATACTTAGGCTCTTTTCACTCAGTGTTGCTAGTGTGATGGCAAATGCTCGATGAGTTAATGACGTTACACTCATTTTAAGAAAATGCTGGCTTTCTTCAATAAAACAACTACTAAAAAGCAGTCAAACTTTTAAAGCAGTTGTAACATAGCATTGTGAGTCTGTGGAGATGCCATGACATGAAATATATCTGGCATATGCTTCCTTCACTTGTTCAGCAAGAAAAATATTAAAAGTAGCAAGGTAAAGTCATTTGAGACAGTGAGGAAATGACACCACTGCCTAACACATTATCATTACTGTGTTCAATTTACTGTAATTGATGAATCAAATTTAGTTCTACCAACCATTTCTGCTTCCAGGACAGTCATTCACTCAAAGAAAAATGTGCTAGCCCAAGGACCAACTAAGGGGCTACTGACAGTCAGTCTTTGGTTGCCACCTCTTGGGCCCAGTGCTAAATCATATCATATACCATATCATATCATGTCATATCCTTGCACTGCATTGCACTAGAATAACATGAAAGGGAAGAAAATTATTTTTCATTTGAGCTGTTCTCCCCGAATTTTCCATGTCATGCTTTGCTTTCTGGGCATGCAGCAGGTAGAGCTGCTTCTAAGCTATAAATATTTCTCTTACATAACCAATTAATCAGCTAAAAAGTCAAAGAAAGCAACTATTTTTAGTTTAATATTGCTAGTCATGCTTCTAGAGTGTTATTTTTTGCTTTTAAATAAAAGGACTTCTTCATTCTGCAGTTCTTTCCCATCAATGTGTGGGACTGTGCCAAATCAAGCAACATTTCTGTATAAAGAGCACTGATTAATGATCCAGAATTCCAGGCAAGCCTTATTGTCTCAGTTTTGCTACTAGAACTGCTTGCAAAGTTTCTGCAAAAAGATTTAAGCCATTCATATACAACAGCCGAAGTACTTTTCAGGGTTTGGCTCTTTCAGCCCAAAAAGAATGAACCAATCAAAAATTTTTGAAGAAGGATGGTATTTTTAGGAAAAAGTTTCATTTTTCATTGAAAAATGTTTTAAATACAAATGTTTTACTAGCTTTCATTCCTACCGAATACAGCTGTGGCTTTTAAAATGTCTTCTACCAACTAGCCAGAGACAAAAACGATTGCAAACTGGCCTACGGAGATAATCCTCAAGTACTTCAATCTGAAATAGCATAGTTTTAATTTGAATTGAAGCTTTAAATCTTCATTTATTTTAACTAATTTTTCAGCATGACAAATAAAGTTTTATCTCCAAATCAATAGGAATTAAAGTGATCTCCTTGGTAGAGGGAAGACAGAGTGGTAAAGCAAAATAGGTCTGAAAAATTGAAACTCAGAGTGAAAAAATTAATGTCAGATGACTTAAGTACACCTATTTCACACAATTTCAAAGCAGAACATTGCTCTTGAATATACTGCACTTATACTTAAGGCAAGATCTGGTAGTGACTGCAGTTCCTGGGCAAGTTAGATTTGGATCTAGTAGACAATAAAACGGGGTTCTGTGCTGATTCTGAGGCTCTCCCACCTTCCAGCTATGATTCCAGATGAGCCTGGGTCCCATAGGTCCTTTCTGATGTCCATCTATCCCATGAGGACACCTCGCTATTTTACATTTCAAATGGCTTTGGGAACACCTAGGTGGGAGCACATGTCAACTCTATTGGATGTTAGACGGTCATAGCATGGAGCTGGGGATGGAGAGAAGAGCTAAGCTCTGCACAGTATGGCTGTCCTACTCCAGTTCCCAGAGTATAGGACCCTGTATCCAGAATCTTTTGGTTTCACAGTACAAGTATATGGGTGACTGGTGTCTCTGCGGGGCAGACACGGATGTGAGGGAGTGAAGAGACTGTGCTTCCTACAGAAGTGCACCAAGGTTAGAGGACAGACTCCATTCCCAGCTAGGGTAGCATCTACTCAATCTACTTAATAGTAACTACATTTATTAGGACACCTTAAAATGAAGATTTTTTTGTTACGTTTCTCTTATAAGATACAGCAGTGTGTGGCAACAGGACATGGGGAAATGGCCACAAACTGAAGCATAGAAGTTCTGCACAAATGTGTGTAGGAACTTCGTCACAGTGAGGGTGACGGAGCACTGGCACAGGCTGCACAGAGAGGTGGTGGAGTCTCCTTCTCTGGAGACGTTCAAGACCCGCCTGGACGCCTACCTGTGTGACCTGGGCTAGGGAGCTGCTGTGGCAGAAGGCTGGACTTGATGATCTCTAGAGGTCCCTTCCAACCCCTACAATTCTGTGATTCTGTGACACTTTTTGAGTGAAGTTCTGTTGCTACACAATGCTGTAGTAAGGAAGCTGCTGCAGCTTTTCTTCGTTTGAGAAATTAGTCTCATATCAAATATACATCTGTGTCATTCTTCAATGTTTATTTACAACATGAATTTTGATTTTGTTAAACATTATCATACAAAATCAAATGAGCAGAATTTTCCTATGTTTATTTATGCATAGGACTGGATTTAGATATGGTAGATTAAATAAACTGGGGGAAAAACAACAACAGCAACAATGGATGAGGAGGAGGACAAACAGGGTAAAATAACTGTTTCAGTCACAGTGCAGTATTTGAAAAGCAGGGCCTCACCACAGATAGCTTGCAGTTTTAAAAGGATCAAACAGCTTATGTTAGGTTAAGGGTAACTTTCATACAAAGCAAGATGTGAGTGGCAATGGATTGTGTTGTCTGGCTGCCGAGATTTATTGAAGATAAAGGCAACAAGTTAAATCACTTTCTGGGGAAATCCACCTCGGGATCTGGGAAGTTCTTGCTGTATTCTGATGCATTTTCTAAATCAGATGCACAGGTGATGAGACAGCCTTTGAAGACAGCAGTCTGTACAGCATCAAGGGAGGTGAGCAGTGGGGCATTATGATAGTCCTGTCCAAACCAGAATTTTCCTGCAAATGCAAATCCCATCTGGCAGCTGGGCATGTATGCCCTCTCATCCTGTCACAACCAAATGAGGCTGCAGCTCCAAGACTATCAGGCCAGGCAATATACAATTTTGTACTTAGTTTTATGGGAAAACCGAACAATCAGAAATTCTCTGTCTTCTCTGCAGCAGTTGTTATTCTTTTCCCAGAGAAACTGTAGACAAATATCACTTTCAGCTTCACTAAATTCTTAACAGAAGAAGTGAGGAAACTCCACAGAGTGCAATGAAAATGTTTTAAAAATGCAAATAAGGAGTGACATAGAACAGAAAAGAAAGGGAAAGCTTTTTCCCAGGGAACATCAAATCCATTATTAGAATGTAATCCCAATACATTTATAAGAAACCCATTTCCTCAAACAATTCCTCGTCTCTTTGAATGACCCTTTAAAAAGAGCTACAGATCGTGGCACTACTGTCTTAACAGCTGACTTCTCACTGTGACTAACCTGATTGTATTACTGAAATACGTTTAAAATGTATATACTTCCCACAAAACAGGACAAGAATAAAAACCTGGTAATGTAAGAAAAGCCTTGCGTATCTATCTTAATCTCACCAAATTTAAACCTGCTTAACCTGAGTCCTTCTCTTCACAATGCACTCAGTGAAGAAGGGAGGTTTTTTTTAACTCCATGATTAAAAAGAAAATTATTTCTTCAAAGCCAATGTGTATGACATGGCTGCTTCAGTGAAACTGAACTGAGCCAAAATGACTGCATGTTAAATTTCGCCAGCGTAGTAGAAGTGATGTCAGGAAATAAGAAAAAATACCATCATCACGTTCATTTAATGGATAAAACATGAAGTGAGCAGCAGCAGCAGTGGAGATAAGCGCCCTGGAGGCTGTTTGGTCTGTCACAATGTTCACACACAGTAATCCCTGACAGTCCTTCTTGGGAAAGAAGGTTTTTTTTCCCTCTGCTTTTTGCTAATGTGGAGCAAAGCTGTGGTGATTGCTGCTTACTAATGCATTAGACTCTTAACAGTGTAAACATGAAGGCAGTAATTCATAGAACACTAAACTTGAAAGACATAACAGACATGTAAAGTTAATTTGATTTACAACATAATCAGGAGCAGAGGTTTATTTTTTTATATTTTTATTTTTTACTTTTCCCTTCCAATCTAAGTGAGTCCAGAAAAAAACAAATTTCTGCTTCCCCACAAACCAAAGCTGCAACTTGTTTGTCTTATGTGAATTAAAGAGCAGCCAAATTTGTCCCAGACCTCCATGCTCTGTGTGGGGGGTCTGTAATTCTGCTTTGCAACTTGCATACTCTATACTACTGTTATTATCATCTTCGTTGGTTTACTGACAGAACATTTTCAATAAACCAGGTGCTCCCCATACAGCAAGCAGATGCTACCTGTATTTGAGGCCCTTTAAGACTTTAGACAGGAAGACAAATAAAGGGTAAGGTAACAGGTAACAAAATATAAGCAAGCACTTAAAACAAATTTTTTTTGTTTTTTTTTTATAAAAATGAATGTGCCTATGCTATGGTCACAATCGCTCAGCTACTTTCCACGTCAGATGATGTTGTTGAAATAAACAGCTCTAATTCTGCTTGTCTTATGACTGTTGGCCAGTTTCAAGCTTGATAGCACAGGCTTCCTTCTCCTTGGCTAGAAGAGGTCATCTCCACTCCCCACCTTAAGCATTTGTCTCTCTATCCAACCTCTACATCCCACTCCTTCACAATAGACTTTGCACCTCTGCAATGGCCAAACACAAGTCAGCCTTCCTCCTGTATTAGAAGATTCCAAGCTGAACAAGCCCAGCTCCCTCAGCCTTTCTTCATAGGAGAGGTGCTCCAGCCCTTTGATCATCTTCGTGGTCCTCCTCCGGACTTGTTCCAAAGCTTCACATCCTGCTTGTGCTGGGAGACCCAGACCTGGACACAGTGCTTCAGATGGGGCTTTACGTGGGGAGAGTAGAGAGGGACAATCA
>VXAB01008100.1:3553-158481 GCA_013399175.1 Odontophorus gujanensis
CACTCAGCAGCAATCACTCTTAGGTGTTAGACAAACCAGTAATGTCGGTCTGTTGGCACCTGTCGAATCCATCCCTTTCAGAGTCCCAAGGTGCATAATATTTTTATTTATTTTTACCAACTTACAAATTTGCCAATTCCCCAGTATCAGCGTTCTCTTACAATTACTCTTCTAGCAAATCCAGTCTTCAGTGAGAGTCAAATTTGAGGTCATAAGGCCACTCGGATGCAGTGGTGTTTGAGTTTGCAGGGCAAGACTCCTTTGTTTAGTTGATAGAATTCAACAAGCTGGATTAGATCACTGAATTTGGTGTTCCCATCATCCAGACTGAAAAATATCTGTCCATCATCCTCACACTGGGGAAATAAAATGTCCTTTTCAAGTTAGCGCTTGAGAAGATGCAAGCATTGCAAAAACAGGACAAGTAAAAGCATGCGGTGTGACATATATTATAGGCACTGCACAAAAAACCTAGCGTCTACAGTTCTGCCATGAAATCAGGCACAATGCTAGAAAAGAATTTATGTTCAGCCAACTGTAAATCTTTTCTAAAGATTTTCACAAAAAATGAAAGCTGGTGGGCAGAGTAGTAAGTCGTAGAGGCAGCACTAGTTTCTTTTACATAAAACAAAAATACCACAGAAATAATTGATGACTGTCTGCAAAATCAGCAAGCAAGACAAGATGAGACGGTTTGGACCAATAAGCAGGTCTACATGATCTTAAACTTCTGCTGCTCTTTCCAGCACAGATAAAATCAACTAGTTCTCACTATCTCGACATAACATTTTATAAGCTCATCATTATGGGATAATATTCCAAATAAAATTTTTTTAACTTCCTGTAACTTTTTCTAAGTTTGCCTAAGTGATATGGAGACAAGTGCGGCTGTTGCTGCCAGTCATGGAGTATAAGTTATGTTGCATTACTTCTCAGTGACTTAACTAAAACTAATTGGTTTGCCAGGTAATGTTAAGATGAAATTTTATTCAGACCTTTGACAATTCTATAGAATAGAATATATTTCCCAATGGAAACATGCCTGTTCATGACATTAGTAGGCAAAAAGAGGCCTCTTCAGATAATGACAATACTGTCTGTTCTAAGCATTTATTCTTTTTTTATCATCAGTGTTAAAAAAAAAGTTACTTACCGGCAAGATTTGAAAATGCTTTATTTTTTGATGATGGCATAGTGTAAGTACAAATGCCTTTGGATTGCTTTGGCTGTCCCGGAGAAGAAATAGCCTAGGAAAGAACATTTTAAAGCACACAGTAAATAAAACAATCAATTTCAACATAAATTATCAGAAGTACTAAATAATTTTGTACCACTGCCTAACTTTTCTTCACTTGCTTTAGGCAATTTGCTTTTCATTTTTATACCGTGTTCATGCAAGACTAACTAAAGAAGAAAAGGTGAAATGTCATTATTTCTTTCCCTACATATGAGGGCTGCTTCAAAAAGCAATGCCTCCTATTTTATGATGTTGGCTCAAGATGTCAGAGGCAGATGGTGGTGGTATGGCATTAGAAGCTGAACCTTCCCACCAATATCTTGCTACATTTCGTTGCCATGCGACAGATGGCAGCAGAGGGGTAGTCTGACAGAATGGCATCTGACATGGAAGTGTGGATGAAGCAAAGTCATTAAATTCCTTCATGCAAAAGAAACTGCACCCACTGACATTCATTGACACTTGCTGAACATTTATGGAGACAGAGCAGTGGATGTGAGCACAGTGAGGCAGTGACTGGTAATACAGTGGTTAGCAGCACCAGTCATGTGAAAGGTAATCTGCGTGAACCTCCAGACTGTAACCACGGAACTGTGTATGGAGCTGAATATAGGCTTCAATACACTGGAAACAATGGTGGGAACGCAGGAAACGTGCAAGGTTTGCACCAAGTGGGTCCCCAAAATTCAAATACAGAGGCAGAGAGAACACTGTATGCAAGGCTGTCAGGACATCGAACCGATACAAGGATGAATCAGCTTCCTGGATTGCAGTGTTACTGGTGACGAGACGTAGTGTCACCACTACAAGACAGAGTCAAAACAGCAGTTCACCGAGTGGGAACGTGGGTAAAGTGATGTGTACTGTCTTCTGGAATAGGAAAGGGATGATCCTTCTGGATTTCCTGAACCCAAACCATCAACTCTTGACTGGTGCACCCCAGCGCCAACTAAGCTGAAGGCTCAAACTTCCAGAGTCAGACCAGAGAAGAAGACAACCTTTTCTTTGCAACATGGTAACACCAGGCCCCATAACAGTTGGAAGACTGTGGAGCACACAGCCCATCTTGGCTGGACTATTCTACCACACCCACCACAAAGTCCATATATTGGCACATTATGACTTCCATTTGTTTAGTTGTATGAAAAATATACTGTATGGGCAACAACACCATCATAGCAGCTGTGAAACTGTGAGTCCCTTCCACTGGTGCAGATTTTTATGAGCACAGAATGCATGCTCTTCTTCATGCCTGGTAAAAATGCTTAGCAAATGCTGGTGACTACACTGAAAAATAGTGTTTTGTAGCTCAGAATTTGCTCTATCAAGTAGTTTTTTATTGGACTCTTTGTATTTTTTTTCCACAGAAAAGAACAGAAGCCATTACTTATGGAGCAGCCCATGTAGGAGGCGCTATTTTCAGAGTGACCTACATATATATGAAGCTTTTGTATCTTAATATACAAGAACTTGTTCCCATTCTCCCATATCTTGGATTAGTTCACAGAACTTCAGTGTTAGTGAATTATATTTAAGCTAAGTGGCTGCAATCCCACAGAAACAGCTCATTACTTTCTTAAAATGACTTCTCATTTAAGTAACGTCCACATTATCAGGACGGGGAAAACACTGGTTTTCCTCTAAAAGAGACTGTTTTTCTCTCAGCATCATCAGAAAAGAATACACTTCAAGAAGTATAACTAGCAACAACACACACGATGGAACTGTCTCTTCTGAGCTGACCCACAAAGTCCTAATTCAAACAGTTAAATCCATACTTTATCAAGGAAAAGTATACAGACAATTCAAATAGTAAAAAACCATCTCCTGTCCTTAACATTTATGAGCTGAGGTAGGAGAACTTCTCTGTGTCACAGGAAACAAGTATATCCCTTTGGCATAAGGCCCAGAATACTAATCACATGTGGACTCATGAGATGGCCAAGCACTTTAGTTGGGCAGGCCTCAAGCCCTCTTAATTGCTACCCACTCACTAAGGCAGAAACATGCTCTTTCAAGGCTGAGCTGCGAGAACTGCTTGCACTTTACGGACTTGAAAGAACTTACTCTAGCTCCTCAGAACCAGCTGAGAAATGTCCATACCACAAAAATGCACCATCGTAAGCAGGATCGCTCCAATACCAAGAGACAGTGTGTCTTGGCACTACTGGCAAACATGCTTCACCTTCCTTTTTCTTCCTAGTGTGACTAGATGTGTAGAAAAGGAACCTAAGACTTTACAAATTGGGATTCATCTTGGCAAGAAAGATCTTACCTGCCCTTGCCCCACAGTCACTCCAGCTGGCCCTGCAGATATTTCTGAATTACCTTTCACCTAGCTATTTCAGATAATGCAAGATATCACAAACTGGGGGCAGAATGCAAAGATCGGCATAACTGACCCTCCAATTGTTTATGCAACTTCTCTGGCAAAAAAACAGCCTGCCAGCAGTAACAATGACTGCACATACAGATAAACCCTCAACAATAGCTTCAAGAAACACAAAGAATAGAAGCATCACCTGTATATTTACACTGCTGGATATATTAACAAGAACCACTGGAAGCCTTCCCTATTCTTCCCCAGGGTTAACTTTTTAACTCACAAAGCTGTAAGTCCTTACAGAAGTTGTGTTCTTGTCCATAGTACTTACTGCGAGACCACAAATAAAAAACAACAGGAATACCTACCCATCTACTAGCCCTTGTTGCTTAATAATCCTGTGAGATTCTTCTCTGGAGATTCTGCCATGAAACCAATGCTGTGTCCTATGAATAACTGGAGGTGAGAAGGAAATAGACAATGGTTATAAAACAGTTGAGGTGTACCAGTTTCTTCCGCATTATATTTCTTTAAACATTTTAAAAGTGGGTATAGTTTTGTTGCAGAATACGAAATGTCTTTAATTGATCAGTGTAAAAAATGAATCAATATGAAAAAAAAATGCCACGAACTTTATGATTTGCAGATATATGATCAGGTTAATGAGACACTGCCCTTTCACCATTTCTTGAAAATGCTGTGCCTAAACAATTCTTGGAATACAACTCATGAGCTAACAAGGTAGAACCAAGTCCCTTTAACTCCAGAAGAATGAAAAGGACTTCAGATTGTGCTTTGAAGGGCGCGGTTAACCTCAAATATCTTTATTACTGTTTCACTGTTCTTCAAACTACATTTTTAAGTTCTATTCAACAGAATATAAACTCAGAATACCTACGTTCCCTCTTAAGGAATCTAGGACACTAATATGCAATTTTCTATTATTGTAATGTTCTCACAATGCCAAAGAGATGTTCAGGGCTCACATTAAAGGTATTTGAACTTTTATGTTATTCAATTATTACAGAATAGACATTATTTTGAAGACTCTTACTTTAAGGATTAACGAATCAATTGTTGATATTCCTTGTCTAAAATGGAGAACGAATTTCTGGATTTTATTTTATTTTTTACTGGAAACATTTCTATAGTCTCAATTTTTGTAAAATCTGGGTTTCAAAAGATTAAAATTGAAGAAAAGCTTGAGTGTGCCTTAAAAGTAAGGTAAGTTCCTTCTACTGTGTCTTTACAGGTAGGCGTACTAATGACAGAAGTTACTCATGAACATAAAACATAGTATTTCATATCAAGGCATTAACACTACACGGCTGCACTCTATCTTTGTAGGAAATAATCTTTTATTTAATCATCAAAGCCTCTTACACTATGCTTACAAACAGCAGAATTTACCTGTACTCAGTGTGGAAGGATGGAGTGGACTTTGGCTACCCAAGATGTTCATTCTTGTGCTACGTTTCTATAGAGAAAATGAATTACCATTAAATCCACACTAAAACCTCAAGAGAAAAGAATTAGTGCACATGCAATACAGATTTAATTTACAGGAAACTTGGGGCTGGGCAAGTTTAATGCAAGGATGAGAAAAAGAAATGCAACTTTGAAGGGAACTAATCTACAAGCAGCGGCTCAGTTCAGTTGGCTTAAAACACAAGCCAGATGTTAATGGTGAAAGCTTGGTATCTTAAAAAAAAAATAAGGAAAAAAAAAAAGGAAAGAATATGACAGAAAAAAAGAAAAGTCTGATATGTTTCTGCTCAGGCAAAATACTGGGTACTCAGTAAATCAAGCAGTATTTCCCTCCCGTACATAAAGCACTAGCTAGTGCTTCAGTGGTTACTCCTATTCCCTAAGAGACGAGCATGGGGGAAAACTTGTACTGCAGCTGTCTGTCCACAAGACACTATAAACAAATTACATCAGTTTTCATTGCAAGAGGTTCTGCCTCTTGTATATTCTGCAATTAAACTTACTGGGAGCAAGCCATTAGTCAGAGCCCCAGCCTCTTCCATGTGGGGAAGCATTTAATTTGACATATTCCTCCTCAGAGACTGGTTTTGCAAACTGGCAGTAAAGTTCTGGTGAGTCTGCTTTCCCCCTCAACTTTCCTCTGGACACTAGGGGGACAGAGAAGCAGTGGTAGAAGGTTGTTGTGAATGTGACAGTTTTGCTAAAGATGGATATTGACTTTCAGATCTGCATGCTTGCAGTGTGATTGTTTCAGGTCGGATCTAAGCTATACTGTGACCAGCACTGCACTGCTATCATAGCACACTCTGTGTCTTGGCTCTCAACAGACACTGATGAAAAAAACAGAAAAGAAGTGAAAATAGCTACCCTCCAAGCATGTCCTTCTTCCATGGCAGCACTCTGTGCTTCAACAGGATTTTCAATAACTCTTCCTATTTGCCCCGAAAAATCCATTGCTACTAGTGAGTTTTCAGATACACTTCTCTGAAAAGGAATTTTCACTTGTTTCAAAAAACAGGGAAAGAAAAAACCAACTTGAGAGAGTTTCAATTCAAAACGTTTTGCTTTCAGAAGACTTTCCAAAGCTATCCTTCAACAGCATGGGAAACACAGCTATTTTTCTTTTCCTTAAAAAGCATTAACAGACACAAAAATATATGTTTTTTCTTTATAGGCCATATGGAATGGAGAGCATTTGTTGCCCACTTGCCCTATTACCATACCCCACTCATTTCCAGGGCCAGTTGGGATCCAAACATAGCATGTTCAATTTTAGACAGCTAACAGTCAGCTTTTGGCCCAACACTTATTTTGAGATTTAAGAGTGTGTTTTGCCAGACCTAAGCTGGCTTCTTCAGGGACAGACAGATGTCTCTGTGCTGTACATCTCTAAGTGCCTGGCATATCCAAGATTTTTCAATCACGTAAACCTAAGATAAGTGGAGAGCCAGCTACATAAACTGTACCCATAGAAAATGTGAACTTTACATTAATTTGCTACATAATGCTGAATTTACATTTCTTAGTGTAAAATTTTCCACTTTTAAAATGTAAAAGTAAATACATCATTTTAAGCACGACAGATTAAGGAAACAAAGTTCATTACTTACTACTGGAGTGGAAAAGTGAGGAAGCATGGCTTTTCTCTGCTGGGGAATTCTGTAATTCTGATACAGCAGCATTCCATACTGTCAACAGAAAAGCAAATGAATTGTTATTCAAAGGTATTCCCTAGAAAAAAAAAAAACCAAAACAAAACTGCAGTGATTCCAGAACACCACTTACACTGGAACAAGGTGCTGTTGGTTTATTTCCATGATCAGAAACTGTCCCAGTGCAATTTGCGTTGAGGAATAGTGATTGGCAGGTGGGAATAGAGCATTAAATATGCACAATAACTTGATTTAAAAGACAGCACTTTTACAAGCCTGAGCAAAATACACAGCTCATCTCTGCCGCTCTCAGCTATTAACATATATTCCTTATAGAATACAAGCTTTCACTCAAGGTCCAGGTATCACCTCCCCCACTTTTTACCCTCCAGTAATTTGAGCTTTAAAAAATATAAACATGCATAAGAAGATTTATAAAAAGTAATACAAAGATGAACTCACAATGTCATAAAATATAATGATTTCTAATTCACTAGAGTTTTAAATAAATTTTGACAGGAAGTTAACACTTGCAGTATTTTTCTCATCCTTAAAAACTGAGTGAACTAGCCATGTCCCTCTTCCACTGAAATCAATTTTAGAAACACTAGCAGCGAAGACAGCAGGAAAACACCTGCTCGGTGCCTTCCCAAGAGGGGCACCACTGAAGTATATCAACATTGCTTACAGAATGTTCTAACTGAAGTTGTATATCTAATTTTGTTAATAAGGTAAAACTGTATGAAAGTTGAGTCTGTAGGTAAATAAAAAGGAGAGCCACAGCCATAGCTGTGAGGCACAGCTTTAATTTTCCCTGACTACACACCTTTAATCATCTTTCACTGTTTCTTAAAAACAAAATCTTTTCTTTTCTAGTGTTCAGTGCCTAAAGGTCAATATTAGATGCCAGAGCACAGAAACTGAATGCCATACTGTTTTTGTCACAGGTAGCAATGCAAAGAAAGACTCCTCTGAACACATAAGATGCATGTCAGCACATTTGGTGTGAACAGCTAACTTGTGTATGCTGGAGAGGTTCTTCCTTGCCATTCCAGGATCATAGTGTGTTCACCAGTGTACTTAAATTCTTCATTCTTTCATTATAAGTGATAACCTCAAGATACAATTCACTACAATTAACCGATTCACTATTTCTGCAGTTTGTTCACAATGAAAAATTATGCATACATCAGAAATAACAACAATCAGCCATCACCAATAATAATCTCAAAGCATCTGGATGTGACAGGGTAATAAAATACTTTATTAAATTTGAGCAAAGTCCATGTAGTGAACATCACAGAGTATGAGGGCCAAAAGAGTCATCAACTTTGCAGAAAACAAATATGCAAACTGTACCTAGGACTGTTTCTTTAATCCTAACCCATAACTGAAATAGCTATAACCAGTACACCTTTTTATTTTTGGTAAAAACTTAAAAAACAAACAAACAAAAAAAAAGGGATGGGGTTTCTGTATTGCAATTTGTGAAGAATTTCTAAAAAAACCAGGCAATACTTGGAGATCATTAGAAGTCATGGGGCCGTTTGGAAGATGACTCAATGTAAATGGAGAACAGGCAGCAGACTTGTTGTTTCATACCTGCAGACCTAGATGTCTAATTAACTCTCCCTGCTTTTACAGGGCTTTGCATGATAGGCAGCCTACCCAAAGAATGGAAGAGATAACTGTAGCAAACATTTGTCACATCTTAAGAACAGACTAAAAAGAAGTTTTGAAAGGTGCAGGGGTGAGGAGTAAAAGACATTCATGCAACACGCCCCATCCCAGGAGGCATCCAAGGCCTGGCTGAATGGGGCCCTGAGCAGCCTGATCTAGTGGTTGGCAATCCTGACCATGGCAGGAGGGTTCAAATGAGATGATCTTTAAGATCATTTCCGACCTAGGCCATTCTAGGATTTAAAGATTCTATGTTCTCTGGAGCTCTTGCTCTGCACCAGGAAGCAACAAAACCACACAGTCATTGACACACCTCAGCGCCCCAGTCACAGTGTGGAAATCCACCCTCAGCAGGCTCCCTCCCACAACACTGGTGGGGAGAGGGGCACTTTGCTGGAGAGGTCTGGCGTGGAGAGGAACACACAGGTACTGCTGATGTGGCCTGCTGCTTACGCAGAAAAGGCAACTGTAGTCATATGGGAGAGAGACCAAGCAGATGGAGCCCAGAATGGCCTCAAGGAACATCCTGGCATAGCTCTGAAGCTGTGTCCCCGTCCTAGCGGCTTGCTCACAGCACTAGTGATGACAAACCTCATCCTGGGCACAGCTTGTCAGACAGCAGTCACTAACAGGACACAGCGTCCAAGAAGGACCACATCCTGGCCTTGTTCCCACTGCAGTGTCTGGGGCCAGCCCTGCTCCATGACATAAAGGGGTTTTGTGGTTGTCCCTTTCCAAGTATCTGGAATTATACGTTTACTACAGAGAGAGTCAAAGCTGACTGAGTTCAATATTTCCATTCCTATTTTGGTGGATGTGTATCTAGTATGGGGTACCATAGCACCAGTTCGTATATGCCTGTACTTTTTTTCATTACATTTGTTTATTAGATTTTGGAACAGAATACCAGAGAGTAGGATAAATGCATGGAAGAGAAGTGAGATTTTTATGGGTAACACATTAGAGAGAACCTGTAAATACTTTGTACATTTTATTTTTTTTTATAGGTGTATATTCCCTTTAACATGATGTAGGACTTAGTAAGGTACATAGAAGAAAATAACAGTCGTTTTCGAGGCAGCATCTTCAGGAACAGATTTTAAAAGAAAATAAAATAACTTCTGCTTCAAACACAACAAAATAACAGACCTTTTCCTCAGTTCTTCCTACAGTGATTTTCTGTTCTGGGGAACAGAAGTTCTGGGGAACATCCTTCCACACTATCAAAAAATTTAACTATTTCCTCTCAGGTAAGAGTAACTTCAATCTACAGAGTGACTTATTTTTGTTATTTATCTTGTTTTTGAATCTTCAGAAAATTGATAAATTAACAAGTGTATACAAAGCACTCTGTTCTAAGTGAGATATTCACTTGCCATAATCAAAATGTTTGGTTTTTTTTCTAATGATACTTGCAAATAACTGTTACACAATTTTGTTGGTTCATTCTCATATAATACACTTGCCTCAAACTCTGAAATTATACTGGATTCATATGCACAGGGGATTCATCTCAGTGCAGTGCTTAAAAGTTCAGGAGGGACAGTTCTATCTGGCACAGTGGTCCTAGCCCTGTTGCTTTGGAGGTAGATGACATCCAAGAACATATAGGTATTTTCTGAAGAGCAAAAAAATGGCAACTGCAACTTGACAACACGTATAGCACTATTCACACACAAAATCGGATACCTTGAGGAGTCGAAAGGCAGTCATCCAGCATGTCCTACTTTGCTCATCTTCAGCACACAACAACCTCAGTTCCTTTGTTTCATTTCTTACTCTGTTGGGCTATAAAGGGTTAGAAAGAATTAAGCTCCATTCAGTAACAACATTTACCAACAACACTGTAAATGTACTGTAAAGTAAAGGCAGATATAGTACACATCTAAAAACTGGTCAGAGAAGGCTCACATCATCCTGAAGTTCCCATCACACCATCAGAAGCTGAGTAAGTTTTGTATGAAATTACTTTCTCTGCTTGATCCAGCAAGATAAACTTCAGAGCTCTGTAATACTCTGCAATTCTTGCAGCTTATAGGAACAAGGTACTCAAGTCATTTCAGAAAGAGAAGCAAAGAGTGTAACATGTTTTCTCTTTGTTTGTTTGGAGACCCACCTGAAGTTTCAGTACCTGATCCTAAGCCACATACAAGCCCTCAAGAATCAGACATGGAGAACAGATCCTTCCCTTCCACACCCTCTTTGTTGCACCACCATCATTCCCATACAGTCATCGCTCGCTCTGGAAGTTCTCCTGCAGTTTAAAGCTTTTCCTGCTCTTTATGTTCAGATTTTTATGTATCTCCCTGAGCAGCACTCCCATCATCTCTGCATGTGGGCCTCCATGTTGCAAGCTTCACAGAGCAGCCCTTCATAACTTTCTGACCTAATGCACTCAGTTGCTGGTAGTGGCAGCTCCTGAAGATGACCACAAATGAAGCGCCCAATTCCTGCATGGAATGACATGCTTTGTCCCAGACAGACCAGAAATGCTTACATTGCCATGATGCCATCCTACAGAGAGCGCTTGGGCTCTTCCCAAATGTCTGCTTTCATCAGTTCAGCCAGCCTCTACCAAGTCAAACTGATACTGTCTAGCTCCAGAACAGCTGCTAGGAAGGAGATGACTTCATCTCTGTCAATAAAACCAGCACCCATCCACATTTTCTTGACAGAAAATGAGATGGAGCTTTGAAGTACTTTTTACTGACATTTCAGAGGCAGTACATAAAAGAGACAACTCTGGATGCAATCCGATCAGGAAAAAGACAGCTTATGCTGCCATGCCTTACTCTTCCTCCTCTGTAAGTTGTACAAGCATAGGCATGTGCTAGAGAAAAGAGTTATCTTTAATGGAAGCAATATTAATAATAATCCTAAATGCTAAGAACCCTTCTTAACTGACCTGGTTATTTGTGCAAAAAATACAATCCTATCCATCAGAACATTTTTAAAATCCATAAAGGCAACTGCTTATTTGTATTTCTATCTTCCACGACAATCTTTTACTTTAAATATTTAAATGCAAACCTCTGGCCCATAATTATGGTACCGTTATGTCAGGTCACAGTTCAGTCCTTGCTGCTATATAGTTTTGGTGCTCGTTGTCCAAAGAAACTTTCCTGTTCCATCAGAGCACTAGGAAAATACGATTTTATGTTCAAGGTGAACCAAGGCCACCTCACAGGCACACCATGCTTCAGTACCAAACTGATCCTGCACAGAAATTTCCCAATCCAAGGAAGCAACAGACAAAGTGTTAAAAATGTCACATAAAATGATGGCAAGATTCATAGGCCATGCCTGCCAAACGAAACAGTTTCAAGATCAGGTCTTCCTGACAGAAATACTTGCAGACTTTTACATACAAATCCCATTTATCTGGCAGGGCTTTGAGCTACAGTCACCATCTTGTACTCTGAAAGAATTTCATGAGATTTACCTTTATACAAAATCCAAACTCTGCAGGCGCATTGTACAACTTCTTGCCTGCTATCAACGAGAAGATATTGCTGTCTTCTAGGTCAGCCAACAATTGCAAATGTCTTGGCTCCTGCAGAAGTAAGGTGTTTTAGAACATGTAAGAATAAGCCCCTGGAGGAACACCTTGCTGCAAGCATGCAGTCTTGAAAGACCAACGTCCAACAGAGGGCAGTATATGAACGCTCTGCTCCTCTCAAAGCCTGACGTGGACACTGTGAGTCGCGTTTCAATTATCAGTCTACCAGCCAAAGGTGCTTTATAGAAGAAGCTGACAAAATACTTATTCAAATACAGTGAATTGAAAATGGCATAGACTATTTCATTGCTTCTGGAAAGTCTGAAAATTAGATCATGCACAATATTTTTTGAAGTATCATTTAAAATAAATTCATCAACAACACGTCTGAAGAGTAGGATTTTTCTTTCTAACCTGTTACGGTGACTTCAGCAGCCACAGTTGTGTTGTCTGGATAGATTGGTTTGATTATATAACAAAGTTATAAAGCCACTGTTGTACACTGAGAGTCCAGGACTTGTTTTCATCTGATCGTGGTTTTTCTATGCAATAAAAAGCACACTCTTTGTGCAGAAATTAAAAAAAAAAGCTCTCCCCCAAAAAATCCAATATAAAAGAAAATCCTTTCACATATTAGTAGTGTGCAACTTCTTTTTTTATCTTACCTTTGAAGTTCCTTTTGTAGAACAATAAAGTCCTGATCTCCTCAAACACACATACAGTTTCTTCCATGACTTCCTACCCAGCTCTTTCACATGCAAGAAACCTTGTATTTCAGGACAGCTACTGGAGTTTAGAAAGTTCTGTTGGAGAGGAAAATATAAGAGATAACTGTGTCCTACACATTCATCATAAAATTGACATTTTTCTTCGCAGAAAAGTCAGGCTAATTGCAAGCCACTTCACTCACTTTGGGCACTATTCCACTATATGCTTAAATTGACCTACATGTTTAAACTGATTCACAGCCAAAATGGACATTACTTCTCCCATCACATCTACCTTGCTGACTTCCTGTCATCTCCTTTGAGCAGCGAATATCAGCTTCAGTGATGCAAAGCCAGATGGACTACTGTTCAAACCCTCCCCAGCCAAGAATAGTTCATGTCCTGACAGATAAATGAACTGTGCCGAGACATAGAGTCTCCACACATGTTCAACAGGAGGGAATTCAGCTGCACAGCCAGGGCCACAGAACAGCAATCACCAAGTGGCAGCTACAGTTGGACTGGTTTGAAAGCAGATGTGAAACAGGAGCTTTAATTAGGGTGTTCCTGAGGCAGAATCCCCGTGCTTATTATACAGCATGTTTCCCTATAGTACTGTAAAAACAATCAATTCAAGTTAATGTACTGACATTTTCCTGTTTTCTATTTTAATATTTATATCTCCAAAAGACTAAATCCTTCCCTGTACCTTCATTCTACTTGTGCTTGGCCCGAAAGGACACAAAGTAAGCTTACTCATTACTTAAAGCAAATAGTACCCTGTCCATACAATTCAGCCGACTAGTCTAACTTGAAAACACTGGCCAAAATCTTCAACTTTATCCAAAGTTTTAGAGTGGGAACAGCCTACTGCAGGATTTCCTATACCAAACACCTGTACAGCATACGTGCACCTGTCCCAGGACAAGAAGTATGACAGACCTCAGGGGGGTTGCACTTGATTATCTCCCAAGGCCCATTCCAACCCCTACAATTCTGTGATTCTGCGACAACAGAGTATATAACTCAAATGGAAACTCAGAGCAGTAAAATAAATGTCAGCAATGATACTACACCTCCAGATCCAGAAGTATTTAAGTTAAGTTCTTGGCATAATTAGAGGGACCACATATGGAATCATTTGATTTGCCGTATGTCAAAGGAAGGAAGTATTAACTATGGTTAGCCAGTTGACGGATTGTTCCTTTACTACAGTGGGCTAGATTTTTAAACGACAGTGAGCTTGGTAAGTAATTTAAATGCCAAACTCTTAATAAATTCATGTAATAGGAAGAAAAATTAACAAAACCTGTTGGTCTACATGCGTATGAAATGTCGTATTATGTGTTATTCAATAGGCAATGCTCACAGAAAACAAACCAAAAAACCAATTCCCTTTGCTAGAATTTTTAGTTGCATTAAAATGTATTCATTTTTCACTTCCCTCCACAACATCTTATCTAACAAACTGGAAAAGAATAGTCAAATTTCTTGCTATTTGTACTATATATTGATTCTCAGCTATGAAAATAAGAGGCCAAAGGAACGTAATATTCTGTCCATGGACAGGAAACATGTCCAGGTAGATAAACTACTTTTAAAAGTAAACTAAAATGCAAGCTTTTTGTATATCTGAGCAAGACTAACATCAGAGAAAACAGATCCCACCATTGTTAATGCTATTGTTAAGACTAGAAATAATAGCTCTTGAAGCTGAACATGACATTCTGATGTGATGCTCAATTTCTTTCCTATATTCTCTGTAATTAAAAAAACAGTACATACACTCAATGTCTGAGGTAGCCTCAGATGCCACATGTGTAATGACTACTAGAATGCAGAAAGTTTACCGTCAACAAATTACAACGGTCACTGAAATTATGAAAAATAGTTGTATGTTTTTTTCTTTTTTAAACAAAGGTTTATTTAATATAAATGCCTTAAGTAAGATTGGTTTTTACAGTTAAACAACAAACTAAAGAGAATGTATCCACGCTCTCTGCCCAACTCTCTTACACTGTTAATCCCCATGAGTCACGCTTTTCCAGAACTGCACCTAAGTGAACCTTCCCAGAAGCAAACTCTCTTGTATTTCACAATGTGAGCCTTTCCTCTTGTCTATGAAGCTGCACTAGGCTCCAAACTTTCACCCCCTCCAAAAATTTCTCGCTCTTTTAGTCAGTCCTGCTTCTCATCCTAACAAGCAAACTCGATTCCAGACATAATGCTGCTAGATAAAGAGTCTGAGGTGTATTCACTTCAACTACCAGCCTGGGTTCCTGATAAAGCAGTGGAAGGAACGCTTGCCCATTCCAAGTGCGTTCTCTTCATCTGGCCCATGTCCCCACAGATTACCCAGACTGAGTAAGTAGGCCATGAAGTACTTGCGTGGCGACATGAAGGAGAAGTTCCTGCTCTAGAAGTATTTAGTGTGCTGTGAAAAGCAGGGTCCTAATTAGAGAAGTATGACTGCAAAGTTGACCCAAGGACATTTGACTTTGTTGGACGTGACTTTCATTTTTAATTCCAGAAACAGTCTTCTTGTTTCCCAGCTGAAAATGCGTGCTAATGCTTTAAGCTCTTTTTGGTGAAAATGGAACTAGTACTTAACAGATTTTAAAGTGGTTAGAGGTCAAAATGAGCAAACTAGTTCAAAAGTGAGTGGAAAGTTAAATTTTACCAAGCTGTCAATTTGCACACATGCAAAAGGACAGAAATCAGTTATTTGTAATTTGTACTTTATTCATATACTTGAGCTTTCCGTTTTATAATTTTCCTGTGTTATTCATGATGCAAGTTATTCATGTTTTCCAGGCGCCAATGTGTCTTATACACTGAAAATGGTATTACTTAACAATGTGTTTTAATTTGGCCTCCACACACCTGTGAGTTAAATGTCTCCTATTTGAGAAAATGACTTCAGGTGAAGAATATTTGGCTATAGGGTTTAGGATGGTGTGCTGTAAGGTTTCAATGTCTGAGCTACAGGTCAGGGTAGTAGCCCTTCAGCTACCACCTCAGAGATTAACTGACTGCACCACAGCTCCTTCATGAACAAGCAAGAAACTGTACAGTGACACTGAAACTGCAGTAAAAACTCAGGGAATATACATGTCACTGCCACACAGATTACAGAGCTCTACCAACACACATGCAGGGGGTACACACACCTGTAATTCAGGGTGGGAAGCTTTATGTGAGATAACTTTGCAAATAATACATTTAGTCTTCTGCAACTATTTGCACGTATGTCCACTACTTCAAAAAATACTTGCTGTGTTAGGATTAGGAACCTGAAGCATACTGTAGGACTTCCATCCAAACTACTGACAGAAGTCAGCAAGGGAGGCAGCAGCTACTAGCACAAAAACACTAGAGAAGGAGAGAAAGCAAGTCCTTTTGTGACACTAATACACAGAGGAGGCTGCCTCTGGGTACCCCCAGAGCATTTACCTGTGAAAGCCCAATAACCAACCATGGAACAAACACATATGAATACAGCTACAGATACTTTGTAACTTACACCTCAAAGCCAATGAGTTAGCTCTTTGTCAGGTTCAATATTAATAATAAACGCTAACTAATCAGTCTTTCCCCAACCAGCCATTTCTAGACCTTTGAATTCCCTCTCCCATTTCCTTCAGCTACTCCCCTACAGTTGCAAAACATGCGCATACAAATAACTTACAGTACCTGCAAAAGTTGTGACTGTGGAATACTGCCATTTGTTTGCTGACACCAAGCAACCATTTGCTCTGGAAAGAAATTCTAAACACAGGAAGAGAAAACAAATTTAAGTCATACTATACTTGAACCCTTTTATACAGAATCAGTGAAATTTTGTTCCAGTCATAATTTTGTGAAGCTATCCTTCTTAAATCAACCTGGAAATCTCTTTTCACACAAAGTAACAGTAGGGCTTTCAAGTACCATTCTTTCCTTCCTTCTGGTCAACAATGCTGTAAGCCTTGGAGACACTCAGACAGAATTTGGATTTTTAAACATCAGGTACAGAGTATTTTCTAAGTTCATTTTCCCAGTGCTTCCTCTTCTCCTAAGACCCTTTAGTGGCCTCTAGTTTCTAGGGAGGGACAGGAAAAGTGGCCCTGCAGGTTGGGAACTCAACAGCTCTTGTTCATTGCACATTTTGCCACAGAATTTCTGTGTTTACCTCCCTATCCAGGAAGGCTATCTGGTCAACAAACTCTCTTAATTCCACTTGCCATGTGGAAAATGGAGACCATGAGAAATAAAATTTCTCTATCTTGTGGAGCCAAACAGGATGAAAATGCATTAAAAGAAATCTCAGGTGGGAATGCTGCAGAATCTTCAGTAAGTACTTCTACCTTCAACACTACTCTCCTTTTACACAAAATACACTTCTTCAGTGCTGCATCTGCCCGAAGCTGAAGTTCCATTGGAACGCTCCACATGAACGGCTATTCACAGAGCTTAAGCATGAGAAAAGGCTCACGTGGGACTGTTGATGCTTTCAGTTGGTTTTAAGCATGAGTAAAGGCTCATGAGTGACTGCTGATGCTTTCAAGTGGTTGTTCAACAGTGAGTCCAGACTCAGGACTTCAAACTTTTCAATCTGCCATTTGTAAAACCTACCCCTATATCTGTGCTTCAGGATGATAAAACACAGCCCAGTATTTTTTCTTGTAATGATCAGTCAGCTGTATGTTCTAGGAAATGAAGTGCTAAAAACTTAAGAAGGACATGTGCAATCATTCTGACTGGTGCCACATTCCGTGCTTCACATGCTACACTTGAATAATCTCAAAGTAATCATCTATCCTCTTCTCCCCCACCCCGTCATCACAAAGCAAATATTATCTAACACACAAATAAGGTGCTTCCGCAGACATTTTAATTTTCAGGCATTCTTTACAATATCTCATTCATCCTGAATCTTTACATCACAAAAGTCAAACAGCTGTTTGCTAAACAGACGACTTGACATTATGTTTTTTTCCCCCCAGTTCTCCTTTTCATTTACCATGCTTAAAAATGCTCATGTAATTTGGTACAATTCCATTAAATCATTCTTGAAATATTTCTACATTATTTCAAGCATAAAGACATGCAGAAATGCCTGAAATAAAACAATGACTGCAACAAGATGAATAACAACAAAAAACGTTCTAGTTGAAAACATTACTACTCTTCAGGCAATATAGATTTCAGTCTTTAAGGCATAAAGTGAAGCACTGAAGAGAAATCACCCTTCTCCCAGGTAGGTTGCACAGTGAATTACGAAAGCTAACATTTACCAGCTTCTTTGAGAAGAAACAGTGCCATATGGCAACAGCTAACGCAATGGATCGGAAGCGTTCGCATTCTTAAACCAAAAGAATGATTTATTCTCAGACTGCAAGAGTCTGGGACTGAATGCCAAGCATTCTGGGCTTTACTCCCCAACTCTTTTTAATTAAAGCACACCACATTAAACTATGTGCTAGCTCTTACGACACCAAACATTCTGTAAAACACTCAGGTCTTCATTGGTTATCAGATGGGAAGTTCAACAGAAGTGCACACTTACGAACATTTTGTGTACAGGAAGGTTTCAAGCAGTTAAATCAAGGCATGAGTTCTGAAGCAAGCACTAACAGATGACAAATGTCCATGGAGGAACATATGTGAGGATGCAGCAGTTGTGCCTGACTGCCCATGAGAAAGGAAATTAATTTCTCACCTGCAACAATTTCTGCAATGAGTTTTCATGTGACCGCAGGTATTTTTTTTGCTTCTGGCACCAGAAATGCCAGACTGACCCAAAATCTGTTCTAATCTAAACCTTCTTTAGATTGTCCCTGCTCCGGCTGTTTAGATGGGTTGCACCAACTGACATAGGTTCATATCACTTGCCTGTTCCCACCTAATTGTTCAGATAAAATCTGAAAAATAATTCCCAAACAATCAACTACACTGCGCAATTGAAAACTACAACATTCTAAGGGCATGAGATGAGTAGTGCCACATACAGTTAGGATATATAATACCTCTTTCTTTTCTAAACGGATAAATGTGAGGGCATAGAGAAGGTGAGTTTCTGTGAGTAGCAAAGAAGGCAGAGCACACTAGTAAAGCACAGCTGTATGGGAGACAATGTTCAACATATATTTTGAAGACTCAGAAGTTCCTTTTACATAACAAAATGTTACAAAGAAATTTTTTTAGTACTACTGTCAGAAATTAAAAGTTTGATACCGTGTACTATTTGATCAGTTTGCATCAAATTAAGTAACTTGGGAAAGAATGAGAAAATTGCTCTTTTGCTTGTTTTTCCTGAGTCAACAAAGATTTTTCTGTGTTGGTCACTCTCCAACACAGCAATAGCCGTTTTTAAACAAGTATATTTGGGAACATGAAAAAACAGTTGAGGTTTTCAGGCTGGGAATAGAGTACAAGGAATTTAAACATTGGTTACAATTTCTTTGGAAAGATTTCTGTTTTGTTTTGCTGTGCTTTTTTCTTTTTTTTAAATAGATCTTTTAAGACCTAACGGTGCCCAACACAGTTACTGCAACCCATCCTTCTCTCTGGTGCAAACAATGAAGTAGAAAGACTCACCATGGGGTTTTTGAAAAATTCATATTTTGCGTAATTCTTCCTAAACAAAAATTTACTTTCACTTCCCATTGTGGATTCAACTTGAACTATGAGCTCGTGATCTTCCAAGCATCTCTCTGTGAAAAAAGAACAGAATGTTAACACACAATCAACTAGAAGGAAAAGCAAAATCAGCTTCCAGAGAATATTAGTAAAGCAACTTAGTACAATTCCATTACCTTTACTGAAGTTAACAAAGCATTTTGCAGCTTTCAAATCATACAATCATGAGGTTTTAAGGGAAACAGGGCTTAAGTATTACAAAGTTCAATGTTATAAGGCAGAGTTTGTTAAAAATACCCTACACTAGGCTACGCAAGAACGGACTTCTGAGAAAAGAAAGAACAAGATTTTTTTTGTGTGCCTCGCTGCCTGTCAGTAGCTTAAATAATACACACTAATCTCTTCCTTGGTGTTTTCTATTTGCTGTGGAACAGGAAATGTGGAAAGATTTAAGGGGAAAAAAGAAGTGAAAAGGCCACTGTTAGGTCTTGAACTATCATGGAAATACAGTGCCTTATTTGACTATGCTCTATAAAAATACTTCATTTCAAGGTGAACTTCAGGCCTTTATTGTAGATGCTAGACAATAGGGTTTATTATGAAAAAGGTCACAAGATCTACTTTACAAGAATACTGACAGAGACAAATGTTTTGTACACATGACAGGGCAATTTTCTGCTCTGCATTTGGTTACAAGGTAACTCCCCATAACCACTACTTCTTTGGTCAAAAGAAGGACACATCAAAGCGCGAACAGATAGCTTAACAAATCCAATTCACTGAACGCAGTAACTCAAAAGAAGGCAACTGGCCTAAGTGTACACTACGTAATGAAATCATTATCTTGGCAAATCTTCAAAAGTTTCTAAGAAAATACGTAGGTGTTCTTCAAAAGTCTAATAGCCAGTACTTTCCGCTTGAATATAATAGGGAATTAAAAATGAGATCAAACAAAAAAATAACTTTCACATAGCTCTATCCAAATCACATGACCTGCTGACCAAAAACATCTGGACAACCCTTTCCCCACTTCATATTCCTGCATCCTTGCATTCTCACAATTAGAAATGCCAGGCAGCCACCCAGGTTCTCTTGGGGAATATTCTGGATATAAAGCAGCTGGTATCTCCAAAAGCAGCACATTCTTGAATGTTGCTTGAATTATTTGACTTGGCATAATAATGATAAGGTCTTCGAAAATTTAACTCCTCTCTTAATGATCCCATTGTCTTTTTCACCTGCACTTAAGACTGTCAGTCATCACCAACTCATTGATGAATTCAGAATTTGCCACGCCTCTGCAATGCCTTGCCTTGCTATGCAGATTGCATTTCAAATTTCAAGGGGTTACCACCGAAGAATTTCCATATTTAGTGACTTCTACATGAAGAGCTGCTTCCTAACGCGTCAGCCACAACAATACTTTTAGTAGTTCTTTGACTAATGTACACTGAAATACTACCACTGACATAACTTAATGACATTTTATACTATCTGAGGCCTCATCACCTAAATCCCTTTACATTATCTACAGGCTTCACAGGTGAAGTTTTGAATACTGCTACTGATTTATTGCTATTGTCAATGGTTTTAGGCAACTGCTTAGGTCAAATCTCCTCTCTTCATGCCATGAGGAATACAGTGCGATTTTGAGGGTGGACACTCTCTCTATTGTGAATTTTTTTGCTCCAAAAATTCATTAAGTTATACTGACAGTAATCTTCATCACAGTATGAACCCTGAAAGACCACGTGTTCTACTGCTGGATGCTTCTGTTACCTACAAAGTTGTGAACTTTGCTTTCCTAACACATGGTAGACTCGCTAAAGGCAGGGACAAACCATGTCTTCTTTCTTCTGCAGCGTAGATGAACAGTTGTCAGTTTGGCATTCTGATTGTTAGTTTGGATGAATACACACAGTGACTGCACATTAGATGCTTCATGTAACTGATGCAGAGGTATTCCTCCCCAGATCAAGATCCTTCTGACATCCTGTGTTGATATTCCTGTCATGTTGATGCATTCATATTGCTGGTGAAAGTCATCTTGAAGAAAAGGTGCAACAGTTCATAGCACAAGTGTGTACAAAGAAGCTAGCCTTGGTTGGTTTGCTACTATCCCATGAAGGCTGCACGACTGGAAAGTCCTGGGCAATTTGCACTCGGTTAGTGCAAGCGGAATGAAATGCCACTTGACATGCCAGCAACTCAACTTAAGCCCTGCTTTGAGCTTTCTGCTACAAAACAAGATGTCAGCCTGTTACGTTCAATAGGTCAGCTTGTCTTCAAGTGTCATCACAGCGAAAGTGACCAGAAATGTCTCTTTGTTTATCAGATAGCATCAACTCAGTCTCCTCTACACAGGTGCTCAAGGGACAGAACATACTTCTTTTTTTCCTCCAAACTGACCTGTATTACTAGCTAAGCAGAAGTGAGGAACGGACACAAGATGGGAGAATTAGCCAGATTCCATACTGAACAACACACAGGCATGTCCCATAATTAGTGTGAAACAGCCCACCCTGTTTCTGTATTTGAGCAAACTGCGTGTTACACTTTTAATCTGTTCACATTAAGGCAGATCAAATTCAATACACATGTAAACAAAAAATATATGCATGAAACTCTGCAGTGATTCTTTCTTCTAAACCTACATACATTTTAGAGCCCTCCTACTTTTCTTTCCTGCTTCAAGTTATGTTAAATAAGATATACAGTCAATTCTGGAGCTGGAAAAATGATACGTGTAGGCAGAGATTCTTTCAATATCCAGGCACGTACTATCACCACAGTCTGTCTGCATTATTATTTCTGATAATTTCTAATACAGATACCTCCTCCCCTTCCTAAATTGATGATAATTAAGAATGGAGTAGCACCAGTAGAACAGCACATTCTAAGAAGAGGTTAGGTATATTTTCAGATACAAATGAAATAATGTGGTCAAGTTTCACACTGCTTACATCTTGACCACAAAGCATTTTAGATACTAGTGGCAAAGTGCAGCAGCAATCATTTCCACATGTCAAACCTAAGCCTGTCTCATGACAGACTGCCGCCATTGCCTCTAGTGAAAGCAAAAGTAATCTGTGCAATCCAATAGCTGCTATTTGCAAGCCATGCATGTTGTTCGGAAGACAATTGAGTATGTGTGCAAAGTAATCAGTTAGAGGAAGGCTCCTTACAAACTGGGACCTAGAAGCTCACCACAGTGATTACTATGCAGTAGCATTGAAGATTTACTCTTGTCCTCAGTCTGCCCAGTATTAGAAGATGAACTGGTTCTGTAAACTGAACTCTTTTGAAACCAACATTAGGCAAGCCCGGGAAAAAGATGTTAAACAAACTCAATAAAGGAATCGGCTTCTTTTGGTGGGCTTCTGGATTGACACCTACAGCATAGTCAGCGAAGATATCTCAACAATAAATATGTCTTCTATAGAAACACAGGATTCTTGCTGCCCTGAAAACACTTCTCCTTCCACACTGCTAAGTATCTACTCATCATTGCATCACACTTCTGCCACATCACATATGCTGTAAGCAATCTTAATTTTAGAGGGGAAGGTATGCAACTTCAGACAGCTACTTATATCTTCACCTGTAGCGAGGAGTATGGTACCTCTGACAGTATTTGACATACATATGGAAGCAATTAGGTCACCAAGAACCTAGAAATGAGCAGCCGCATAACAGAACTCAAACTGCAACCTACAAGTGGGTGAACGTGTAGAAGCTGGTATTTGAAGTTTATTGTGTGCGTTGCAATGAATGTTTTGGTCCCCAAAAGATGAATTTTTACCCCCTTCTGTACCCACATCCCTTCAAATACTAAACATATAAAATCTGTATCATGCCTTTTTGACACTTGAAACTTCAGCCTTACACCCTCAAACAATGCGCTGCTTTGGGCAGCCTTCAGCTATGGAGCCTGGGGACAAAGTCTGGTGGCTGCTGGCGTCATCGCCTACGCCCCTACTTCTGTGGGACAGCCTGGGCCTCGCTTTGTGCTCTGCTCAGAGTGAGAGCCCTGAGACAGGCAGGCTCTAATGTATATAAATGCAGCTGATAAGTATCTTGCTCTTTTCCCATCATTGTTAATTACCAACTTATTTGTGTGTAAACAGAAGCTTTTGATTTCCTAATCAGCCTCCTGCCCGTTTCATTCAGAGATGTCACACACCAGAGTTTGACAGCACAATTAGTCACCATGGAAGCTATTGTGATGTCACAAACACTGAATTGTGGCATCATTGAATGAATCTGGCAGGAGAAGGATGTTGGTTACAAAGGAGAAGGCTTCTGTTTACACAATACCTTGGTAATCAGCAGTGATGGGAAAGGGAATATAGAAAAAGGGAGCCTGGTAGTTTAATGAGCATTGATAAAACTCAACATTTGTAAAGGCTGTTACAAGTGTGCGTATGGCACATTGCGCAAAGGACATAAAGATTCCGTAATTTATACCTTAATTCTTCACCTCATCCTTTGTCCTCAAAACTGAAAAGTATTCCACAGCCATACATGAATGTTTCCTATTAACTTTTTCACTGATTTATACGTTAGGAGAGGTACTTAATTGAAATTCCTGAATAATCAAAATATCCTACGATTTCTCTTTTTTATTTTTATTTTTTTCTTTTTTCAAGTGCTATTCTGTGGAGCAGTGAATCTGGTTTTAACATCGTCAACGTGGGGGGCACTACATTTCCAGCAAATTCTTTTTTATTTGCAAGGATTGTGAACTGCATTTTTAAAACTAAAAACCTCAATTAGCTACAGACAGCAGTCGCAGTTCTAGTGCTGTTGACTGCAGCTCACAGTTTGCCTTCCCTTATTTTCTAGAAAAAGATTCACCATTCAGTATATCGACTAACACTCCAAACGCTACACTTTTTTAAAGCATTATCCTACAGCAGAATTACAGATAGCACATCTGAGCGATATGTAGCTGCATGCTGTGCATCAGGGCCACTCAACTCATCAGAGCCACAGAATAACAGGAAAAGAACGACTGAATAACACAAGGATCTTTCAGGTACTGTAATTAAACCGATTTGCGGTGTTATTTAACTCTCCACAGCTCTTCTTCTTGCTGCCTTCTTGAAACTGTAACCATGACACCTCAGTTCCAGTCAGATGAAGAATACTGGCTGGGGAGCAGACGCTGGTCCAAGGACTGCCCATGTACCCAGTGGTGCCACCGCTTTTCCTCCCCCCAAGTCAAGTTTGGCTGTCCCCTGCTCACCCCCCCACCCCCGCTGCACCTTTCATAAGCACTGCTGTGAGCATGCGAAACAGAGTGTGCATGTCCAGGGCTCCGGCTGGTGATGAGCTGAGCTGAGCTGTTCACAGGACCAGCTCTCCATGGATCAGGCTTAATTTGCCTAAGCTGTTTACGTGCAGTAGCTTCAGACACAGCAAGGTAGCAACAGAGCTCCAGCGTGAGGATTAGACAATTACTGTTATTTTTTTTTAAATAAAAATATAAGATGGGAAACAAGAGAAAGGCTTAGAGTGACTTAACACAACAAATTGCAACACACAGAAAGCACGTATGTGGCTTCAGCTAATGTCACAAATTAAAGCAGCAGAAAAGGAAGCGATCCGGCTGAAAGCGTATTCACACGAAGCACACGAAGCACACGTCATGTCCCCAGGTAACCACGCCACCCCTTTAACCATTCCCTACCTAATCCTAGGTGAGGGTGATGCTCCACTAGAGTCCAGCTGTTATCATCCACACAATGACTTTTGTAAACCAGCAGCTGGCAGAGGTCCCTGGCTGTCATGTCTGCTAGAATCTCGACCACTTTGCTCGTTCCATCTTCACTAAAGACTTTTACATCCTGCAACATAAAGGGTACACTTACAGATCAGCAGCTCTGGAAAGAGGCAAACAGCACGGCCGCTGCCGGACAGAGTGAGTCCTCGTTGTGCGTGGGCTCGGGGCGCGGCAGCAGGGGCACGTCGGGTGGGCTTGTGGCACTGGGCGGCACTGGGCAGCACCGGGCAGCACTGGTGGCGAGGCCTTGGCCTCCTGCCCCTCCCCCAGTGCCTCCCTGCACCAGACAAAGATGAAGCAGCGTTAATAGGACCACATAGACAGGAACAAGCCGGCAGCAGGTTCTTTATCAGGCTGTGCGAGGAAAGCAAATGTGAAACAGTATGAAGGGAGCGAGCGCTCCTGCAGGGTACCGGGGTGCAAGAAGGCAGACGCGGTGGGCACCCGCAGTTCTCCTGTCGGTGCAGTCGGAGGCCTCTGGACGCTGGCGGACTGGCAGGCCAGGACCCTGGGGATAAAATGGCTCGTGGTGCCCCGCTAACTTTGGGCCGCTGTGCCGGGGAAGTGCCACGCGCGGCTCAGCACGGGGGCTGCTCTCCCTTCCTGACTTCTCCTTCCATCCCGGATTCCGAGGGCTTCGGAACCAAACCCGCCTGACCCACACATCGCAGATAATTAACAGAGAGAAAGAGCAAGTCAGGAACCTTCTCCCCACCTCCTGGATTACACAGATGCTCTCCTCTTGGCATTGTTCTGCTCAGACACAGCACAGACACACTTGCTGCGGAATTATGTCCCCCGCCAACCCGCAGCTTGACGCCGGAGAGGAACTCCCCGCTTCAAACGCTGCATTCTGGCCGGAGAAGACAAACCTAACAAAAAGCCGGAGGGTAATCCGAGACGGAAAATCTTACCTCAGCAGCACGTAAGAGGCAGCAGTCGGAAGAACAAGATGGCATTTTAAACACAGATCGCCTCTTGGCAGAGAGTTTGCTCTGCTGCCGGCCTCGGGGCCGGGCCGGGCCCTGCCCGCTCCGCACCTGTCGCCTCCCTGCCCGGGCTGCGGAGCGAAGCGGCCCCGCCGAGCTCCGCTCTAAGGGTTACACGCAACCTTTGCGGTAGTGAATCAAACCACACCGCGCAGACCAATCCTAGCCCTCCCTCCGACTGATGTAATCGTTTCCCACACACTATCAGACTTCCAAATTATTCCCGCCCCCCCCACCCCTCCCATACAACAACAAAAAAAAACTTACAAAGGAAACCCGCTTTCGCGCCCGCCGGCCTGCGGGCACCCCTCCGGCAACCCGAAAAGTTCCAGGGAGGGAAAGCCCCGCGGCCGCTGCAGTCCGGAGGGAGGAGTCAGCCCGGCCAGCAAAAAGTTGTCTTTAAAAAAGAGCGCTCTGCTCGGGCCGGCAAACTGCAAACCCAACCGCGGGAGAGCTGGAAAGTTGGTGCTTGAGTTTGCTCTGAGTGGGGAAACAGGAGGCAGTAGTGGCCGTTTAATTCAGTTTATTTACTGGCTACTTTCTGTCGCAGTCAACTGAAACGGAACGATAGGAGTGAAAAGAATTCCCTCCTGCCTTCTGCAGTGACACCAGCAGGTGCTGCCCCTCAGGGGCAGCCCAAAAGGGTCTTCCCTAGGCCGTGCTGGGCCTGGGACCGTATGGGGAGAGGCTGCACCCAAGCCCTGCCGCTGACCAGTGCCAGGCAGGAGGAAAGCTATTCTGTCAAGGGTGCCTCTCTCAGACCAGAATAAGATGTACCCTGCTCCTAGGAACGGCAAGACTTGGTGGGGCACGGCCAATGGAAGAAACCTGCCGCTGCCTTTCAGACCCACTCAGGTCACGCTTCCTACCCATCCCTCCTCGGCCTGTGTGCAGCCTGACATCAGCTCTGGGGAAGCGCGCTGGCATCTCACCAGGCAGACACCAGCAGAGCTGAGTCAAAAACCCCACCATGCTTATGGCCACGGCTGGTTGCAGTGGTGCTCCATCATGGTGCCTTTAAAGCCAAGGGACAGACTGCACGCAGGAATTAAGAAGTTAACATCACTGACTATTAATAGTGCTGTGTTTGCCATCAAGGACAGCGCAAGGCCACGTATCGCCACTGACATCAGAGATATAAAAGACTCCAGCAGCAGCAGATGGAACGGCCGGAGCTGAACCTTCTAACAGAGGACAAGAGAGAGGAGCGAGGTGAAACCCCATCCCTCTGCAGAGGCAAGGCCGCCAAGGTCCCAGAGAGGCTGATGCAAAGTGTAAGAGGATGCCTTGCTCCGCAGACTGCTGTGGAGCACGACCTACAGCCAGACCAGAGGCACGGACTCACAGTAAGGATTCGGCAATAAACTTTCTGACACTTTCAGCAACAAAAGAGGCAGATAATAATACTTCTCTAGCAGAGGGGTCTTGAAGTGAGAAGGTTCAATCCAACCCTCACACGCTCCCTTACCATCCCTTCCCCCTCTTTTTTTTTTAACCACTTATGATGTGTAGCGTTCCCCATTCAAACTTCTTCCATCAGAAATATCACTTCACTTGCAAAATTTATTTGGAACTTAATAACTGCAAAGGAAAATATAGCAGAACTCATTCTGAAAAAAGCACTGCAATAATGAAAACACTTAGCCTGCAGCGGGGTTCAGAAAGTTAAGACTGACACTTTTGCCCTGCATCCCTTGGAGAAATGCAGTGAGATACAACAGCACTGCCTGCAACAGTGATTTACAAAAGGCCCCAATTACGTCAGCAGCACAAGGCACCTTCTATTCAAAATTAAGGTTAAGAATGCTAAGCCAACCCGAGCACTATATTGGCTGAACATTCAGTGCTTTACAGTGCAGAGGAGCAGATAACAGACTGCACCATTGTTCTGTGAGGAATTCTTCCCCCCAGCTTTCTTTCTTTCTTTCTTTCTTTTTTAAAGACAAAGACTTAAAAATTAAAAATTTAAAAGAACATTAATATTCACCACTTCGCTAGTTCCATATAATGGGTTGTGTATCAGCAGTGCTCTCGTGGTTATTTCATCTCCCAGCCTCAGCTCCTCAACCTCACAGTACCAAGCAGAGCATTTTGCATGCATCAAGTAATGAAAATAGTATTAGGAGAGAGGACAAAAATGTAAACCCAGACATGTCACGGTCACACTACTTTCCTCCTCCTTCTCCAATTTTATATTTGTGCTATTTTTTTTTCCTTTTTGTGCAAAAGAAAACTTAAAAGCGTATACAATTATCACAAAAAAACAAACAAACGAACAAAAAAAAACAAAAAACAAAAACCACCCAAGGCTTTGAAGTGACATTATGCTGACAATCTTCACAGCAAACAGATCAGCTTTTGCATCGTACAGTCTGAAACAGATCACAGTGTAATCAATGCCAGTCCCAATCAACTTCTGCTGTCCTGGGCTCTGACTCCCAGCTGAGTCTAAGGAGAGAGTACAGGGGATGAGAGAGCATCAGACTGCAACCTAGCAGGGAAAAGGCTTCTGTATGTTAGTTCTTCACAAATTTTCCTTTGTAACAGCCAAATATCACAGGAAGCCATTAAAATACACTGAAGAGTCATTTCAGCTTTCTGTTGTACCAAAAGCTGCACAAAACTCAACATCAATCCAGCAAGTTTCAATATTCATCCCCAAATTTAACTTATTTATTCAGGCATGAGACACATACCACCAACGATGCTAATAAGAAAGAAAAGTGATCTGAAATGTATGTACCTTGTACAAGCAGAAAGAGTGATTTATTCCTGATGGCACTTATGTCACAGGCGGGTACACCAAGATTGCACTGTTCTGATGTGATCGTTTTTCTGAAAGCTCTCTGCACTCATGGGCTTACAAGAGTAGAATCAAAGTCACTGGAAGTGCAGGGAAGCTCTTGGAAAATGCAGAGCTGCTGAAGACTTCAGCTTCGCGTGCATGTTACCCTTGAACTGCTAATTGCCTAGCTGAATTGTAATGGAAAAGTTGGGGCTTGCTTCCTGGAGCTGTAACCTTTGGTAAATAAATGCCTGTAAGCTCTGTGCACATCTGCGAAGCAAGCAGCTTATCCAGCCCCAGCCCCAGCCCTAGAGGACCTCCCCGTTCCCCCTAAGTGCCTAGCAGCACTGAGGCAGCTTTGTGAAGTGAGGGAATTTCAAGCTCTGCAACGAAATAAATATATAGGTCAACCTCGTGGCTCTTTTTGCCTCCTTTGTTACACAGCTCATGCAGGAAAGAAAGCCCTTCAGACAAACTGCAGCAGTAATAGCAATAATTTGCAGATAGGACCACTTGTATACAAGTCATTAGACATCACTTAAAAAAAAAAAATAAAAGAGTGAGTTATTTGATCATTCCTTTTTTGCTCTCCATATACAAACATAAAACCCTAGGAAATGCTGAGGTTAAGGTTCTCATAGCAACATTAACTCTCTCATCTGGCGTATACTATATTTAGGTACACATTTAGCTGCCTATGAACAACAAAGGAGAACAATTGTAAGATCAAGATCTTACTCTTTGACTTTCATATTCAGGGTGGCAATCAAAATCAAAAGCAAAAAATAAAAAAAGTGAAAGACTTGTTGATGTTGTCAAACCCCAGTTCTGTCCCTCTTTGCTGAGGTATCAAATTTTATATCCATTTCCAAGAGCCAGAAGAACAACTTGACATGAAGGTGAATTGTCACATGATCAGCAGTCATCAAATACCAGTATTAAAAGCATCACATTTCTGAGGATCATGGCAGCAAGACAGGTTTTGGGAAGCACCACAGGATGGGCAGAGAATGATATGGCAGGATTAACACTCCATTCGAGTAAGAATCTATATTTGTATGCCAGCACTTCAGAACTGCTCATGTACAGACACCCCGGCCCAGATTCACCCCAGGTAATTTTAGAGAGTTAAATTCCCCTTCGAGCTCGGGGACAGACTAACCTAAGAGCTAAAGCACATGATAAAGGCATTTGTCTCTGCTCACCACAGAGAGAAACCAGGCTCCTATCTTGGGACCTCAGTTGGATGCCTTAAGCTATACTGGCTGGATTCAGGCCTTGGTGACTAATCAGGCAAACACGTCTCCCTACAAGACTGGCATCACTACAGACTGCAACTGTTGACATTTGAGCTTAAAAAAAAAAATTATCCGGTGTGTGATGTTGCATATACACAAAGCACATTTAAAAGAACTCACGGGATGAGAACATTCGGTGTCCGATTAAAGTTTGAAACCAGAACACTGTGAAAACAAACCAAAGCTTTCTCTCTTCTCATTCAAAACCACAAGTGAAAATGGACATTTGTTACAGACGCACCTGACAAAACCTGTTCTTACAGTTTCCATCTTCTCGAAACTTCAAGTTCTAATACCCTCTGTATAAGCTTAGGCTTGCACCATAACTGTGCCAAAGCTTCAAAAATCTCAGCTGTTGACATGGAAAGGTGTGAACTGCACCATGTGCTTCTAAGAAAAAACGGCACCGTGCACATTTTCAAGACATAGGCACTGCCTGTGCAACAAAAGATTTATTCCAGCATGTACTCAACATATTTGAAGGCTGAAGGTTTGGAAACTGCAAGTTGCTACCCTGTAATTTCCATATTTTACAAATAAATAGCAGAATGCAGATTTAAGTGCTACATGCCTACATACAGACAACACACTGATTTTCTGTCAGTATCTTCTAAAGCTGTTTCTCTCTTTCCCACTTTGGTTTAATGCTCACATGCTCATTTAAGTCATTTGACCTATTTGACATTTTTCTGTCTTCCCACTCAATTCCTCCTTTGCCTCTGGTAATTTATAGGTAAAAGAAAGGAGAAAGACTGATTTTCAATCCTCGCAACAGAATAACAATAGGCCTTTATGAATTTTGTCGAAGCTTCTGGGTATCTGCAGGATACTGAAGGTAAAAAAACGTAGGAGGGAATTCAGACAGGCTTTGAAAAAGTAACTGGCTGTAGAGGGGGGAAGGCACCCCACCATCCAACTCATGTAGTCCTGATCTGGGGCCCAGACTGGTGGTCACAGCACCAGCACATCTCATTTTCCTCTTTGCCCGTGTACTCCCCCTACCCAGCACTTACCATTAGTTTTGATCATCAGCCTGCAAATGAGTTCTCATTGCTCCACACAGCTCCTCCCAACAGCAATTGCTTTTCATGCAAAAATGCCTTCCAGTTTCTAGATCCTTTATGTAAGTAAAAAAGATAGCTACACTGTTACACTCCTTTGATTATGTAATGAAGACATTAAGTGGTGTTGCTGGCATTAACCTTTATCTGCCATATACTTTACTGTGCAATTTATCCCTAGATAGTTTGCAATCATCCTCAGCTGTGCTCGCAGAATGCATTATTTATTGCCTGAGTTTGCTCCAAGAGAAAGGTTTAGTAAAAAAGTTCTTGCAAACGCAGTTTAAGTCCCTAGCAATTCTGAAGAGGGAAATAAAAAAATAAAAATAAAAAAACATAATAATTTATAATTTCTTTATTAAAATTCTTAAGTAACCAAGCTAGTTACCGAGTATTTAAAATTGTTTTGTCATTATAAATTACTCTTTAGAAAAGCAATTATTACCACATCTTCCTTGCTATACCGGCTTTTGACCACAAGAACCACATTAATTTGAAGCTTGGCAGACAGCATAACGAGGCTCCAGAGAGCAGCGTTCCATAGGATTCAGAAAAATGGTGCAGGCCCCGTCAGCTTGGCCCGCCGTTTCCTTCCCAGTTGGACACTGCAGCAACAGCAGCTGCGGCACTTGCCAACTGAGAGCTCTGAGCCAAAGAGCCACTTCTGTATAGGGTCTGGCAACAAACATTTAACTTCTCACTATGACCTACTGCATTCCAAGAACAACTTCCATATACACAGCCTACAAAACCCCCCTTCCCTTTCAGGCCTGTCTGAGGAAAAAGGAGCAGGGAACTTACAGAGTAGAGCACAGGAACACCATGAAGAGCTGTACGCACAATCAGACTCAGCTCCAGCCCTCAATCTCCAGACCCATAAGGCTGGTAAAGAAACCAGAAGCCACTTTTTAAGATGCCTTTGGAAACTGAAGATGAGTATTTGAAAACACATTCACTTTTAGTGCACAGGAAAATCTTTAGGGTAGCTCCCTGTTACGTAATATAGAAAGAACCCAGGTTTCTGACAGTGGTAGACACAGTAGCAGAAATAAAACCCAACCTAACATCCATGGATGATGCCAAGTAAACTATAATGGGAATATGCAGACATGACAAAACAACTACATTATTTTAAGAACTGGTAGTTATGAAACTGGTCTTGAACAATGGGAATTCAATTCACTTAGGGTAACAAGAAATGTAAGCAAGTACCGTATTTTTGAGACCCAGAAGATGTGGAGATGTTCAGAAACTACAATTGCAATGCAGAACAAGACAAAGGCAGACCCTCTTCTCTGTCCTGTACATCTCTCTCCTTCCTCCCCTCCATTCCCACCCTCTCCACTCCATCCTTCCAAGAAAAAAAAGAAGAAAAAGTAGAGAAACAAAGGCTATCTGAGCCTGTTTCCTGGTACAGGCAGCTGTAGAGTTAAGGTTTTATTTTCTGCAGCTCTGGGGACAAAAAGAAACTAAAAAAAAAAATTAAGCCAAGTCCTCAGCTGAAGCCCCAGACCCTGAAAGCAATATTTCTTGCTAGAGTTGACAGTATCAGGATAAAGAAGAGTTTTCACAACAAGTAGGAATGTGTACTGGATTACAAGAAGCAATTAACTGTCTTTCCAAGAGTCACCTCATTACTCTCCACATCCAAACGTAACGACACTGATGTCTCAGTTCTGGAAGCTACAACTCAGCCACAAGGATTTTCCCATCAAGGCTGAGTTTGTCCTGCTCAAACAAAAGCGGGGTGCTTTGCCATCAGCTTAGCTGGGGCATCAGGAAAGCATCTTTGAAGCCCGGCCATCAACGCCTTCCTCACTGTCTTCCACACTATTGGTAACTTTGAGCCATGAGTGTTGGCTGATAGTTGCTACCTTCAACTTTCAGGATGTTTTACAGGTTGGTTTGTCACAAACAATAATTAATCCTCCAGAGCTGTTCACATTTGGACAGTATTTTTGTGCAATTATGTATGCATCAACTGTGTGAGTACAATAAACCCCTTACAGAGGCCTGAGAAAGGTTGAGTCAATGGCAAAAGAGGGCTTGTATCATCCTCTCCCCAGTAAATGTACAATTCTCATTTTCAACAATTGCTTTAATCACATACTGCTCCATAAAACTGCTAGCTCCACTGTTTCATTTGTAGTAAATTTAGATACTTGAGCAAAACAATAGTTTTCCACAAATTCAAGAACGATATATAGAAAGTTCCTGGACTGATGCAAAGTCTGGGGATATGTCATCATGACTAAGCTCAAAATTTTCTCTTGAATGCAGCAAGCCCCATGCAAATCTCACTCCGCTCCGACCCAAATGGAGAAAAAACAAGCACAACCATATGAGCAATTGATTAACAAATGTCTAGGTGCCTTTCATCAAAGCACCCAGTGCAAGGAGAGACATCAGCATGACACTCTGACATCTCCCCTTAGGCTGCTCCACTGCCATACTGGCGGGACTGACTTGCGGACAGTACTGGGAAGTTTCACACCACTCATCTCTGAGCATCTGTCCTGAAGTCCCTCCCAAGGGTTTCTTCCAGGCCCATTTGCAACCCCCTTCCTCCTAGTGGGAGCACTGCAAACAAAAAAACAAAACAAAACAAAAAAAAAACCAACAAAAAACAACAACAAAAAAACCCACACAAGCCAACCCTTTGCTGAGCTCCCAGGGACAAATTCCCTGCTGCTATGGTTACCACTCCAACTTGTCTGGTGGAACTAGAAATAAAAAACTTCCTTGAGAACAGAAGGCTATATAATGTTAGCTCTTCCTTCCTCCCCTTGCTCATCATTGTTAGCCACTAAATCAGCTACATCTGGCATATTTAATTTGGGCTAAATAAAATGTCACTAATTAAAAAGATGCCGAACAAGCAATACATGACATTATAGAAATGAAGAGCTTAGTATCTGAATGCAGCCTATTAGGAACTGAACAGATTCGGCTAGTTTTACCAAAAGCTGAAAAGCAAAGGCAACTAATGGCCCTCTGCGCAATCGTACTCATGGCAGTGCCCCCCAGCAGCTCTCCCTTATCACCCAAGTGTACTGAGGTTTCCAAGCATTCCTTCCTGGAGCAGTGGCAAAGCAGCTAGCTCATCACACGCTGTATCGATAGGCTGGAAGTCTGCAGCATTCATTCTAACTTTTAAAAAGAAGATTACTTTGCTAAAGCTACAACAGCTAAGATGTTTGGTAGACCTACACGTGAGCTGTATTAAAGTACCTATCGCCATGGAGCAGACCCTGAGCAGTAGCAGCCTCCCCCCTCCTCTGAGAACATTTCTGCAAAGTGCTTTGGTCCAGGTTCCCAGCATCTACACATCAGACCACCAGCTACTCTCTGGTTTTGCTGGTGTTTGGTTATACTTCAAATACCGTTGCTTAATTTCATTCTTACTGATGGTCAAGTGAGATTCAAACATACAGCACACAAACTCCTCACCAATAAAATAAATTTTAACAAAATTCTCCCAAGATGAGTGAGTGCACTGCATTGATAATGTGGCCGTACGTGAGGCAACTGGTGTATGCTAAGTAAAAAGATCACTCTTTTCAGAGTAATCAGTATCCATAACTCAGTATTCATAAATGACTTAGCAGTGCCCTTTATCGTCACCATTCCAAACCTTAATATTAGGAACTAATAGGAAGGTGACACATTTCAAAACCATCACACCTTCCACCCCTGTTTTCTGTTATGAAAGTATAAAAACAATCACAGAACAGCTGAGGTTGGCAGGCAGTACTCCACCAGAAACACCCAGAACAGGGTGCCCAGGCCTGGCTGGCTTTTGGATATCTCCAAGGATGAGACTGCACAGCCTCCCTAAGTGATCTCGTACCAGTGCCAGTGTTCAGTCACCTACACAGTACACAAGTGTGTGAGCACACAGCCCCGTGTTCAGAAGGAATCACCTGTGTTTGTCATTATGCTGAGTCATGCTATCATTGTTTGAAGTGGTACAGAAACATTTAAAAGTCCATTTGTCAAAGGCCAATGAATAACTGTACAAGTTTAGATACGAGGCAGTATGTTGAAACCAATGTCACAGTTTAAAAAAATGCTGCCTGATATAGAACTAGATAACATAATGCTAAGAGGTTTGATGCCAGATCTTGCATGAAAGAAAATGCCACTTCTTCATTCAACATCTGCCTCAGATTATTTTACATGGAAGCTGCTGCCGCTCTGAAGCTGTTAAGACACTCAGCTTCCAATTAAGCCATCTTATCTTTGGAGCTGATGGGAAATAAAGCTTTCTACTCCCTATAGACTTCTCCTTAAAATTAGATAATCTGAGACAAATTCCAAATGCATTTATTCTGTGTTGTCCACTCAATTAAACATCTTGCTCAAATGCAATCAACGAGACTTCTCTCTAATTGAAAAGCTTATCCAACAATTTTCATGAGACTTCCATTAAACATTTAAAATAATTAGCTGCATTAGAAAGACATTTATATTCAAATAGCTCACGTGCCTAGTTTCTTTGTTTAGCATAGGCAAATGAATATGAAAAAGAACCCCAGAGAAAAAGAACAAATATTGGATGAATCTTTTCTTTAAGACAACAGACACCCCCTGGAAACCAATTCTGCACGGTATTAAATGGGAAGTCTTTGAACAATGGCTTTATTACTGTAGCTGATGGCAGAGAAACCAAACATTTGCAAGACTGAGACAATGACAAGCGATTTTACTCTGTATTTTTGTATTTTACAGATAACATAAATCGTCACGTTCAAGCAGGCTTTATTCTTCCCCCTCCCCCTCCACTGTTATTAAGAAGTTGAAGAGATCCACAATGCAAAGCCATCAGTAACTTTATTTCCACCCTGACACAAACAACAATTTTCAAAGCATTCTGATGGCTTCACATTTACATCATAGATCTTCTGTACAAATTACACTGTGAAAAATCTGGGTCATTGAAACCTTCTTGAAATGAACCGTGTGGAAACTAAGAGAACGTAAGGGCGCTGATGTCAAATTTATTTTGCCTTTCATAAGCTCATTTTCTTTTTTTCCAGATTGACTGGCAGAAGGTAGATCAACCTTTGGACATCTTTCTGATTCTGAAGTTTCTATGAGTGAGTGAATTTCACTTCATCCAACATAAACCATTCTGTGCATGTTGCATATATAAGAACAACTTCAAGGCAGCTAGGCTTAAAGGGCCAAACTACATCAACACAGAAGATAAGTAAACATCTCAGTTTAGGATTCTTGACAACATACTACATCTAATACTCTTTCTAAGTCAAAACTTTATTCTCTAAATCAATAAACGAACATGAACAAAAATAGTAACAATGGGTTGTTTTTTGTATGAACTTGAATAGTTAACCAAATTCTATTTTTCTTTGGAGTATATTGTTACTGTTGTTCTCCATTTATATAAACTAGTAATCTTATTCTATAGATTTCAACTTGAAACATCTACCACTTCTGCTCAATCATCACGTCAATTTTTTTAGCATAATTGCATAGCTGTACACATTTAAAACCTATTTTACTTCGAAGCATCCATTAAAAAAGCTACCATGCTAATTTCTAACTGTCAAACACAAATCCATCCTAACTTCAGCAAATATATCAAATTCTCTATTATCACTCTTTGATCATTCATTTGGAATTAACGTCATTTGTGGGAAGAACATTACTGCCTCTCTCACCTTCAGAAAACTGTGTTTTTGAATGGTGGTTTAGCATAACAGTATATTTTATTAGAAAAAACATTCTAAGTTGCCATTTATGTAAAAAAATCAGATAACATTTGCTTCTTTCACAATTTTCCCATCCTACTGCACAAGATTACACACTCTGAAAAAACAAAACTTTGGTTAGCTGCAGAGCATTAATGAAAATTACTCTGTTTAGAAGCTAATTTCTGTTCAACTGTTTCTTGTACTCCCATGAACAAAACATGTATTGGTCAGACCCAAAGCAGAACTTCCTTATAAGTGGTTTTCTAGGTTTCTCGCTAGATTTCTGCACTGTTTCTTTCAATGCACTCAATCCCACCGAAATTGCTCAACCTCAAGTTTCACTGCACTCCTTCCATCAGCTGAGGCTCTGCCAACACATATACCAAGAATTTCTCATTTTGGTACGTAACAAAATAGCTAATGGATGGACTTACACAAGATACTCTATCAAAATCGTGTTTAGAGAGTAATTGGAAAGGTCCGCCTTCTTCTAAACGACTGTGACATATCTCCTCTCCCATATATAATGCCATGTTAAGTCTAATAGCTTGGTCTTCTCTGTAGAGACCATTATTTTCTATGTGTACAGAACAGATTAGATAAATTACCAGGGAGCTAACTTCACTCCAGAATTCAGCATGGAAACCATACTGAGAGGACAAAATCAGCTTAGCTCATACATTACAGTATCATTCCAATGACTGACACCCCACTGTCAAGATGATTTATTTAGGGAACTTTCTTCTCCTTCAAAAACCAATGTATGTTTGTTGCATTTGGTTTTGTACTCAAAACAAATGCGGAGAATAGCTTTCCCTATCGCAAAAAACACTGGAAAATCAGAGGTCATTTACTTTTTGAAACAGTGGCCAAATGCCTCAAAAATCCACTGTAGAAACTTCTGCTGTCTGTTCTCCTGTGGGCTCTCAAACACCTTTTCTCCCTTTCTCACAGATTCCTTTTTGTTCCTCAAACTCATTCTTTCACAGAACTGGGGTCACTATAAGGTATTAACTACTGAGGTCTATAAGTATTTGACCATAAAAGTTCACACTTGTTTTCCAAATCATTTATACATAGGTCTGTATGTTGAAAAATGCTATCTCAGATGTCTGACAATTATATGAGTTAAAATACTAAGATGATGTGTGGAAGAGCACTAGCTTTAATTAATCTATACAACAAGAATCTAGTTATAAACTGGTCATTTTTCTGAGGCCTACAACAGAAGACAAATAAAATTAGCCCTATGGTTGCCAGCATCCCTCCTGATAAATTCTTCTGTTTCTGCCACGTGCAGTAACTGATGAGGAGGCCAGACAATAAGGTGAACGGGCAACATAAATTTCCCACTTAGAAACAAAGCTAGACTTGTTCTTTATAAAAAAGTTCAGTAACTTCAGGGAAGGAAAGAAGGTCTTACATCACAGATCACTATCTAGTTTAATTTTTTTTTTTTTTTTTTTTTGCACTTCATCCAAACCTCAAAGGAGGTATTCATTTCAGTTCTCACTAGCCACCTCAATCTAAGCATACAGTCTTCACTTATCATTTAGGTTCCAAGGTCAATGGAAAGAGAAAGAGGCCCTTCAATACAATTTATCTTCGATAGTTTTGCTACCATAAAATGTCATGAATATTCTTGAAAGATATTCTTCTATAACAACTAGTAGGAGACACCCAGACAAGCAACTCAAATTACCTATTTAATCACAGAAATAAAATCCACCTGAAGATTATTCCATTTCTTGACGCTGTGAAAAACTACAATAAATGGTTTCATAATATCACATTTCTTTATCTTTCTATTCTTATGAGTAAAGAAGTATTACTTATGATTTGCTCTGTAGAGGTATTTGTTAGAAAGTTCTATTCCACTTTTTGTACTGAATAAATTCAAAGGGGAACAGATAAAATTTTGTAATTAACTTTTTGTTTTTGCACGGAGTAAGAGAATTTTGAGTGGAGCAAACACAAGGGTCCTTTGGTCAGACATGAGGCTATGAGCCAAGACATGGAAAGCAACACCTTCCTGAAGTAGCATTCAAGTGTTGTTTTTAAAATGAAGAGGTGTTTGCGCAGAAGAACAGTAAAACATTGGAGCTATCATATCTATCCTGAAGGAAATTGACAGTAGGCATCTGGTACCTTAAGGGTGAATAAACCTAACTCTTGTTAAGAGTTTATGCGTGACTTTGTACACTGAGTCCCAGTCAACCACTGGCACAAGCTTTCACAATATGAGGTCAGATGCAGAAAGGTTAAGATCACATAGAGCAAGAAACTTCTCCAAAGTCAGAGGTTTCCATCTGAAAGTCTTACAAGCAGAGATTCAAGAAGGAACTGTCCGCAGGTGGCATAAGTAACTATGCTGGATATGTTCACTCACCTACATACCACTTTCCAGCAACAACAAAATGCCATTGCACAATATGAAAAGGCATTCCTACTGTTTTTTCACTGTAGGTAAGGATTCTCTGCGTTTGCCTTGCACTAATGCACACCTGTTATAATTCAGTATCTAAGTAAAGTACTAATTCCAGATAATGATTCTTTAGCTGCAGCATATAAACCTAATTTGTAATCACGTTATGAAAAGTTAAATATGTCCTTTCCAAGTACTGCTGGCTCAGAATAACCCAAAATATGATTATAGTGAAAAAGGAGAATCCCTCAGCCTCCTGAAGGATCTATTAAGTCAGTAAAACTGGCCTTGCGAAAGTCTGTACCAACAGGATTTTTCTTACTCAAAAATAATGGACAAAGCCCTTTTATATCAGGAACCAGGTTCTCCACTGAAACACACAGGTGTGCTATGTAATGTAAGTTGCACTCAGACTATAAATACTTTCTCCTCAAATATTTCTACTGATGTATTTATTGAACTCAGTGAGACTTCACTGATTTGAAATTCCTTTTAAATACTGTCACATTTTAAGGGAAAAGAAATGAGTTTCTACTTCCCCACAATTACAGACTTTAAAGAAAGAGTAACAAAGCACTTCACTCAGGGAAGTAAGCAGTTCCTCTACACTCTCCTTCAATACCTTTACTCAGATATTGTAGCATCTCCTGATATAAATGTATGTTCAGAAGACACATAATTAGTAGTAGAGATGAAATGAATGACATAGAAAGCAGAGGTTACTGTAAGCTCATGAAGGAATGCAGTCACTGTGAATGATGTCTGGTACTGTTAATATGTTTTACGTTATTTTCGCTAGAATTTTATTAGTCTCCTTTTCCTTAATGGTTGCTACTTGAACGTAGGGAGATTAACACTTGGAAGATTCTGGCTTAGAGGAAAAACAGGCCCTTTGCATCTACATCATCCTCAATCATTTTGCTAAACAGAAATCAGTTAACAATCACAGTTTTTACAGTTGTATGTTAGAGAAAGCTCAAGAAAGTGGCAAAGAAGAAAAATTGATGTGAGCATGTTTACAGGGCTGTAAAATCTACTTCATCGTCTGCAGAACTACTAGATTGTTTATTTATTTAAGGGATGAAAGTAATATGTAGAAAGTTTTCTACAGAAACTTTATAAAATTCATTCAGCTCTTTCATTTTAATGGTTATACACCAACACAGCAAAGTCTTTCAGCTTAGACCCATTTGGGCATCTGTTCGATGGATGAACTGATATTCAAAGCCAGCAGCTGCCATGCAAGAAATTTCCTGGCTCACTCAGAGAGCCAATCGTGTCCCCATCCCATATCACCTCTTGCAGAATTTCCTGCTTTAGTTTAACATTCTAAAATTTCTCCTAGACCAAGTGTGTGATTGCTCAAGTGCTATTCCAAGGAAATAAGAGAGGGCAATCAGAACGAAACTACAGAGTAGCTAGAGTAACCTTGTGCAGTGCTCTAAGTTAATTTCTCGTTAGCTAGATTAGCTTTAAGTTCCTCTGTATTGCTCTAAGCACTGCAATTAAGTACTGCTCTAAGCTATGCTTAATTAGCTTGTAAGCAAATGCTCATTTGTAGCTTGCAGTGTAACGCAGAACTAAATGTTCACTGAGAGCAAAGGGAAATTACACTGAAGGTACATTGGCACAAATATAACTGGCTGCCTCCTGACAGACTTTGCTGTCTTATTAATATCCTAGAAAATATTAAGAAATGTGTCACACTGTACAAATAGTTTGAAATATGTATTCCCCAGTCTTGGAACTGAATGCAGTGCTCTCCTGCCAGCTCCAGCTCACAAGCACCCTAGTTCTCTCAGATGAAAGATTACGTTTTTCATCTGTTTAGTAAAAAAAAGGGTAAAAAAAGAGACTAGGATGCAAATTATGAAACGTACAGATACACAAAGATAAACAAGAAGTATGAACGATTTTCACTAAAGTACTTTAAAACCATCAGTCAGAGTAAAATCCAACACTCAGGAATGAAGCTCAACTTCAGCACCTCCCGTGAAGTGAACAGACAATGAAATTAGTACTAGGTTCTTAGGTACATTTAGTGTTTTTCTAATACTACAACCAAAATGCTTTCAGCTTTGAGCATAGCAAGGACATTTTTCAGTCTGAAATTGAATCTGCCAATCAGAATATTTGACAAGGCTGTAACACAAGAGCCAAGGCTCAGTCTCGTTTGAACAAGCTTTACAGTGCTTTGCCAAACTACTTAGCATGTTAAAGAAAAAGGTGCAAAGGTCATCTATGAATATCATTCACAGAATAAAACTATTTAACACAGAGAAATATTTTGAGTATAGTAAATATATGGTTTTACTGTACGATTAGGTGTTGCTATTCCTGCAATGTCAGCTTTCAACTCTTTGTCTAACGAAGAGGAGGGTAATCTGCACACCTATTTCTTTTCAAATTGATCCAAAGAACATTTAGAAGGTGTGAGACAGGACTGCAAGCCATCTATCCCCGTATATATATATATATATGTGTGTGTGTGTGTGTTTTTAAATGTTAAGTGTATATATGTATATATGAGTACCTTGTTTTATTTTTACTTTTTTTAAGTAACATTATTTTCCTTAGGGATGGATGGCTTCTATTCCTCTTACCTATTCTGTCAAGGACAGTGGGAAACATGATTTGGAAAGGTGAATGACAAGGCACATAGAGGAACACATGCAAAACTACACACAGTAACTTAAACTTCCCTTACAGCTGCAGAACACAGACACAGAAGGCACCTGAAGCTGTTTCTTCATGCCCAACTCCTTCATGGCAACTCAGCACACTCCAATATGCCTGACAATACTTTCTGAAACATTCTAAGCCTGTTCCTGAGGCATGAAGCAAGTGCAAGGTGCTGGAGTTGATAGTAAACTTAGGCTTCTGGAAATGTGGCGCATACTGAGGAAACTGCACGTGCAGTGGAAAGTGGTGTTGAAACCATTCCTTGAGAATGGGCAAGTACCATACCTGCAAAACCCCAAAAAGCAGAGCAGTATCTCACTCTTGGCCTGACTGGTATGTCCAGGCAATAAAGGGGGTGGCTGGAAAGATGGAGATGCTTTGGTATCTGTTTGATTAAGAAACTAACAAAGCTTTAAGAGCTCTTGCCCACGTTCATCTTCCTCCCATCATAAAAACTCATGGAAGATTGTTTTGGTTCGCTGTTAATGAAATTTCACATTATAAGTCTGCTGGGATAAAATTACTTTTTCTACCTTACCCAGAAACATTCTGTGCTCAGCCCAGGCTCACATCCCAACTCCCAGTTGATGGTTAATAATTCACTTCACTTCCAAATGCTAATCATTTCCCCCTCGGCAACAGGAGAAAAAAAACCAAACACTTATTCTTCATGTCATCAGGAAGATACATTCAACTCTTGCTTCCTGAAATGCAGCGGGACAGAGAGGCTCCAGTAGCCCTGGTAGCAGCAGGATCTATCACTGGAGGGAATAAACAATCCTAATGCCAGTGGAGGAATATGACGCGTAGCTTTTATGAACTGGTGATGGCTTGCCTTTTAACAAGTTCAGATTGAACTTATTTTCATGTACATTTTGTAAATGATGTTCATATTACAGTCAGGCTACAGCAAAGACTGAAGGTACTTACATAAACTTAACAAAATCACATTTTAGAACAGTAATTCTGCACTGTAGAGAGAAAGAATAATACATTAAGAACTTGATAATAATAAGGGGACTATAAATCAAGAGAATAAAGAACTGAAATGTGTCCCATGATGATTTAATTAACTCATTTGTGGTCTTCTAATGCAAAAATGTTATTAAATTCCATCTAACATTCCTTCCATTTAGGAAATGGAACAAAAACACACATGTAAGTTTTAGAGGAATGCATAAACATCCAATTCCCACACCAATGAACTTGCAAGTTCATTCTTCCACTCTGCAACCACACACAATCACCGCCTAAGCAAAGACAAAATTTCAAACATTTCCCTTTTTAAGTGTGGGCACACTTCACTGCTACAGGTAATTACTGCAAGTCTAAAAAAGCTTTCTTCCTGCTGAGAGTGAACAGCGCTAATCCCAATACTTGCGCAGCCACTCTTCTTACAATTTGGAAGTGAATTCTGAACACTGGCTCTGCCTGCTGTCCCTAGAAGTGGATGCCAACAATCAAGTTGTGGTGCTGCAAGACTACACAGGATACGCAGTGGCAAAGTTCCCTGCTTTCAGCTGGTGATTTCTTGGGTCTGTCTTTCTTGGGTAACAAAGGTGCAAAAGGTTTTTATTCAGAATATTTAAGTCAGATCAGAATCCAAACCTTGAGTCCTCTCAGCACAGAGGGCAAGGAGAGCTTAGACTCAGTGCAGCAATGCTCATGATGTTGGGTGGCTCCTTAAAGGCTATCAGTATAAAGTTATGACATCTCTAATCCATCTCAGACATCCACTTACAGTGTAATTGGAATCACTCAATATAGTTGTGCCTTTTTTTTTTTTTAATTCCCTACTGCACTAATGTTTCCACTAAAACCCACTTCTGCCTGCCTCACTAAGAATTAGAGCTTCTCTCATCCTTTTTCTCATTTTTCCCAACACCTTTGGCCTGATAGCTTCTCAATTCTATCGACTTCTGATCAAAGTAGAGGATAGCTGAATTTTATTTTCACAGTACTATTATCAAAATACACCAGGAACCTTGTTACACAACAAAAAATGCTCAAGGGTCTAAGCTGTGCATATAAAACACAGTGCGAATATGCCAATACACCACCACTATAGCTTACATATATATAATTGCAATGGTGCTACTACTGCAGAGGGGTCGTTAAGGCAGCTGTAGGCCAGTGCTGCACAGCAGCAGTCCCGCGGGGCTGCCAGTGCAGGCAGTAGGCCAGGCCTAGCGGAGCATCCCCCTGCAGTGCGGCCACACTCCTCAGCACACAGCCCGCCTCCAGCATGCTCGCCTCTGGGTAGAGAGCCAGAATGCTCCAGGAGCAAGGTCAAGTTTGTGTCATTAAAAACAAAACAAAACAAAAAAAACACCCTCCAACAAATAACATAATTTGTGGTTTGAATGCGATATATTCTTCATATTTCCAGTAATCAGTGTTGGGACTAGAGCTACTGTTCTGGCACTTCCCAAAATCAAGAATGTGAAGAGAGTCAATTCTTCCTACCACGCCTCATGATGTAACAGTCACGAGGAAGAAGAAATAGCGGCTTTGAATTCATCCTGGTCCTGGGCCCTGACAGCCTCCAATGCTCTGTCCAAAAAGCCTTCAAACACCCATGGACCGTGCATGCACGGTCAGCACTTAAGGCTGGTTGTACAGTCCAGTGGACTCATTACCACTTTCTTCATTAGTCTCATCTTCAGTAATGAGCTACTGAGATTTTCAAAACCACATGAGCTCACTCCCTAATTTCTTCAAGAGTAATTGGACAGCACATCCGCGTGACACAGGTCACAAGATGACAAGAAATGAGATGCCTTTCCTACATGTCATCTTAGAATTTGTCTGCTGAATTTAGTTCATCTGGTCTGGGAAAATATTGTTTCTCCAAGTAAGAGGTACCCAGGCAAACACAAGGTCCAGTTTTATATAGATAGATTACAGCCCCACCACAGAGGCCTGATCTTTCCCAGTCACAACTTTCTCTAAAAAAAAATAAATAATACAGTTAAATATGCTACAGAGTGATGTATGTATGATTTATTTACTTAGCTTAAGAGTCTTGATTCAAAGCTCAAAGACTCTCAAACGATGCATCATGGCCACGGAAACACATTTTACGGTTCAGCCTAAGGGAGAGCCTTGAGCTGAACCTAAAGAATTGCTTCAGTTAATCTAGGTGCAGGAGTTGGCCTGTTTAGAGGAGGTAAAGACTTGCTCACTCATCCTCTTGTCAGCATTTGTTTTCAACAAGTCACGTTAGTACATGTTATTCCAATTAAAGATCAAGTACAAAATTTGCTATCTGTCACACACGTAAAATTTAACTTGGTACGTGGGGTTTATATAATATAATACAATTCAAATTTTTATACAGCTTATCTTTTCAAATTCAACATCGTTGTCGTCAGAAGAGTCAATATGAAAGCCTTGCAGGAAGAAAAAGCAAAAAAAGATATATTCATTGTAACACATAATTAAAACAATTAAAACTAAGAAGTCTGTTCACAGGAGTTCCCTTGACGGGTAACTAAACGTGGAAAAAGAATAACATTAATTCATACCCATTTGTGAACTTAATTTGATAGAAAAGAGTAAACAATTTTGGTGCTCCGAACTGCTATTTGGAAGTTTGCCTGGGTTGTATAGAGGGGGGATGTGAGAAATTTGCCCTATTTTTACAGCTGAAAGCTTCATTGACTCACACAAGATACTTTAGACTAATATCCTGTGGCATCGCAGTGACCTACATGTAATTATTGCATACTTTTTCCAAAATATTTGTACACAACCAAAAATTATAAGCTAACTTACCAACCAGTTCTTAGTTTATACCAGCAACACAAAGACGGACTTCAATTAGTGGCAACCTTGCTGTCTGATGTTTTTAGCAATTTTTTAGATGAATGTTTGGTCTCGGTTTGGTGTAATTTTCTGGTTACCGTTTTTCCTATTCAAACATATTTATCCAGTTAAGTAAACGATGTCTAAAAACTTGCAGCTGTCCTTCCTCCACACCAGCAATCAGTGCCCCCTCAGACACGCAGTGATTTCATGTTTGTAGGTGTGCACAATTCTCACAAACACAGACATGGGTCCTGAAGTGCCCCACTGAGTCCCCATCGAGCAGGAATTCCTTCCTGCTCCTGCCTTCACCCATCCTTCCCAGGGCAGAGAGCAGGGCTGTTGAGGTAGTTGTGAGATCCACTGGAGTTTTGCTTGGCTGGTGGCCAGGCGTTGTGGGGAAGGCGGATGGGTGGTGCTTGATGGATACGATAAAGATTGGAACGCTTAGTCCTTCCGTCTCTCCAGTCAGAGTTCACCTGCCAAAGCTCATGGACAAAACTTTCTCTGAAAGTTCAGCTGTTTAGTTGGTACTTTATGTTTAGAAGAACTTAAATGCTTTTTGGCAGTTATTGCTCGAAGGGTCATCATCAATGCCCCATCCCTGGAGGCATCAAGGCAAGGCTGGATGTGGCTCTGGACAGCCTGGTCTAGTGGTTGGCGGCCCTGCCCACAGCACGGATGTTGAAATGAGATTACCTCTGAGGTCCTTTTCAAACCAGGCCATTCTGTGATTTCTCCAAACATGAGACATCTGAAGCATCACACTCGCCCCATCAGCAGCTGATGAAATTGCAGTCATTTGCAGTCACATTTTTTCTTAAGTAGCTATTGATTCAAAAGCGCAGGTAGTCAGTTTTTCCAACTCCTGAAGTCAACAAGCTTGTGAGCACAGTGGTGCTAATTTATACAGAACTGCCTGGGTTGACATCTAAAACTTCTCAGTATAAAATTTAACACAAAATGGGCTTTTTCTACCTGCAGAATTGTAAGAAAGAATAATAACGCTGAACCTCCCAGGAGCATCTGTCTGCTCAACTACAACACATTTTTTAACTTCTGATGCTAGAAAGTGTTCGATCACACAGCTGTGTTAGCTCAGAGCTGCTCCAGACTGTGGACGTTGGTCAGTGCAGTACAGCTTTTGGAACTATTTAAAGGTTCAACATCATTTATCTTCTTAGTTTGTTACTATGAAATCATACATCAGTGTAATCAAGCTGCCTATGCGATTAAAAAACCCAGCGTATTTACGTGTTTGTTTTTTTTTTTTACACAGAAGAGTAAATCTTCATTGACTCCAGTAAACCTAATACTCAGTTTTACATCCAGGACTGATGTATTGGTGCTTTACCCCACCAGGCAATTACTCCATTTCTTCAAAACTGAAAGCTCACGTAGGCAAAGACCATTACCACAGCACAAAGGCAACAACTACGCGATCTGCAGATCAGATGAGAAGTCTGAGCTGTGAGCAAATTTGGTGTGGACTCTGCCACAGTTGCAGAAGTGAATGAGACTCCTGCTTTCTTACAGGAGGCTCCTGCTTCTCACTGCTCTCTGATTTTAGGGGAGCAGTTGCGGTTCCAGCTCCTGCTCCTGCAGCCACCAGCTTTGTGACACTGAAGTGCTCAGTGGCACTACAGATAGCAATGGCACGCTATTTCCTACTGAGGTGAGACCAGTACAGACACCAATAGATCTCATGGGAAAAATGAAATAATTCTCGACACATTAATATCTTTTTCTTGAATAAAACAAAGAGAATAGTTTATCACAAGATAACAAAGATATCAACTGCAAAAAACAACAACAACAACAAAAAGGGAGTGATTTATTACAGCTATTTTTCAGTGATTTACTGCTTTTACCTTTCTTTGCAAAGACAAAACATGAAACAAATGCCCAGCAGCGCATAAGCAAAATGTTGCAAACTTCTTGTTGAAAAAAGTTGGGGAAACTGAATAGAATAAAATAGGAAAAGGGTCAGAAGTGTCTTAACAAGAAATACATGTCTTAAGCTCCAGCTAAATTAGTAAAATTTGGTGTATAAAAAGAGCCCACACCGCTTTTTTTAAATTATTTTTATAATCCAAACTTCATGGTCTGAAAGCTCATTTTATGACTCACTTTCATTCCCACATGCATCCTTTTCCTATAGGTAACTATACACTGGACAAAACTTTTAATTTAGTAAGACTGGAACGCAGCTTATATTCTTCATACTCAAGACCTGGTAGTATGACATGAGAATTGTCATTTCTGTGCTTAACACAACTGGATCTTTAGGTTCCTCTAGCGTAACCACGAACAGTTTCTATCTCTGCAGGGCTGTGTTTCTGAATTACTGAAAAGCAAGATCAAGCTGTTCCATAAGCGTCAATATTAACAATGCTTCATTTCTTTGAAAGTCACACCAGACATCTCAGCTCCCCAGCAATTTTTCAGTCAACAAACAATGTTATCTACTCCATTCTGCAGCCCAAGACAACTTGGGGCCCTCTAAAGCCCCCCTAGATAGAAGCTGACCAAAGGCAACATTTCGCCTATGCCACCCACATGCTGTGACATAACTTGTGATCAGAGCTTTCTGGGCTTGTTTTCATAGGCTGCAACTGCTCTTTGCCTATTTGTCCCCAGCAGGATGCAGGGAACCCGTTTTCCTTAACACATCACATAACCCATAAAAGCAGAACAGCTCATTCCAATCTCCAATTTTAATCCTTGTTTATAACCTGCAAGCAAAGAACTTACATTAAGCATCATTACATTTGATCTTGGTTTCCATTCAGCATTCTAAATCTACAGTTTGTATTCAGGTGTTGGGGTTTTTTGGTTGTAGTTGTTTTGTTTTTTGTTTGTTTGTTTTCATATGGCTCATTTTCACTAAGTGCTGGCCATTAAAATGTACTTTTGCAATCCTCCTTTAACTAAACTTGTCCTTTACTCCATTAACCAGTAGCTTATTATCCACTTACGTAAATAAAACTGTATCCTAAAACGATATATCAAAATTCCCAAAGTTTACCTTCTTTTTTTTTCTTAAATTGAATGAAGGTAAGAAAATCTGCAACATTTCTTGAGAATTTTTTGTTTTTTAAACTGATTATGTTTCCCGTTTTTGTTGAATGGTACTACAACTGGATTAAATATAATTAAGGTGCTCTGGGGAGGCTGAGTGGGCCTTCATATTTATATCTGAGACATTAAACAAAATGTTTCTCTTCACAAAGGAACAGTTCACTTTTTCTTAATTATTATTTTAAAATGCACGTCCATCAATATTCTAAAGCTAGAGGATTTTTTTCAGTTCTGTTTCTACTATTCCACTGAAGATAAGAAAATGATGACTTCCTGCCCTTCCCTTGGGTCAAGCAAGTGTTTCTCATTTGCCTCCCATCAGTTGATAAACTGAAATGAGCAGTGTATCTGCACCTATAGAAGTCATTACCGTCTAAATGTTCCAGCTCCTGCTCTTATACCCCACAACTGTTACAATTACAGCGGTCTGTCTGATTAAAAATTTCATCTATATTTCATTTTAGGCCTTGGAATGGCTTGTCACCGTTTATCATTTTTAGATTAAGTATATTTTTAACAGAGAACTATGAAGTAGAATTTACAAAAAAATGCTATTATTCAGTCTTCATAGTCATCTTCTTACATATGTTAAGGGTATGTTTGCTTTTATTCTTAGATCCTGTTAAACCCTTAGTTTCTAAATATCATCCAAAAATGACACACGGATATTTTAGGATTCTTAAGGTTTTGTAGAGCAATTCTTTTGGTGGTGTGGCTAGATCTAGTGAATCAAAACTAAAAAGCTAAGTGAGAAATATTCAGAAAGATAAATGCAGGTTCATCTGTAACTTTAGCTTGCCTCCAAAAAGCAGCCATGCTGTTGTTCTCTTGGCAAGAACCAGGAGACACTAGAGAATTGCCCATTGTTTTCTCTCCCCAGAGTCAGATTACCGCTCCCCTGGCAGAACAGCCTCTCTGTTTAGCAGTTACTGAGGACTCACACAAGACCATGTTAAATTTATAACTGCATGACTCACTTTTCTCTTAAGGTATTATTTGTTTATCTATCTCACTTTCATATGCATAAGAAATACAGTAAAACCAAAGAAGATACAGTGAATCTTTCAAGAAAGCTGACAGCTCTTTACAGAGATATAAAGTAATACAGAATATACAGGACTGCCTGTTATGGTCTACTGCTCGTAGCTGAACTGCCTCCCCAAACCCCTTAATGATACCAATCATAGGAGCTACTTACAAACTAAACCAGCAGCAATAGAGAACAACATCATTTTTATGGGTACTCAAGTGTAAATCCATTCTAAGACAGTATTCAGTATAAGCAACACCATTGTTTTTGTGAGAGTATTTTTTTTTAAATCCCTGTGGAAGACAGCATGGCTTACAAAACTGTAAAGAACTTTACTGTAAAGGACTTGGGAAGCTACTCAACCATGGGACAGTTCTGCTCATCAGTCCCATTAGAAGGAGCTGTGCCTAGTTATGTGCTCTAAGAACAGTATTTTGCTTTCTGAAAAACAGCAAAACAAGGCACCATGTCCTCAAAGAGAACAGACAGCTACTTATAGAGGCAATGAATTTCAAATGGAAACGGGCTGTTAAACATCTCTGTGGCGATCAGACTACGTGGTGTAACATTCACAGATGCTGCTCCAACCCTAACTTGACTTCTGAATTAGTAAGTCATTACCTTGGATAATGAAATTCCAAAGATATTAGGCATTACTGCTTCACTCACAGCATGCATGTACTTGAAAAAGACTTGCTTTATTCTTACAAACCTTTAACGAGAAACAAAAACTTTCAAGCCTCTCTCTGAGGATGTTCTTTCTAGTGCTGCTCTACTCACAGATGAAGCCTACAGACATTTCTACGTATCTGGAAACTTAGTCTCTCTGCCTTCAAAATGAAATTGTTCACTGCAGGTTTGAACGCTAACGTACAACAGAAAGCTTTGCTCCATACTCACATGTTTATTAGCAGGCTGACTCTGAGGTAAAGATCCAGGGGCCAGCACTGGAGAGCTTGCAGGACTACAGAGTTCTGGAAATGGATTTGGTATGGCTGGCAATGATGATGTTCTGAATTGCTGTTCTTCTTCTTGTAGACGCCTACAGACACAGAAGCATTAAGAGGAGCAAACTGGCATCACCAGGACTGTATCTCCTGCCCCATCACCTGATTCAAGCAACAACTCTATAGCTACAGCAACTGCATGCCCATTTTAGGTAACTGCATGTGAAAAGACAACCAGTCATGCATCTAGCTTGCTTTGTTGCTTAGAACTCAATCACTTGAGTGAATAAATAAGGTAATCTTGTGCAAAAAGTAAACAGAAATATCAGCTTATACCCTCCGTAAAAAGCACTAACTTACAGGCTTCAACTCCGAGCGTCAGAAATTTAGTTAAGACCTTCAAACTGACCTAAAAAAAGCAGGAGGACATAACTGCAGGAATTTGGAGCCAAATTCCACAAGGATCTGCAAACAAACATGTCTCCCAGTAAAGTAGGCAGGTTGAGGTTGAAATTGATACTGTCACTTCATTACAATATGACATTCTATTTCTAAGCAAGTCAGCATTTCCTGCAGAGATGAGAACATGAAGACTCACCTTGAGTGGTAAACTGCAATTACACTCTCCTAGCTTATGTAACTTGTAAAATTACTATTCAAGTAAACAAGTAAAATTACTATTACAAGTTTTATATGCATCTCCTGAGATGCATCTCATTAAGTCTAAGCAGGACCAACACAATTGCAAGTTCCAGTCTGCAAGTACACCTGTACTGCTCACACCAACTAAAGGTCTACCAGTTAGCACGGTAATGTTAGAAAAAACGACTGTTCACCACCATGCAGACTGCTTTAAGTTTCCTGCTGCTCCTGTTACTACGTGACTCTAGGTCAGGTTTGCTTTTAACTCCTTTGCAGAATGCACCACCTAGTGGCAACTGTAGAAGTTTCCTGTATTTGAAATGTGAACCACTCAAAACGTAATTTGACCGCTTTTTTTTTTTTTTTTTTTTTTTTTTTTTTTTTTTTTTTTTTTTTTTTTTTTTTTTTTTTTTTTTTTTTTTTTTTTTTTTTTTTTTTTTTTTTTTTGTTATTCAGCCTGTTTGCAGTGACCTCTGTTATAAGAATTGGAATTACAGACCTGGCAATTCAAAAGATGCTGCTTTCTTAACTGGTAATTAAGACTATGCTGCACTCAGCTCTGCCTAGAATGTTGACGTGCATCATTTATTATATTAGTGAGATAAACATAAAGCAGTACTTTCAAGAGTAGTAACCATTCTGTTCTGGTTGAGGAAAAGACACAGGCACTGCCCTGTACTAGAAAGGTGTCTGGATACATCTGAATAAAAGTTTTGTCATTATTTTCTTCAATGATAAACACATGATGCTCTACAGGATTTACGAAGTTGGAGTATCTTTCAAAAAAAGCTGCTAAGTTTAGAAATGCCAAAAACAATTAAAAGGAATGTTTAGATTAAGATACAACAAAACTGAGTTCTAGAGAGCAAAACTGTTAATACAGCACTGTTTTCAAGGTCAAACCTGAAACTTGTAAGAACAATTGCATCATTGGCTGTATAATGCAGTAACTGCATACTACACTTCCATATAGAAAACCTGCCAGTCTTAAGAATGTAATTCCCATAGGAAATACATCAGTGTAAAGAATTAGGAGCAATCCTTTTTAGATCTTAGGTTTTTTCTTCTATTATTATTATTGCTCCCCACTTGCCTCAGTGAAGCCTTTGTCAGCTAGAAGGAAAAGAAAATAATAAATATATCTGATTCAGGAAACAGAGATGCACATACTGACATTTCTTAAAAAGATTTTAAGAGTCCCAATGTTATCTATAGGATCTCCGGTTACCTCCAGTCTGCATGTAAAGTATTTCACTTTAAGCCTCATTTCAAAAGGGAGACATCCTAAACACTTCTGCAATGTCTACCACAATGTTCTCAAGTGAAACAGAGTGCTCTGGGAAGAATGGCTAAAGAAGCACAATACGTTCGTTTTTATTTGTCTTGCACGTTACAGAAAGCTTACACTGAGAGGTATTTTAATATATGAAAACCAGGTGAATGCAACCTTATCTATCTACATCACTCGTGATGTATAATGTCAAGAAGCCGTTAATTGTCAGTACTGCTGCCAGAACAACTTATAAACACTTGGATTTGTTTCCAAACATGGACATCACTTCTGAAAGTTGATATCAGTCCTATGCTTCTATCTATGCCTGCTATCAAAGACACTGAAGAAAGCAGAAGAACGGCACATTTGCATTTTACAAAACACATGGAAAATCTCTATCCTCTGCCTACCCAGTGAATTTTTTTCCTCCACAAAGACCACTGTGACACTACAAGACCCTCAGTGGAGCTGATCTACTACTTCCAAATGTAGATCCTTCAAAGCTGCTTCAAGATGACTTGAAGCAAACAGAGTGCAGTCCCCTGGTCCTACCTGACTGCCATAATACGCATGGGCTGAGACCGCTGCACCTTCTGCCTGGGAGATGTGGGCTGCAGGGCACTGGATCCTGAGGTGGGCAGCGGGCTGCGGTTAAGCTGGCCATTCTGAAGGAGCGGAGTGGTTTCTGACTGCATACTGCATGCCGAGTACAAACTTTCAAATGACGAATTCATGTCATTTACCAAAGCTTCTAGGTCCACGTCGTCATCTGAAAGACAAAGTAAAAGCAGCATGACGTACGTGAAAGTTGCAGACAAAATAAATTTGGAAACATCAAGGACTAAATTTCGGTCACATAATCTATAGTTACATCTTTACAGTGCAAATTTTTATTTCTTTTACAGAAAAAAAACAGCTAGTAACTTACAAAAAAAGCCACTGGTGATCACGTCTGTCTTCTTCAGCAAAATGCCAGTGACTCTGAATGAAATATTTCTACCACAGTATTTACTGATCTTTAGAGTATACGTACACTGTTTACTGACAGTTGGTGTGATTTTTAATACCAGTGCTGATGTAAAGCACCACTTAAACAGACACACATTTCAAAGAGCATTTCACAAATACCTCAGTTCAGCTTGTCAGTACATCAAGTGTAGATTGTCAAACAGCATGATAAATGCCATTTGGAAGATCTAGTACCCTAAAGAAAAAAAAGGGATAGTGGCACACGAGTCATCAGGTGGAAGATAAACACCTCCACTTCATAAGTGGGAAAATCTACTGCTAGTTTCCTAAAAACCCCTAATCTGGACATCTGCCTGTTTTTGAGATACAGTATTTTGAAGGGAGCTACTAAGTTTTTAACTGTCATTCCAAGGACTTTATTAGAAGTTTTGTAAGCGTATTCCTGCAATGCAATGAGGAGACTCCTGCCTTAAGGAGCTTCAAGTAAATCAACCAGGAATGTGGTACGCATGCTTGGAGAAACATCATTAGTCCCTGAGAAGTACACCAGCCCTCCTCTGCATGCCAATTTACCTTCAAGTAAGTAACTCACGTTCATTTGTTCCTCTGTAACAGTAATTACCCTGCAAGACAACAAAACTGGGAGCCTTTTGAACTAACGACTCTCTGAACTCCAATCTCAGTCTACTGTAATTACACCCTGGCCACAAGTTACTCTGTATCACAAGTTCAACACACTGAGGAACACACACATAGGCTTTTGTTCAGACAGTCACTGTGAAGTAACCAAGCACTTCAATTGTTTCCAACAATTCACCCTGTCTTCCCACTGTATCAACTGGCCTGGTACAACCTACCACAGCTGCCTACAAACTCTGGTTTCTCAGAGCTGTTCATGACAGAAATGGATAAAAGCAGAGGAACCTAACAGAGCTAGCTAACATTTACAAAGCACTATGCAGCTAAAATATGATTCCTGCCCGAAGCAAGTACTTACACATTGATACTTTGGCCACATTTTCTAGTTAAATCGTAGAATATCCTGAGTTGAAAGGGACTCATAAGGATCACTGAGTCCAACTCAAGCCAACAGGAGTAATTATTCACCTTATGATCCACTAGCAGCTTTTTTTATTATTATTTTTATTTCTGTAATCTTTTTTGAGATAACGTAAGTTATTTTGTACCGGAATCAACCTTCTGGTAGGCATCATCAGAAACAGTACCACTGCATTGACACTGCATTTGTTTTGAACACTGATGACCATAGTCTTTGGCACTATGAACTGAAGATCTGCTGAGAAAATGTGCTAGTCACGTACATACATCTGAGCTCTATTTGATTATTAGAAATACTCCATTCCTCAGTGAAAGTCAGGAGAACTAGTATTAAAGTAAGAACCACTTGGCCTTCACTGAAATTGTACTCACAGCATTTGTAGGTTTGAACATCTATTTGAACAAAACAAACAAACAAACCCAACACTCAAAAAAAACCCAAAAAAAACCCAGCACCACCAACAAACCAGTTTCTTTTTTTTAATTTCTTTATTGTTATTTCCCTCAGTCTCTGTACTTAGCAGGTACTACAGGCACTATCCAACTATTAAGACACCTTCGCTACGCTGCACTATCTTCTCATCTGCTCACATATTTTGTAATAGTCTAGTCCTTGCTTGCTTGGATAAAGTCATTTTCAGTCTATCCTAAGGGATTCTGAGACAGAGTTGCAATTTAAATGTCATTCCATCCTCCACATTCTTATCCTGTTTGGAGAACACATATCTACAACACTTCTTGAGCAATCAGAAGGGAACCACAAGAGTAGGAGTATAAAGAGGAAGAGGCTGGATTATTACATGGCTTTTGAATTTTATCATTCAACTGAAGTACTAGAGGACTAAGCCATAGGTTCTCAGCTGTCTGTCAAGTAAAGCTTAGGGACTGGTGAAGGAGGTGCAGAATAAAGACCCTGGCCACAAAGTCATTGAGTGAACTACACCCACTAACAGCTGGAAGGGAAGAAAGTCAAGACATACAATCTGAGGAAGTCTGTACAGTTCTGTCCTTGAGGGTGCTAATTTATTAACAACCTAGAGAAGGCTATTAATATGAAAGGTCATTAAGTTTTCAGATGATTGTAACTCATGAGGAACAAGTAAGAGTCAGCTCAAGCTACCTGAATAACCAGACACAAAGGTGTAATACAAAGTCTTAATAAAGCACAAAATGAGGCACTTCATGCAGAACACTAAGCAAACCAAGCACACCTCTTAAAGCACTCAACTGCCATTAGCAGGCTTTTAAGTGCATCAGTTACACACCTAAATTCAATTTCGAACAAGACAGGCAAATACAGAGCTTTGTTAATAATATGTTGCACTGAAGTCCAGAATCTAGTTTCACTCCTGTCCGTTCCTCTTCTCCAGGAGTGAAGCACTGCTAATTATAGCCATCAACTCTTCCACAAAACTTTTGCAGGAGTGCAGACCCTAAAGCTTTGTGAATACAAAAGCCTTCAATCTTGAATTTGATACAGCTTCATCTTCATATAGTACCAGTTACTATTAAGTACCGTTATGTTTTGGAGATATTTCAGCACATTGCAATAGGAAGCCTCAATGTTGCAAGCCTGCCGCAGAAGTGCCAGCAGATGTCTCAGCCTGCCAAGCAATACAGTGCTACTTGTGATGCTTCTCTACAGAGCCCAATTAAATAAAAATAAAATTAGCAATCCAAGGGATTTCTAAGATAAACGTTAATCACCTGCAGGTATTCCAAATAATTTCCAAAAGGAAATTTCAGATACAGTGCAGTCCTTCAGAGTACCTTTCCCTGCCAACCAGCAACATTCAATCTCCATCAAGATCACATTATGTGGAACAAAATGCTGACTGGGCTGGATTTTCAGGAGACTTACTAGCTAATCACTAAATTTAAACATCATAAGACTTCGAGTCAGTGTGTTACCATGCTGGTCCTCCAAGTATGCACACACACAAATAACTGCAACTGACCTGGAAGGATTACCCTCGTTGGTTATAGCAGGCAGACACAAGGTAGCCTCTTTCTTTCTCCAGCTATCTTTCAGAGGTATGCTTCCATGGATGCTAATGACTATTTACTCAACCTGAATTAAATTCTGCAGCGAAAGGAGATATTCAATGTCTGCTTTTCTTCTCTGAATTGAAGTGCATAGAGGATAGCTTATCGCTTCCATGCACAAACATGCAAGCAGCCTTGAGCTTTCTGAAGTTGTTTTTCAAGGAAAACACTGGCAAAAACTAGCTCTGGCAAACTCCCACTATTTATTTATTTACAAATAAAAGAACTTTCAATGTTGATTTTATTTTTTGAGTAGTAAGCTTTTGGTGATGGAAAAGAAACTGGTAGTTCTGGAGACTTCCTCTAAGCAAATATACTCGGCATGGCAACAAGCAACACTGGCACGCCTTTCCCCTCCCCAAGTAGAACTGAAGCTCACTCTTCGGCAGAAGTTTGAACTTAATTTTGCTTTTTTGCCTACAGTTTGTTAAACTTTGGCTCTGCTCACAAACTAGCTCCACTGGATGTTGCAAGTAACAATTTTGATAAATTAGATCATGATTTCAATTACAAGAAAAAATAAAAAAATCAGTCCAAGGCAAGAGACAACTCTGTTATAAAAATAAAACCACTATCGAGTTAGTAAGCTAAGCTCTCATGCTCCATAAAAATTAAAGTACTTTGAATACCATTTGACTGTTTTTAAGCATACCACAGTGGGATGACAGCCACTCAATTAGGTCTGAGTAAACTTCAGTCTGTGCCTAACCAAAGGACTTCCAAGTCCCATTTATCTTTCTGCTTCTAGTCCTCCCCTGTCCCCTAGATCCTAATTTATTTACTTATTTTGGTCCTTGTTGGCCTTGATGTGTCAACTCAGTAATGGGAACAAGCAGGATCCTTCTTATTCTGAAGCAGGATAATGCTGAAGTGAGTTCTGCTCAGCTTCATCTGTGGCAGCCTCCTAAATTAAGCAGGTATTTCCACAGCTGTCAAGGGGCTCGTTACACTGAAGAGCTACTGTTTACTGAAAAAAAAAAAAAAGCTGAACATGGAAAGAATCCTGGCTCTGGACAGGAGACTAAGTTACATTTTATTTCTCTAAATGGCAGCCCAGCAAACACCCTTCTCTTTTACATACAATCTGAGCAGCTTGTAGGGAATGTTCCGAAAAACAGGGCAGGAATTAAGTCAGCTGTAATAAAACACTGTATACTTATATATATATATATATCATTTCCTTCTTGTTTGCTCACTTCAGAATTCAATTCTTCAGCCTTACTCCTCATATCATTTCACAGAAAAGACCAATGTGAGTGCTACTAGGAATTCAGCAGAAGATTTATAAAAAGGCTGTACTACCTCTCCGTCTCCATGGAAGTGTATTTGATACTACAGGTAACATGGCAGTGTGTATATAAACAAGTACTTGATATTACAGTAGGACAGCTGCTGCTTTTGATCCTCTGTCCCCTTCTAACAGAAAAGCATTACTACTGCATGTCCCTCCAGTACCATGTCCAAATGCTGGTTTTGTAGGGTTTTTCACAAATTCCAACCGCTAAAGCTTTTTGGCAAGATGTTAGCACTGAAAACACACTGTGCTGTAAGGATACACAAAGAAATCAATTCTACATAAGCCACAGTCCTCTGGTCCCTTCTTCCTCTGAATGTTGTAAGCACATTTTCCATGCTTACACAAATGTCTCAGTTCCCTCCATGATCTGCATCAGTTCCACTGATGCCACAGGCACCAGTTGCCTATTTGGACTTGCAGTTCTTGTTACCTACAGGCCCCTGTGCTTGCAGGCACCTAGGACTTGAAAGCTACTACACCCAAGAAAGATGTATGCAACAGAAGGTGGGTGATGCAAAGAATTTCCATCAATTTCCTTTGACACTTCCTCCGTGACCTCAACAGAAATGCTGAATGACGCATCCCAGCTCCCAGAACCAGCTCCACTTCCACGCAATCAATCCCTCCGACGTTAAGAACCACAGAGAGGCAGATTTGCACAAGAAACAAAAAGACTAGCAACTAAAAACATCTACAAATCCTACGCATTCATTCCGTTTTCCAGGTCCACCACTGGACCCAACTCTTAACAGTATCCAAAGACTGAATTAATTCAACATCAGAACCCTGCAGGTTGGTTGGTTTGTTTGAAGTAAAGACACAAGCCCAGCTTTGTCTCCCACAGTCATCATCAAGTTCAAAGTGATCTAGTCTGATTTTAAAATGTCAGCCCTGCACCTCTGAACTCCCCATCCCTGTGTACCCTATAAGTGCCCTCATGGGACTCTGCACTGAAGAGCTGTCTACCTTCTAAGTAACATCCATCATCTTAAGTGAAATACTCTACTTCACACTGTAACTATGGTTGCTGGCTTACAGAATGTCGCATCAGCGTATGTGCAGCATGCTAAACAGATCATGCCATGAAAAGAAGAGAAAGAAGCAGAGATGATGGCCTGTAAATGAGTGTGACAGTGAGACAGGCATCTGCAATCCTTGAGCTCACTGAAATGCCACACAGAGAAGTCAACAGGGAATTTGTAACCACACCAGTATTCTCCAGGCAATTTTTGAAATCCCATGTGCATCTAATTCAATCCCTGACAAAAAAGCTGGAAATATTAACACAAAATGCAGGCAAGTAATTTAGTGGTGGGGGGGGAATTTACTTCATAAACATCTTACTAAAGGTTTATTAGACTCCAGTAATGTTCTTACAATATGCTTTAAAAACTTCTTGAAACAGAAGACAAACTAAACTGAACAAAATTAATGTTGCTAGGTAACAACTACAGGAATAAGCTACATATGAAGGGTATTCTTCAAAATCAAAGCACTAATGAGTAACAAGAACAACTAGTTACAGGTTTCCTACAGAAGGAAACAATCATAGAATCACCAAGGTTGGAAAAGATCTCCAAGATCATCTAGTCCAACTGCCTACCTACCAGCAGTATCTCCACACTAAACCATGACTCTCAGTAAACCATCTAAGCATTTCTTGAACTCATCTTCCAGGGACGGTGACTCCACCCCTCTCCTGTTCAGCTTGTTCCAGTGTCTCACCACTCTTCTGAAGAAGAAATCTTTCCTAACATCCAACCTGAATCTCCTCTGGTACAACTTGAGGCCATTCCCTCTAACCCTATCACTATTTACATGAGGGAATCACAACCTCCTTTCTTGAAGATGTAGAGGCCAATAATAACTCCTCTGAACCTCTTCTTCAGACCAAACAACCCCACTTCCCTCATCCACTCCTTATAAAACTTGTGCCCAAGTTGTAATAATTCAGTGGCACCCTCCCAGGCTAGTCTTGATCACATAAAACAAGTTCTGGGAGTTCTAACAGAAAACAAATGCAGTGTTTAATAATTAAAAATTCTGCTCTTGGCTAATTCTCACACCTAACAACTAGTTGTCATTAAGAATAACGATGACAAAAGATGACTACCTCAGGGATAGAGGGTGTGAATAAGGAGAATCTGTTTGTCTAATTTCAGAGACAAATCAAGGTAAAGTACATCTCTAATAAAGGTTTTTAATGGTTTTGCCTTTTGACAAGGCTGCAGTTATTCACAGACAACCTCGAGAAGCATCTCCCAGCATGCACTTTCCCATTTGTTACTTAGGAACTGTCATGTCATGCTGGCCCTTTACTGCAAAGCACTTAAGTTTGTCATCTCAACTGAAGGCTGCTTGCAGTGGGTTCCACCATCACCTCTGCTGCCGAAGTACTAATGACTTTGCTATGAGACAGAGTAACCTATAGAAAACTAAGAAAACATCTAGAACACCTAGAACAATGATCATACATATACCTATGAGGCTTATTACAATTACAAGAAAGAAGATAGAAGAGCTATACTATGGTCAGCTCCTTTTACATACCCAAACACTCCAGTTAGGGAACACAAAGTTGGGAAGATTGAATCTCAATATACATTTTCTAGGAAGATGCAGCTTAAAAAAAAGAAAGTGGAGGAAAAAAACATTCTTAAAAGAAGCATCAGGTGCAAATTTGAACCAAACCCCAAATGTAACACCAGATGATTCAGTGTTACTGTGCAGGCAGTAGGAATGACCAACTGCTGGTCAGCAAACTTAACTAAACCCTGGTTCCAGCAGTCATTGATGGCAAAGCTCCTGTCAGCAGCAACCACCAGCCTTTAAAAAGGCTCTTTGCACAGCCCATGTTTGCAGAAGCAGTGATGTATAGTAAATAGTGAGTAAACAGATCACTTAGAGCAGTCTGAGGTTAAGTAGGCCTCTGGGAAATTATCATTCCCGGGACGGTTACAAAATCCAGTCATGATTAATTTTCAAGAAACTGGTAACATCTGCTAGGTTCAGTGGTTTCCCTGAACCATTTTATGGTATCACCTGATTTTAACATACTACTTTAAGAAAAAGTCTGAGAAAGAGCTTAAATGGAGAGTATGCATCTGGCAGAGCTTGTACGGACAGGAAAAAACAAAAAAAAAAAAACAAAAAAAAACCTAAAACCCAAACTGCTTCAGTTTCACAGGGGATAGTAAGTAACACTGACAAGAGAAGTGACTCCTGTGAGCACCACACAGGACACTGCGGTGCACCGTTTCCAAGGCCAAACCTGGAGCTGGAAGAGATCAACACTCAGGAAGCCCTAGGGAAGAATACAGCGGTTCCATCAGAGAAAACCTTGATATATCATGGGGCGAGCAGACCTCAGAGCAGAAACATGATCATGACTTAAGCCCTTTCCATACACAGGCAGAAAAAAAATTAAACAGAGCAAGTGAGCAAGTGCATGACACCATCAGACCTACCAAACAACTAGATCAGGGACCCTCTGCTCATACCCTGTCTTACTGGTAAGGTGAACTGGATACCTCAGTCTTGGTGCATCATCTCTACGGCAAAATTAGGAAAGAGAGCTGAGCTGTTGCATTCCAAAATCATAACCAGTGAGAAGGCTGTCATTTATCCTTCCAAAGAACACAACTGGGTAATGCCTGGCATGCCCAACAGGGCAGCAGAACTACTGCTAGACTGTGTAAGCCGCACAAAAATTAACAGAAATCCCACTCTGGCTTTTCAGAGCAAGGGAAAAACAGCACTGACCTACTGACCTGCTATAAGGTACTTCCAGTCCAAACTCAGGAAGCACAACACCGGATGCAACAGATTGATGAATTGAAATACTGTCTGCTGGCCACACAGTAAACGCTTGGCAGACTGCATCTGACATTAGAAAGCCATATTTACGGGTGAGCAACTTTTAAGAGGATATCCTGTATCGGCATGAGCTGCAATTTGACACAGCAAGGGCCAGGTTTAGTCGAATGTTTATTAATACTGCATATTTTTACACTGAGGAAACCAAAGAAATATTTTAAAAATAGCATGTTCTCCTTATGCTTGCATGAATGAAAATGATTGTTTTTTCAAGTTTATTCCACCATTTCCTCATGTACGTATTTCTATTCATCACACTAGTTTTAGATATCTTTTTTCTATTACTCATCTCAGAAAAACAAATAAAGGGAGCACAAATCACATATACACAAATAAATAAAACTCAGACAAGTCAGAGTTCAAAAAGGAGTTAAAAACGGATACAGATGAGAAGAGCAACCATGTCTTGCAACCCTTAAAGGAAAATCAAAAATGCAGTCAAAGCATCTTATCGCTTTCCTTCAGGGAATCTATGCTCTCTCCCTGATTAATGTCGTAATGCCTAGCCACATAATCCCAGCTGAACACTACTTACGACCTGATATAAATACTCCTGCCAGGATTAGTCACTCCCATCCTGCCAAGAAAGTCCAAGCTTCACCCCAACTCCGGGGTCCAGCAACACATAACCTTGTACAGAGCTGCTGTTCACCTATGGCCAGAGCCCCAAATACCCTGTTTGAGGCTGCAGGGCAGGCTGGGGACAGGGGCTGTGTGCCTCAAGCAGCAGCATCATTTTGCTTCAACAGTGCCACGCTGCAGCCTGAGCAAGGCCTCCATGTGATTTAAGCTGGGGGTTCCGCTAGTGCATCCCTTCGTGCAGGGGCAGAGCCAACACTGGAATGTCATCATCATTAAATCAGGCAGCTACCTCCTCACGCCAGATAATCAAAGTTTCAGTCTTTGGGTCTTTAAACCACAAGGTTTTAGGATTTCCTTGGAATAGTTTTATTGCTGGCTTAGGGAGCACTTTGAAGAGGATGTAACGCAAGTTCTAGAAGATGCATGTGGTAATTAATGAATCAGCTACTCCTCTGGCTTAATTAAAGATTGCCTTTTCAGAACATAATAGTTACCTAGCTGTGATCCACATATCAGCAAAACAGACAACAGGAATACATCATATTTTTGGGTACTTCTAGTCAGAGTTTAGTTAACAGAACTGAAGTCATGAAAAAGTACAGCTCTTTAACACTGGAGTAATTTGGGGTTCTTTTACCAGCTGATTTAATAGTTTACTATTAACTCCAGCTGTAATTTCAGTAAATTACCTACAAGAGACTGAGCTGCAGGAGTGTCGTTCGTAATTTCAACATCAAAAAAAGTCTCCCAAGAGCCTCTAATTGGTGACTCTCTAAATTCACAACTGAAGTAACAGCAAGTGAGCTTTGTTACGTTAACATCATTTTATTACAGACGAAGGCGGCTGCTGACAGATATTCTCTTAGTTTCCTCAGCATCACCTGCTATCAGCTTTCCTTACGTTTCTTTGTCATCTATTTCAGAGTATTCATTTAATTCCATGTCCACGTGAATACCTTGCCCTTGGATCAGAAGCCTAGTTCAGCCTTTCTCTTCCCACCAGTCTAGCTCAGGAGTCAGCACACCAAGGTCAGATGCATAGCAAGGAGCTCTCCCCTGGCTCTGCCAGCAGAGGAAGCCCAGCAACAGGGGTGGATAATTTCAGAATTGTAACTGCAATAAGGTATGAACATCTCTGCTGCTTTAGAAGGGAACACCACAGCCCTGTCGCAAAGATTCGCAGATGGCATAGCATATTGCTGCATTCACATCCCAAATGGCTGCCTGGAGACACTGCCGCATGCGCTCCAAGCCAGGACATGGGAGCTGGGCTTGGAAAGGGGAATGGGCATTCCCAAATAGCACCTTTCCCCCTGGTCCCAAGAGCTCCCATTGGGGAACTTACTATTTTTATTTTAATTATAAGTAGAGGCTAACAACAGGCCAGTGAAAATGAAGAACACACAAAATCAGCACTGAAAAAGAAAAACCAGAGATGCTGGTTACAGAGAACTGTGAGGAAGTTTCCTCAACTGTCAAAAAATCTCCCTACTCTTGTGTCACACTACATGACCACATATTACTATTCCAACTGATATTAATTCAACTGCTTGCAGTCAATCATCTGAGATCAGCCACGATGCAAAAGGAAAAGCAATCTATTTACCAATATATCTAGGCCCAAGAAAAACAGATGCTGTTTGCTTCTAGAATCACAGAATCCTAGACAAATCAGGTTTTCTTTCTAAATCAGCTATTCAAAAGCTTGGTCCTTCATTTTTTCACATCCTGCAGGCAAGCTGCACCAGTTAAAGTAAGTTAGGATCAGGTTAACCCAAAATCAAAAGCCACAGACATGCTACACAGAAAACCCACCATAGCTCTATATGAGTCAGATCCCGGGGGTCCAGTTTATGCTCATTGTCCTTACGCGATCCACACACTCAATTTTACAAGGTGCACACATTCCCAGTTCAGTAGTCAGAATATCACGTGATTCCTAAGGACCAGCCTGCTGCTCTTCCCATCCCATCCTGTTTCACAGGGTCGTGGGCAGAGACCTGGGGCTACCTCCATGCACACCCACAAAGCAATACTGCTATCTGGACAAAGAACACGTATTTTCTCTTTGCCTGTATCCTGTTAACAAATGATCCCTGTTTGTAAGACATCCTCCATTTCCTCCACTCCAACAGCAACCAAGCCCTGTAAGCCTGAGGCAGCTGCATCCATGACAAAGGACACCCAGGACCCCAGGTACATCGCCACTGGCCAGAGGTTAGCCTGCTCACCTCACTGCATTTCACATGTGAAACAGAGCCCAGAAAGGCAGTAAAAACTGGCTTCTCCACCAAGAGCATGCCCACAAACCCAGAGGCCTAGGCCTAGAAAGAGGTCGCAAACAAACTGGACAGAGCTTAAGGCAGACAAGAAGCACAACCGTAGCACTGAAAAACCTTGGTGTTCTGACAAACTTTCTCAAACGGCTTTTTAACAGCAGCAGCAAGCTCAGGTTAGCTGCTACAGTAGCAATACCCATCACTGTCCAAGCAGCAAGCTGCTACAGCTTCAGTCACCAAACTAGAGAAACCTGCAGCTAAACAGTGCTGCCACAGATCCTTGGAGGAAGATCTGGGTTTGGCATAGGCCACAGATTCACCCTGATGTGTGTTTTTATTCTATGCAGTCTCTAATGCTCATCATTATTTGCTGAAGAATATTTTAATGGCTATGCATGAGGGTACAAACTATACATACCCGCAAATCTTGCTGAGCTCACTGGGCACATCATCCACTTGCCATTCAGCTACAAACCTCCAGGGTTAGAAACTCTGTAATTTGGGTGGGTTTTTTGTTTGTTTGTTTTGATTTTTATTTATTTAATAAATAAGAGCAAGCTCATAACTGAACTGCAAAGACAAACTCAAAAATTAACAGTCCCGTGATGCCATTTTTAATATACAAACTCACAACCGTGCAAGCTTATAAAAACATACTTGCATGTGTAAGCTTACAAGCACTAGAAACATATTAAGAAGCACTAACAAGATGCACAGCATAAAACATGTCCTTGTGCAGTAACGAATCCACTCAGACAGTGGTGCTATAGCATACCGTAACCATGCATGGCTTCCAGCCTCACTCTGTGCATGTCACAAACTGCCCATAATCTTGATTTGGACAGAAAGACTCAAATGTTGTTACTGCAATCCCAACTTCATTAATGAAATTGCATACTAATTGCTTTGGTCAATAGCACCTTAAACACTTTAATTACTTAAGAAGCTGCTTGCTGTCAAGAGCTACAAATGTAGCTGTATCTTTCATCCCGTATTTTGGTGTCTTATGGGTTTCTTTTGCCCCATTTTGCATCTGCTGTGTTTGTGGGTTTTTTTGTTTTGTTTTTGTTTTTGTTTTTTGGGTTTATTTTTTTTAGTTGAAAGTAACATTAGTTTGACAGAGGCTTATCTTTCTAACAGGCAAAATGAGATTTAAGCCAATTAAGAAATTCAGATTGATCTTCCCTTGATACTTCTTGGCTTTAGGAAAAGTGATGTAACCTTCTGCATCCTCAGTGCAAGAATGTCAGTTGCTTGGAAATTACACATTTCTCAAAGTATCCCCACATGACACAGCTCGCCATCCCGAAGGGCTGTCAGGAACCACTTGCAGTGCTATGTTTACATAAAGGCAGAAATAAATACTCTAGCACTTATCACAGTCAGGTAAGTTCAAAGACAGTGACGACTGAGGTTTATTGATACAATGCTGCACTCTGGGGATAAATAACACTGCACAAATGATAACAAACTACAACAGTTCTTCTAAAGATTTTGCCTAGTTTATCAAACGAGGAAATTCATCATTTTTTCCTCTTCTATCACATGACTTCAAAAAAATGCTGCCTTATTATATTTGCTTATGAATAATGAAGAAATTACAGTTACATAAGGATGCTGTTACACTGTTCTAATTCATTTCGGAACAGCTTTTACACCACGAGAAGATTTTTCAAAGCTACAGGCACCATAAATAATACAAAACACCACAACAACATCAAAACAATTTTCTTTGGAGCAAGAACGTGTTTCCACTGATGATGTACAATTTTTTGTTAGATCCTTAATGAATCTGTAGAGAATCTAAATTCCAAACGAAGCAAAACAAAAAAAGCAAGGAGGCTTTTTTCTTATTTGGCAAATACACAATGTAAAGCATAAACCACAGCACTGGCAGAATTACATCAAAATATACAGTTATCTACAAGTGTTTTAAAGTTTTAGAAGGAAAAAGTAAATGAAGTTTGTTTCTGTTTTCTGATATGCTTATACAACCACAAATTCTTAACTAAGATCATAAAATGGATGAAACTCCATCACAGTTTGAGAAGAGTAAAGGCATGCATAAGAGCTTTTGCACCACAGAAACTGCTAGAACTAGCTTCATAGCTTTCTCCATCCCCAATAGCCCTCCCCTGCAGACTCCACCCAAGCTTCCTTCACAATCTCTGGGAACCCATTTTGAAATTTACCTTGCCTGAGCTGAGGGGAAACACTTCCTTTTGAACTTGATTCAAATAAAGTTCAGATTCTCATCATCTTACTCCTCCACCACGGGAGGCACTTCATCAATGACAGCCACTTGCTTGCTCTTTTCTACCACATTAACTTCTATAGCACGTGCTCCACCGGTAGTCCCAATTTTGTCCCCACCAGCCAATTCTTCTGTTGATACCCTACCCCAAAATGAGGCTGTGCTACACCACTCTGCACTCCCACAAACCCTCAATAAAAAGCATACTGAAGTAACCTAGACAAGGCACTTAGCATCTTTTGACTGGTATTTTTTTTAGGCAGGCATTCAATATACATAAACAGTACTCAACAGCAATTGTAGCAGGTCAGTGAATAAATTAACCCACACCACTAAAAATCTCGTTTGTCTCGCATACTTGAAGCCAACAAAGTTTTATTTAGGTAACAGTACAAAAACATTTTTCCTGTCCCTTCTGTGTTAGATTTGTGCTTACAACGAATAGAGATCTAACAGTGAGGAATGAGCCTTCTTCTGAGTTTGTATGGTAACAACATCAGAAGGACTCACTTCAGGTTGGACCTGACGTATATGAAACAGTCCAAGTGAACCGCTTGAATCACTAAGTACAGGGTTCTATATTTGCCTGAAACACAAGAACAGGTGCTCATTTCATTGGAAACAAATTCATACAAACTAAACTATCTACATTTCTAACCCAATAAAAATGTCTACAAATGCTTCTACAGCAGAATTTCATTTCACTTGTTAAATCTGAATAAACTTCCTTCAGGAAAAGGGAGGGTTTTTTTTGTTTGTTTGTTTTTTTGCCATTACCAGCTGCGCCACCAAACTTCCTGGGAGACCCAAGACCCTGGGGGATGCAAATGGTCTGAGAACAGCTTACTTGAAAGGACAGCTTTTTTCAGGGAAAAGTCACCAGCACTGTGATCACGAAGTGCTCCTGCTCAAACACTTGCTGTAAGAAAGGAGGCTTTCACCCAAGCAGCGTCTTTAACAAATCTCTCCACAACAGTCTCAAGTTGCCTTGGAGCCAACAATCTGCCAAATTCATCTCTGAACTTGTTCTTCAGTGAGGGATCTCTCTGTTCCATGTTTCACCAGCCTAGCGCAGCAGGAGACATGTAGCCCTGGCCCAAACTGCTATGCACTACTGCTGTACAGACAGAGGGTTGAGAGGCTTTTTGTTTTGCTTTGTTTGGTTGTTGTTTTTTTTTTTTTAAACAGAAGGTTTACAAAGATACACAATGGTAGAAAGATATTGCTACAAACATAAATACTGTATTAGTAGACATCTCGGCTCCTACAGTAATGAAAATGAATTATATCTCGTTCAATAGTTACACTCCAGCTAAATGCTAAAATCATCTCAAAGAAACTCCATGGCTTTATGCCTCAAGTGGTTCTCCCTTATCTCATCCCACATTTATGCCAATTTTTTTTTCTTTTTAGTAAACATTCCAAGGTCAGTTTGCAAGGCTGTTCATGACTCCCAACTTTGATTTCATACCCCCCCCCCCACCCACACAGAAAGCTTCAACTATCCTTCAGCTTAATTCATATCCTTACCGTGTGCTCAGAAACATACACCTTCAATCCTTCTTGAAAAGCACATTTATAGCACTTAAATCTGCATGATCTTTCACCACTTCCAAGTCATATACCCCATACAAACAAGCCACTCTATAGGATGGTTATGTAACACATCAAATTAACAGTCTGTGTTTTTCCCTATATTCTAAGACATAACCTCACGTATGTTCACGTGTTACATGTTCTTCCTAAGCCTTTATTTATTACAGAAACAATATATTGTACTGGGAATGAGACAGCTTGCTCTCCTCTTTTAAGTGAGTGAAGCCCCATCCACTACTGAAAGCATATCACTTAGGACAAGACAGAACTATATTTCTGCATAAGATTCAACATGTCATTTCATGTATGAGGGCTGCCCCAAAAATAATGCCTCCTGTTTTATCATGTTGGTCCATGACAGCAGAGGTGATATGGCAGAAGATGAACCTTCCCACCAAGATCCCATTACATTTTGTTGTTGTGTGACATAAGGCAGCAGAGGGGCAGTCTGACAAATGGAGTCTGACATGGAAGTATGGATAAAGCAAAAGCATGTCACTGAATTCCTCCACACAGAAGAAGTGGACCCACTGACATTCATCGATACTTAATGAATGTTTCTGGAGACCAAATAGAGGACTGTGAGCACAGTGAGGCAATTCAGCAGTGGGCACAGTGAAATGAAAGAAAGACAAGCCATGTTCCGGATAGCCATGCAGACTTGGGTTTTTTTTGTTTGTGTGTTGTGTTTTTATTTATTTTACTTTAACATGGCATGCAGACTCTTGTTCATCACTTGTGCAAACACAAGGCTAACAGTGAAGACAATGTTGAAAAATAGCATTTTTAGCTGAGAATTTGTTCTGTCAAACAGCGTTACTGTAATTCTCATATCCATTGTAGTTTCTACGGAAATAAATACAAGATGTTACTTTCAGAGCAACCTACATAACATCCAAGCCTCAAAACAAAATCTTGAAAATAGCTGTTGAGGCCAGGAGGTTTTCCACAGAAGGGCATACATGACTCAGAAGAGTTACAGTGGAAACACTTCAGTTTTGATTATGTCTCCCTGAGACTGGTTCCCAACTTAATGCCATAAACAAAACAAGAACTCATCTGTGCAAACAGCACGCACTCTATGAAGCACATCTCAACAACACAGTTGAGAGAAATTTTGCAAGAACAATATCCTCATTCTGCTAACAGGAAAAACTTAGGTAGACAACCAAGAGTACTTGTTTCACTCCATGGAAGAGGCAATTTGTTGAACAAGCACTTCTAGCTCCTTGCCCAGCAGTCAACACCAGCAAGTACTTTACAGCTCCTACTGAAGAGTTAGCAGGAGTGGAGAGCCCATGGATGCTCCTCTGTGTTCACATGAAGAAAGATACACTTCCCAGTGTACTACTACAATGACTTCTGGGGTACAGTTTCATTAAAACCCCAGGTCAGATCAATTGTTCTGAACTCTTATAGTTGTGGCTGAGGTACAGATTACTAACAACACATGCAGGTAAGTTCTACTGCTTCCGTAATTAATTGCTATAGTACGCAATCCAGTTAGTTTCCATACAAGCATAAGAATCTCTCTACGACCCCTCAGTACAGTCTTTGAAGACATGCTACTCCATGCATCTTTCAAGATGATTAAAAAAGGAAACTTCTCCCCGAAATACCCTAAGGCAAGCAGCTGGCTTCAGGTTGCTTGCTGACTTCAAACTACTCTCTTTCAATGAGGGTGTATAGACATAGGTCTCACTAGTAGGCTACTGTCATCAGAACTTGTGTCACTATACGTTCTAGTATACACACACATATTCTTGCTATCTTGTCTGACTTCAGTCTTGAACTCAGAAACATTTTTTAAACACAGAAAATAATTTGTTACTTAAATAAACACAACTCTGCCAGTATGAAAGACTGCTTTCATGTTCACCCAACAACAACGGCAAAAAATCAGACAGGTATTTTAGTGACATCCATTTTCTTGAATAGACCGCAGTATATACTCATCTAGACATAACTGAGTAAAGTTATACTTGCTGATGCAGACCATGAACACATTCCAATGCAACCTGTTAGAATCAGCTAGAGGAAATACATTCCCATGCTGGAAAAACCTGGAAATCTGCAGTGCTCAGCTTCACAGAAGCATCTGGCAGAACCAAGGCCTTTTACAAACAGATTAGAAAATGCAATTTTAAGAAAGATGTTGTTTAAAGCTTTAACTTGAACTGGGCATTTTCCTCTCAGCTACAAGATGTGCTCTATCTTTATTTGAAGATTCCCATTTTCTAGTACATAAGTTCCTGCAATTTATCCTACTACGCAGAAAATGATACTAAAATCTTAAACTAGTTCTACAGTTGTTCAGACTGCTTAACCAAAATTTGATGTACTCGTGCAAAGACTTAAAACCCTTTTTACTGTCAAGTACCACAATAAATAAGAGGCAGAAACCAAATGTTAACACACTTTATCACTAGGACAAACAATGGAAGGAAATAAAGAGCTGCACTGCCTGTTCTCCACCCTCTCAGCACTTTGATACAGAGACCAAAAATACAACCTTAGAGGTCAGGGAAAATAAAAACCTAAGAACCGAATACACATCTCACAGCATTGTTTGCAGACAAGAGGGCTGCATTCTGTCAGCTATTAGAAATTATCTGCCATCAGCAGAGAGATCAAAGGTACATGGCTGATCAGAGGCAGAACACAAATCAGTTCAGTGTTCTTTAAATGAGGGTGGGAGTAACTCAGGTCTTTATCTGAAGAAGTTAAATGGATTTAATTCTGGGAAAAAACAATGTCTGGTCTCAGCATTGCTAAATTGTACTGGTGTACTAAGGCTGTTAAGAGGTTCCTTGCCAAGCACAGATCTAGCTGGTTTCAAGATTTCAGGGAGAAAGTAGTTTCTGGTATAACAACTTCCTCCACCTCGCCACACCACTGTTAGGACCTTCTTAGAAATAAGTTTTGCAGGACAGTAGGAGGGGAGCTGTATGACAGCACAGAGGCACTGTGCTCTGCATATTGATTTCACTAACGTAGGCAGAGATTTAAAAAACAAAGCAGTTCTCTCTTTGGTCATAGTAATTTCAAATATTGCATATATTGTGAATCTGATTGCAATTTATCTGCATTTATTCATATCCCAGAGAGCATAATATCTTTATTTCATACTTAAACTCAACAGTCATGAAACCAGATTAGCACTTTTAGAGTTTTCCATGCAATGAAATATTGAATGGCAGTTCCTCCTCTATTAATGCTGACCTTGCACAATGTCATAGCTCTTTTATTTCAAAGTTAGAGATGCTTACACTCTCAAAAAAATGGTTTTAAGCAGTGTATTATAACAGGCAGTACAGCAGTAGCGAAAGAGATTGTTTCCATCTTTGAATATACACCTTCCTCTTTACACATCAAATCAGCTTTGAAGCTTCAAATTTGATTTTGGGTGTTAGAATTTGAAGTTATTATGATGTCAGAGAGGCACTGCTATCACTGAACAACTGCTTTTGTTACAGTGTGATTAAAAACTAGGTTACCTAATAAATCAACTTTCCTAGCTGGAAAGTTCATTATGCTGATACAATTCAAGTGTCCACAGACGTGTTTTGACATTTGGCTACGACACCTTCACTGAAAGGTTCAAAAAGTTCTTACGTAAAGCAGAATACACTTAAATACACCTCCTAAGAGGAAAAAAGTAAGTAGAATCCAAGGAAGATAGTAGAGTAGCACTGGCAAGAATTCAGCTCAGCCACATTAAAAACATCATCCCTAAGTTACCAAAAGAGCCTTTCCTACTAGTATTACTTTCCAACCTTCTCTCAGCATCTTGACTGTACAAATTTAGTCAGATTACAAAAGAAAACATAAGCATAAATAAAGGCAATAAAATTATTCCAGAAAACATATGAGCTCATCTCAAGGTTTTACAGTTAGCTTACATTGATCAAATTAGAAGAGGGCATTTCAAATCACTCAGCTCAATTACGGACCATTAACTTAAATGGAAGAAAGAAGTCACCTAAAGAAGCAGAGGACAACTTGAGGCTGCAAGTCTCCCCATAACTGTTAGATGGCAAATATGCCAGCATATTAAAAAAAAAACAAAACACTGAAATCTATTGCACTTGGCTGCTTTAGTAATCTGCTTAGAGAAAGGATGACGTAAGTAGTTAAGAACATAGATTTACACAGGAGAGAGCACACTAACAGTAGGATTTGGGGTTCAGGGGCTCATTTACTCACAAAAAAACAACAACCATGAGATGAGATCTCAAGAAATGAGCTCAGTCCAAGTACTTGGGAGAAACACCTCGTCAGAAGTAGATCTTGCAACCTTGCTTTCCATCCAGTATCTAAGTCTTCCCAAGCACGTAATTTCCAACTGGACACGCAAGCTCGAGCTTCACGCTACCAGCTGAAGAGCAGCACTGTTCCACATGGATACTGGCTGTCATGGTTTCCTGCCCATCACTGAAGCACACTGCTTGTTTCTACGGCCCAAGCTTTACAACCTGCAAGACCACATCCTCAGTTAATATTCCACGCTGACAATAGAACTTAAACTTGCTCAAGTTTGACCATCAGCCACAAAAGCAACTCCATAACACAATGAAGATTTCTGATGAACTATTACTGCTTCGGAGACTGCAACAGACAGACCACACAGACTGATGCAAAAAGGAAACTTCCCAATAGCTTTTCTCCAGATGCCTGCCAGCTTGTGGAAGGTACTGTTACCCATTCCTTCAGCAGCCAGCCTGGCCTTGCATCAGCCTACCAGCAGATGAGCGCTCGGCAGGCAGCCAGCTCTGCAGCACAACTGGAGGAACACAGGAGCTATTTGCAATGGCAATGACATCACCTCTCTGAGCTGACAGACCTCTGGGAAAGCGTGCCAACAGTCAACAAATACATTGTTTGAGCATTTGCCTCCTGCCAACAGGACAGGTTCCTTTACAGAGTAACGCACCCACACACCAAGCAGCACTCCAGCCCCTTCCTGACCACCTCACCTAATGTTTCACTGTGCTGCAATAGTTGGTAGTGTGTGCTCCAGCATTTTCTACAAAATGCTCAGAAGTGCACTCCTTCTGCCTCCATGAGGAGAGGATATCCGTGCAACACTTCCCGCTCTTCTCCCCCAGCATTACCCTAGCTGAAAGCTGGCCCAAGGATGCAGAAGTACAACCACACCAACGTTTAGTCTCAGCTCCTCCTTGCGCGTTTCCTGCTACCACTCATCCCTTAGATTAGGAAAAAAAAACAACAGTTTAAAGGTGAGACACCATTAAATACACTATAATCTTTGTGGACATTTTCTGAGAGTCACCATAGGTACACTTTGGGCTTATATTAGTATTATGCCAACTTGTTTACAAGCACATCTATATAAGAGGTAAGGGAAGGAAATACCCTCTTGCACAGAGAGACATGAAGAAAGCAGCACCAGAATCACACTACCCAGACGTTCAATTCAGATCTTCCCCTTCCAATGCCTCAGGCAAGAATTTAGCAAGAACAACAAGAAACAAGTTTCTAATCACTGTAAACTCACACCTAATGAATCTCCTCCAGCAATAACTGGAAACAGAAATCTTCAAAGTGTAGAGACACCATCCCTCTGTCTTCAGTAGGACAAAAAGACTTACCCACCATAAAGTCTATACAGCTTCAGTACCTAGGGATGGTGTTACAGACTACCTTGAGTAGGGAGTGTAATTTATAATAGCGTAACACTCATTTTACACTTACTTTAAAAATCTCACCTGCAGAACATCCAACGAACAAGGGCACCTAAAGGATATCACACTACATACTATGCAACCCAGATAGAGGGGTCTTTCCATTACCAGACTACTCCCATAGAAGAATACAAGATAACTGGAGTATTTGTGTGTTGTTGTTTTCTGTTAAAACTCTTATCATGTAGCTTCAGCAGAATGCATTCAATTTTAAGTATCTTGATAGTCAAACTCCCACAAGTTAATGTATAGTCCTTTTCCCCATATTTTACTGTCTGGTTAAGAAAGCAACAGTTAATCTCCGAGTTAATGAAAAATAAAAGTAAATCTGTCACCTGCAAATACATTTCTGTGAACACACAAGCATTTTGAACTGTTCTTAGTCTGTCCTCTCATCTCACTGATTTCACTCAGTCATCATTAGCAGACTTTGTATATAGAGTTTTCCTGACACTCCATCAGCTAGTCTATTCTGTCATCCTGTAGCTTGATGCAGATCTCTTAAGTTATCTGTATTAAAAAACAACCTAATTTGTCTTCTTTTCATATTTTAAATTGTTTCATTTCTGTGAGCTCACAGGTTTGGGAACTAATAAAATTAGGGAAGTTAAACTTCCTCACAGTTATTACGGGTCCCTTCCTACTAACTGTGCTAACAAGAGTCATCACAAACTACAATAGAAGCCTTCTCCAAAATAAAACAAAGGTACTGTAATGAGCAAGGCAGGACGCAGGGGCTCAGTTCTGTGTGTAATGGTAGTTAGTGTAAATCCTTTTGGCACTAATGGTGTTTTTTCTCAGGCTGGACAATGACAACAACGTTTATACAATACATGAGAATTCATGAATGCCTGGCAGCTTTCGGTATTGTCTGTAATACAAACAAACTATCTGTACTTCATTCTACATTTTCCATTCAGTACCAGCTGGATTCTGCAAAAACATGGGTTAGTTCTGATGCACCAAATAACTGATTCATCCTAGTGGGATCCCATGATGAAGCATACTAGAGGTAGCACCAGTACTTGCTGAACACATTCTTTAGCTACAGAACTAGTAACACCACCACTTCAATTTCACATGCCCTATGCAGACGCAAGAGGCAACACATTAAAAGCAAGTAATAACAGTAACACTGAAGAAAGAGGTCTGTGCAAGATCATTTCTCTAGGTTAAACCTGAGGCATCATTCTGCTTCACCTACATCCAGTCATTCAAAAATCCTTATTCATTTACATGCCTCACTTTTTTTTTTTTTAGAAGCCAGCATTAACGCTGACCAATTGCAACTTGTTCACCACCTCAGTGTAGGCAAGATTTCTACCACAGCCAGCTAAAAAAGACCAAAGAGTGACTCAACTGTCGACTCTTAACAACTCACCTTACTACTCCCAAAGCCAGAGACATGGAAGTATTCGGCTAAGCTCTCACTGAGTACTCCTGGGATAAAAAGCATCAAATTCAACAACAGATGGAAACAGTAAGAGAGCAAACGTAAAACTAAAACCAAGAGAATCTTTCACTGCAGAGCCATTGCAAAATGCATTTGTACAGATACTGACAATTATCTCTACAAGTAAATACAAAGAAAGCACCAGAACTGCATGATTAATGCTTCAATTAAAAGTTAAGGTGACAGAATGTATCTTATTTATGCCTAACTTCAAAACCCTGAATTACAATTAGGTACAGTATCTCAAAAGTACGTCAAGTATTAATAAAAGGCACTGCCCATAAACTTCATTGCTGAGACTGGAATTGGCATAAATTACTGCTTGTTAGAAAACCAAACAGAAATATGAGCTCTGAAACGCCTCAGTGAAGAAAAGCCCAGAAGTATGAAGTGAGAAGAGAAACAGCAGCGGCACAGCATGCAGGTTAACCTTACCCCCTGAAGTCTAAGGGTAAATAAATTTGGTTGTTTTTCCAGTTTTCTGTAGTATGCTGCATTTTGCTATCATATTTCATATGGCAAGGCCACTGCTAGCTAGTACAGGGAAATCAATTAAGTAACTTTACCTTGCTTACAAAGCACACTGAAGAACAAGTCCTGTAGCACTCAACCAAGGGGAATAAGGCTGAGCTATCAGATGGTTGGAGAAAGAGGAGAAAGCTCAGGACAGGGCAGGGGCAAATGAGTGTTGAAGCTGGTGGGCTCTAAATAAAGACTTCAGAACATTCAGTGTTCTGAACTCTCAAATGCATGAGTTCAAACTAAAATCACCATGAGAGACTCCAGCTTTGCCCCAGGCTACTGGACAGGGCACAAATCCTGCAAGCATCCCTGTTATTGTGAAATATGAGAGATTTACGAGTATTAAAAGTTTTACAGAACTGAGACATAGCTAAGTAGGCTTCATCTCCACACTCCTTGGGAAAAAAAAAATGAAATGACTGCGTCCCTCCCCCACCAAGCGTGCTTTTACTTCCCCTTTCTATCTGTGGGTTTAAAGATGGTAAAAAATCATCTTGACCACGTCCATGCAATTTTCATTAATTCTTCAGGAAATGCCACATAGTTTAGACATTTTTCTTCTCCATGCTCTAGTCTTTACTGCACCTTCTGAGTGACAGCTTGAGAAATACTTGACTTGCTGTCTATTAACTGTTAAATACTGGTTGTTGGACTTTCTTTGGTGAACAGACAGGCCTGTTAAACTTCCTACGGCTTTCAGGCAGTAGCTGAAGTATATCTGTTTCATTACTTCACTAAATGAAGTAGCTTTTGGCAATATAAATTAAGAAATCTTAGTTCCTGTTCCCTGGTAGTACCTTTATTATTCTTGCAGAATTACTGGAAAGAGAGTTCTACATAATGGTCATAGATTTTAAAAAAACAAAACAGTATGTTATTAGCTTATGTATACATAAGCAGTTATTATTCCTGTTATCACAGGGAGAAATACCATTCCATCTACAAAACTTCCAACATTTGCTTTACAAAAACGTGAGTATTTTGAGACTCCTTGCTTTACATAAAGCATTCTCTGCTCCCAAATCAGCATCTGCTTGGGTAAAAGAATGATTCAGCAGGAAACACGTACTTGAAATACCCTTCACAAGAAAGAGCTTATTCATGCAGGGACAGTTGGCAGGGATATCTCAGTCTCCGCTTGCATGCTCTTTTTCCAGTTTGAGTAGAAAAGATTCAGATGCCTCAGAGGAAGCTAATCACCATTTTTATAGGCTGTGGAAAGTAGGGTCTGGTTCAGAATCGTAAGTGCTTACACCAAAGCTGCCTGAGTAAAAAGCAAAGGGCTGTAAGTTAATGTTCAGAAGAAACTGGCAAATCTGCTGTGCTGACTGAGTAAGGCGGTCAGGTATGAATTGTAAGCACACACGCTAAAAACAAGCAGAAAAATTAACTTCACAAACTACTGGGAGTAACAACTGTGTCCTGACTTAGAAAATGGCCTTTAACTAACAGTACCCTCCATTAAAAGCATTCTGTGTAAAGATAACAGATTCGGAAATTAGTTTGGACCATTTTGCACAGGCAAAAAAGACTCCAAGCAGCTCAAGCAGAGTCCAGGTGACCCCATATGGATCCATTCAGTATTTTAACATTGCTAGAGGAACTAATGACCCAAAAAGCAAGCATGTCCATGCTAGGAAGACGTCAAGCTACGAAGTTCACACTTGGTCATCAAAACACAATGCTACCTGTCTTCTGGATTTTTAAAGGAGAAGTTAAGCACATAACTTTTAGAAGGCTAGGGTCAAGGACTTGATTCCAAGTTTAGTCACCTAGAACCCTAAAGAGAGCTCACAGATTAAGACAGAATTTTCCATTATTGATTATTTCTAAGGCAAAAACCGAAGCTGAGTTGAATAGTCCTCACTAGAACAGTAAAGAGCTGAAGTTTAATAAGTACTTTTTTTTTTTAAAACACTGCAAATGCTGAATTAAATTTCAGTACTCCCCTAAAAACAGAAGAACATTCCTTCTGCTCAGGCCAGCAAACTTGACTTGAGTAACAAGACTTCAGATTCCCTGCAGGTGCTTAACCATCTTCATCCACATCTCACAGCACAGTTGTGATGAAAAACCCCACATCTTCTGCTCTTCTACTCAAGCCACCCAGAGCTTAATTTTATAAATGAGAAGGAAAAACCACAAAACGGACACAAAACTTTTATCTTCATACTCAGCACTTTTCCTTCAAGGAGACTGGATTCCCACTCATTGCTTACCTTGGTGATTTAGGGACATACGATTAGATGGTTCCTGGAAACCTGGTTCCACCAGATCCTGCCGACTATGAGTCGAAGTCTGATCTACATTGTCCTGAAAAAGAAAAGAACAGAAAGATCTCAACAAAAACAGGCACACTGCAGAGAGTCAAGAACACTGACAGAAGAAAAATCTCTGTTGTATCTCTCAAAGGAGAGACCAGTATTGGAGAATGGGGAAAGGAACAGGTTAGGGCATAAAGAGGGGACAATGCTCAGCTACAGTAATACAGGCAGCACAAATCCAGAATAAATGACCATGCTGTTGGCTCATTTGAATGTCAATTTAACATTTCAAAATGGGAAACAGCGATGTAAATGCATTTCCCAGTTCAACAAAAGTTTCTTCTTGCATCAAATTATGTGGAGGCTTGGGGTTTTGTTTTCTTTAATTCCAGCTCTGTGGCTTAGGGGTTTGTAACTAATTAACTGGACTGAAACAGATTCAGTAGTGAACTACCAAACCTCAAGAGGAATCAGAAGTTCAGTTTAGATAAACATCCATGGTTCTGGATGCCAACCTGAATTTTTTTCATACTAGAACTCTCACAAGATCAGGTTTCATGAAGTTTTAATACAGACTGACTTTGGCTAAGTCTAAAATACCATGGTTTCTCACAGAGCTTGCCAAAAATGAAGACTAGGAAAAAGCAGGAAAATCGAAATATAAACAAAAAATAAGAAAAGCAAGATAAGTCACAAAGGGTTTCAGGAAATTCAGAGCTGGTACACAGTTTTACAAAGCTACTATGTCTTTGTATATACCAGTTTCATGTGACATAGAAAAACAAAAGCACATACATGGAGTTGACTGCACTAATAGATAACTGCCTATGATATACATGACTACATACATTTTCCTACTGCACCCAAAGTGTGAACTAAATACACAGTGGTACTTATGTCAAAGCACAGAAACCACCTTCATCACAAATTACATAATTATGGCAGAGTAAAGACAGACACTGAGCAGCACTTCTCACTACATGTAACTCTGAGCTAAACTCAGCACTTACAGAACATAAGCTAATGCTCAACATCAGAAGGTACACAGTGTTTGGGGATAAGAACTGTACATAGTTAGACAGGATATTAAATAAATTATATTCTTTAGAGATACTGCCTCAAACAGTACATTTGTGCTGCTTTGCTTAAAGAACTGATACCTAAAAGGCTCAAATGCAATCCACGAGTGCCTTTAGAGCCAGCACCACTGGGGGACCAATTCAGGAACTCACAGGCGTTCATAAGACAAGAACTGTCATCACTGGCATGACTAATTGAGGCTTTTATAAATAAATTATACATGATAAGATAGACATGGTATCAGTCTGTCTATGCCAGATACAACGGAGACCTTCTCACTCCACGTTGGCTACCTCCTCCCTTCAGATCTCATTTTCCACAGTTCTCTTTTCTTCTGGGGAACACTCAGCACCAACCTGGACCAGAACAAATCAATTTCAAATTTCAGGCAGGAGAGCTGGGGCTAACAGTACGAGAAGATAACTGCAGGAAGCAGAAATCACACAGAAAACAAAGACCCTGTTCCCCAGGAAGTTTAGCTTAAATCCTTCAAAGGCTCCAAAGGCAATAGTGGGGTAGTTTATATACGAAAAGTTTCAGTCAAAACTCAAAGTTGAAGCTGATTTCTCCTCAGTTATATTACAAACCCAGTTCATTGCCTGAGCTGAACATCACAGGCACTGAAAATAAAGCAAAGCATCTTTCCTCTCAGCATACAACTCATCTTTGTACACCATTTATGAAACCCAGCATCATATATATGTTATCAAATAGATAAAATCAACTGATGCAGTTGAGCAGCCTTAGTTCCCCCTCCTGCAAACAAGTATGGCCATCTTACTCATGGATGTAGCTGTATATTGCCCCATGGCTAGAGAAAAGCAACAGGCAACCCAACAGAAATTAAAAGAGGAACAAGAAAAACAGTTCTAAGCTATCTGATGCAAGCATAAGGTGCTTTCAGCCACCCCAACACATAAAAGCCCTTACTTAAGAGAATAATGGAGGTAAGATGTGGTCAAAATGCATCTTTTTACCTCGGGATTTTCACAGCATTAAACACAACGGTTAATGGTGGTGAAGACATTATTTCAGAGATGAAGGCTTACAGCAGGCTGCAAGCACGTAACTTCTCAATTAAAACAGATTTTTAACAAGCAGTTACCAGTAATTTAGAGGAACAGTATATCCCTCTCCTTCAGTTGCACCAGAAGATGCTAAAAACCAGAGGCCTTATTCACAAAGTCAAGTTCACAGTATAATAAATAAATCAGTGTTTTCAGAAGAAGTTTCAGTTCCTAGGCAAGCAATGGGATGGCCCTTGCCTGTTTCAGAAGGTGCAACCCTTGCTCAGGTCTGCAGAGTTTGCCCAAAGCTTGAGCCAAGCACAGAGCAAAAGGTTTCCTCAGGCCACTCAGGGCCAGCACAGCCCTGTTGCTAAAGTAAAGCAGCAGGACTGCATAAACAAAACCACACCTGCTAATGCAATGCGGGCAGCCGAGGAAAGGTAAGCACTGGGCAATCTTAAAAAGCTCATGATAGTTTCACATGACCCTTCAGAATCTATTTATGTCAGTTGTTCAAAGACAAATAATGGCAACTCGCCAGCTGCAGCAGAGATCAGACAGACACGGGAACGAGGTTAAAGGAAAGAAATGAGGAAAAAAAAGTTATACAGATACTTCGTGCCAAGGTGCTGTGGCACAGCCCCAACACTGCCTGGTCAGGAGCACAGTCATGGCCTAGGCCTCTTAGCACATGGGCACCTGCTTTGGCCCATCACTGCCTTTCTGCTGAAACTGGGCTCCCAATAAGTCATGTGTCTCACCGTGTTTTAATCCCCAGATCCCTGTTCTCTTCCAATAAACGCTCTCAATATGAAATTAATGCATGTTACTTAACTTACTGTACCATCCAGCTATTACCATATTTTTAGAAGCTAGTTGAGGCATTAGTCCTCACTAACTTGTTTGCACGTACTATTTTCTCTGTCAGTCAGCATCTGTGACCAAGGATGATTTAATCAAGTGACTAGCAAAAGTGTGAGAAGGATCTGAAGCACGGTTTATTTTTACAGAGTTTCTTAAAGCAGTTAGCATTTCATACAGCACAACACTGGCATTATAGGTTAGATTTCAACGTCCTTTTGTAAACTGCAATGCAGAATGTTCCATGTCGACATTATACCAAGAGCTAAAGTCCATTCATAGAGAGTGTTATCTCTATGTATCAGTAACCCAGACAAGCTGGATTCATTTTTCAATCTATAACCAAGCTTTTCAAGGTACACCCCTTCAACTTCGATATACTGCATCTGCTGCTATTTGTGCTAGCGTAAGTATTTCAGTTCTCAAAGAAAACACTGGATCTGGAATTTAAATCAGAGAATCAGTCAACCGCATACTACAGTAGCTCTGCTGCCTGCACAAGTGTTCTTCAACCTCTGCCTTGCCTCCCCACGCTACTGTTCCTGCCTGCAGTTTAGCTCAGTGTTTGCTCAGAACAACATTTATCAGCACAAGACGTTATTCAGCTGGACGGTGCATTGCTGCCACTCTCATCCCAGTTCCTCCAGAGAAGGTTAACTTGTCAGTCAGGCTAATCTTAAACAGGGCTTAGATAGGAGGAAGCACATCCAAAAGTACGAATAATAAAGTATCACCCACACTTCCCTTCTCCCCCACCTCTTTGCACAAAAGGGACCTGAATTTAGCTGAGAAAAAGTAGCTTTCTCTTGAGGTCTGGAAATCCCCTTTTCCTGAACACTTCTAGCTTAAGTAGTCACTAGAAGTTTAAGAGATTAAGGAAGTCTACCAGCAACAGCAGAGCTTCTCGGAAGCTTCTGGGACTATGCCCAAACAGTGGATGTCCAGACCACCAAGATGACAGTCCCTGGTTTTAGATTTACTGTAGCTGTCCGCAAACCAATACAGCCATGCCCCTGAACAAAAGGTTCAATTGAGCAAGAGTCACGCATACTCATGCCAGCAATCCCACAGTGACAAATTAAGATCATGACATACTTCTGATGTTTGTACACTGTCCAGCACAAGAGTCAAGTCAGACATGCTGACGGGTAACACTGCGGTTTGAGACTATCAACACAGATACGCCTCAGTTTACACACAAGCACTCCTACAGCAACAGTAGCTCCCTACCTGGTGATATGACTTCATGATACCAAGCAGATGTTTCAAAACTAGTCAAGCATAAACGGAAGATAAGTCAGGTCATTACCTGAATCTCCTTAGCTTTACCCTGTTCGGGCTACTGGGAAGCAGTATTAAGTATTCTTTTAGCACAGGTTGAAGAAGATATTGCAAAGCATAAGGTGTTAGTAAAATTCACTCAGGAAAATTCTACCAAAGGCAGCTAAAGAGTAGACAACTCCTCGCCCAGGAAGCCCAGAATCAGGGAAAGGAGAAATACATGCAAATGGCAACTCTTAATCAAAGGACAAAGAAACATTCATCTGTCACTGTATGTGACCCAGTACTGCTGTTCTTTGTACGCTTCTGCAGTTGCATTAGACAATGAACAGACTAAGAAGCATTTCTCCTGAGGACCATATCATGCAATCATTACTTCACAAATGAAACACAATTTGCATGAAAATGAAGAAACTGCATTTTTTTTCTAAGCTATGCTTTTCTCTCTTTTTTTTTTTTATTTTTGCAGCTTTGGACTACGTAAAGACCATACAGAGTCTATTATGGGTAAGAACCAAGTAGCCAGTGATTCAGTAAGTTTCCTTTCCTACAGCTTCCTGGTACATGCAGCAATCAACACAGTTTCTGTTCTATCATTCAATTTTACCCTCAGTCTACACATGCCTTCACAGGACGACTACAGGAAGAAATCCACCCAAAAGAGCAAACCCAGTGATCAAGTTCTAATCTAAACTCAACAGCTGAGACCAATTGGTAACACACACGATGCTTTCTTAAAAGATGCACGTCACCCAGCTTCTCTGCAGCTAAATACAGCAGCACAGTTCCCCAGCAGATAGCAATTTGGTACAACGTGTTTTCAGCCTACTTTATCACTGATACCCCAAGACCTCGAGAAAATTTTTCTCAAGTACAGTTGTGAGGGAAAAGCCAGGCTCCCAGGTTTGCCTAGTGTCACTGCTTTGCATATGATTTCAAATTTACTCAAAAATATTTCTTGCTACCTTTTCCTAGAGTGTCAGTCACATCTTCTCTGGGCCAGGGCTTAATATGCAGTAGAAATAAGGAGAAAAATAAAAGGGCTTTGCACACCAGGCAAAAAACTTTAGAGCAAAGACAACCCACATATTACATAATTAAAGAGCTGTAACTAGGTTTCCTGCCTCTAAACTACAGTCATTTGACAAAGTAAGAGCCAAGTGAAAGGCTCAGAGAGTCAACAGTGTAACTGCGAACCTAAAATTTTAACATTCCCATTGCTAAGAGAGCTTGTACAAACACGGGCTTAAAATAAAGCCACTTAGCTCTCTCAAAAGTCAGGCTCTGTCCTGGAGTAGCAAAACCACTAACTGCTGAAATTCCTCTGATTTGACAAGACTTCTGCTAGGACTGATAGCAATAACCCTAGAAGCCAGCAACAAATAAGTCCAGTTCGGGATTATCTGAGCAGCAAAGCTTGCAGCATGCTCTGTCCTTTACTCCACCTGACACACTGCAGCACCTCTGAGCACAGAGGCTGAGAATCACAGAAAGCATGCAATAACCTGGCAGGGTGCACAGAGCTATCGCTATCCTCACGTTCACACAACCCTCAACAGATTTAACAGCTCGACATATACAAATGCAAAAGCTACAAGAAATACAGCATATCAGGAATTACTAAAGATAGAAAGAAAACAAGAGGCTGACAGACAGACCTGCATCCATGGTTTATGTCTCTGCAGTGGCAGGGAATTTGTTAAATGAAGTTGTGATCACAGGAATTATATTACATCCCATGATACACAGAAGGCAGAAAAGCTTGCCAATCTGTCCTTGAAGAACTTCTATCTTGACCCCCTTCTGGGTTTTAATACCCCAGTGCCCAGAAAGTCCTTCAAGTCAGCAAAAATTGGGGCTCTGGAACCTGTCAACACCTAAACCCCATAGTGTGCATGCCCCCAATCAGCAAAGCACTTTTTCTCCTACATCAAGTAGAACAGCTTGCTTAAATACACGGACTGATGCAGTTATACAACATGCTAGTAGAGTTGAGCCAGAAAGTTATTTTCTGAGGGTGTTTCAGAATTATTTTAAGGAGTATTTCTAGTTATGGGACTTGTCATTACCAGCACTATAGCTGCTACCCTGGCAGTACTGTTTCACATCAGGACATACCACTAACTACTAGTCAGTTTCACCATTTCAAAAATAAAACTTTAAAAAAAAAATAAAAATAATAAAAAAAAGGGGGTTCTTCAGTCCCAAATCCCAGAAAAAATGGAACTACTGTTGCAAGAGCTGGACCATGATTAGCAACCTCCCGACAGATTTGACAACAGCAGTTTATTCGTAAAAGACTTTTCTCTGTATGCTGGAGTTAGCTCACAACTTCAGCAGTGCAACCCTTCAGCATGCATACATGCCACTTCTATAGACAAGTGTTGGTAGAACTGGTATTAGCAGAGCTTGCAACCTTATTGTACCTATAATTTGGCAAGAGTTACGCCAAACTTAATCTGTTTCATTAGAACAGTTCTCTTTTAGTATAAATTAACCACTTCTGCAATAATTCAACTGCCTTTGAGATTCTCCACACAGAGAAAATGAGTAATAAATTCCACAGTGTGCACTCTTTGGTTCGCAGTGTCATTTATTATGGTAGAAGAAATCAAGTGCATCATGATTGTTGCCTTTTAATCAGCTAGCAAGAAGCAAATCCAACTGACAGGCTTAGAAATGCTAAAAGCTTTGTTCTATTTTTAATGAGTCTAAAACCACTCCGGCTGTTAAGAGACAGTTTACATAGTTTACAGCTAAAATAAAGTCTTGAAATACGGAAAAGAAACATCACAAGATTCTCAATGAAAGCAATCACTTCTCAGAGCTGTCTTCTGCTAGAAAGCACTTACCAAAATGAAGCATTTACTTTCTTATGTCTGCTTCTTTTCTGATACATACACTAAGTTTCCTCCTGCTTCCACCACTAAGTAAGTTTAGTATTACAAAATGGCAACGGTCTGAGATCTTTACAGTGGATAATTACATGCTTATACGGAAAATGTGTTTCTTTGACTGCTGCCCATAGATCCTGAGAACGAATATTTAGCCTGTACTTACCCATAAATTTGCCTGACCTCCAAGGCAAGGGCCTGACACTGACAAGGCTACCAAAATCCTTTTTTACTGCACGTTCCAAGCTACTTTGACTTTGGTCAATATTGACTCTACCAACAGTCACTGGAAGATCTATTTTCTGTGAGAGAACTGTATCCACCAACTGCAATTATACAGACTGATTGAATTTTGTTACTCAAAGCACAAGATCTACTACAGTAAAACATCATATTCCTCTGTTTTTTAAAGAGGCTTTTTAGAAAGTTCAGCATCACTCTACTATTGAAGAACTGACATTTAATAGACTGAATTATGTCACCCATGACAACGTTGCTGCTTTCTAACATGCAGAAAGAATGTAAAGGACAATCATTTCCAACCTGTAGCTCTCCCCACCACCCATCAGACCTGTGAAATATAAGGTAGCTTGTCTATTCTATTTGGCATTGCCTCCACTAGAGCTCTGATTATAGCAGCGCTGCTTCTAAGAACACTGGTTTTGGGAGCCGGTTCTGGAAAGCAGCCTTGCATGAAGTGGACGGGAGATGTTCTATGAACCGCCCTGGACAGTCTGTCCCAGGCTGAGGCTGACGCTGCCCTGCATTAACCTTGGGAGGCTCAGAGCTTGAAGAGATGACCTGACCCGGTGGCCTCTGAAATTTGGCAAGACAGCAATGCACTCATGTGTCTCAGGCCAGGGGAGAGGGGGAGGGAAGGGAAGATTCTTACCTAGGTTGTAGGTATTAACATTTCTACGTAAGCACATGCTCTTTAAGGACAGGCATTCAAGCCCATGCACTCTGGGAAGCAGCAGCTACAGCCAGATAACCTATACTATACCTAAGCACATTGTCCCTCATAGGTCATTTTCTCTGAAAACTCAGAGAGTGACAAAACACTAACAATGGAATGGCAGTAGCATAAAACAGAACAAAGGCATTTATGACACTTGAATATGGGTCTGTTTGCTTAAAGGCAATAGTACTGTCCCTTTCTGTCTTCTTGTTGGCTCAGCTGCGCAGAGGGTTTGAGCCCTTTAGGGCAGGCGAAGGCAATTCCTTACAGCCTTTGGCAGAGCTGGTAAAACTATAATTCTCCCACAGGTAAGTGCCACCATGCCCACTGAGACCTCCTGAGTTCACCAGACACTAGCTAACAAAGTAACCCTCAGAGTGCTAATGAGTTTACTTTTAGGAACTTCAAATTCGAAATGTGATGAATTTCAAATATCACATTAAACAAATTCACATACAAGATCACTCTGATATTCTTTCTTGCTTCAACTATTGGTTATATGGTCTTTATCTATTTTGTGGCCTATCTGATCAACTGTCATCATTTCGGTGTGCTTGATATCCCTCCCTCTCCTTCCCTGACGAGTGACCCTTGGCACTAGAGAAGTAATATAGCTAGGACTAGAAGTAGCTCCCCTTTCCAATCAAGCATAAGATCCCAATTGTATTGGCCACGCACCTTTCTGTATAGATAAAAGAATGATTCACTTGTTACATGGTGAGTCTGACCCCTCAATAACTGCCCTCCCAAGAAAAGGACATTTGCAGTTCAGGGTGCAGGTCCTCAATTAGATACAGAATGAGCTCTTTAGCATCTCCAGAACAGCAAGTCCTAGGAAAAGAATGTATTAAACAACCTCAGATAGGGTAGAAAACCCACAAATATCTCTACACCGTAACAATCACATCTTTCACCACTAGCAATCCAGCATCAGATCTTGTACAGGGACAGACCATTGTGGTCTCCTGCTAACCAAACAGCAAGCAATTCAATAATGTAATTTATGCAAAGAAAAACATGAACTGTAAGGTACAATCTACAACATATGGGTACTTAAAAAAACACACAGTCCTTTTGTACTGCTTATATTGCAAGCCTTTAGTTATAAAATTGTTTTTTTCTCCAATCAAGAATGTGCATGGATTTCTGCATTTCTTTATGTCTAGATTTCATTTCACCTCCAGTGTTTTAATAAAGTGACATTACTGTATCTTCTATACTGATGATCAAAACAATTTTCATAAAAAAATCCCCAGAAATGATGGTTATTAGACTCAAAGTCACCGTTCCCAAACATTACTGACAGTTGGACAATATTTCCAGTGCAAACTATGCTGCTATATACAAATTCTCATTTCACACACGCATCTCAGTGCAGTGACTGCCATGTTTCCCCTTTCTTAAGTGTGCTAAATGCAGCAGCTCTACCAGTTGTCTTGCATTAAAACAAGATGACTTTATCAGAAAATATTCAGTGACTTAACACTCTCCAATGAAAGAACAGCTCAAAAGCTTAGCCATTTGTGTTTAAACACTAACTACACATGAAGGTGCAACCTGTCCCAAGAAAACGCAACAAAAAGCATAAATCTTCAGTTTTTGCACAAATTGGTACTTGGAAAACAAAACTTTCACCTGCTCGCTAACAGCAACTGTTGATCACCTTCTCAAACTTGGAAGGTTTAGTTTTCATTTTGTTGCAAAACTAGCTGTTTGCACCATAAATGAGCCAAGAGAACTGTGGGGCACCTTCAACCAAGTTACTCACAGCACTTCTGAACCTACACTGCAACGTTTCAACAATTAACAACAGCTGCTTTAATTCTGCATAAATCCCCTGAATATTACGCTATGTTAAGGCCTTGACAGATCTAAGAGTTTTTGTAATTGCCAGTGTGATGCTGGATGAAGGAACGGTGTGCCAAACTACGAGACAAGCAAACCAACCCAGACAAGACAGGCACAGGTACAAGGTCTCCAACCAGGGATGCATTTCAGGAGACTCTGCAAAGCTGGTCAGCAGAAAAGCTTAAGAAATCCCCTAGTAATAAGACTAGCACCATTTGACTGCACCAGCTTCAACAATGCTACAGCTGCTAACCATAAGAGCGTTTCTGTCAAATGGCTTTATAATGTTCCCTCCACAGAAGGTAGGGTATGATCTCCCCTTTTCCCTGAAAGCACCATGGAAGAGATTAGGGGAAATGGCTTAGCAGGTCAAGAGGTAGTTCTACATGAGTAGCTACTCAGCTCCAGCTAAGCTGGTGAGCTGCTGTGGGGTTCAGGCTGGAAACTTACACAGCACAATCAGTATGATTTATGATACTGCTTCCTTTGGTTTTCAGCATTTTTATTTATTTATTTTTCAATCAAACAATGCAGATCTATGGAATAAAGGTAGTAGAAAATAATCCTTGCTGAGGCAAATCAGAGATAAAAAACAAACCTACAGAAATCGTAGTATTAGGAAGAAAAGAAAGACTTTGAACTTGGCTTGACAAGCAAGCTGTGAGTGAAAGACGCAACCTCTGGATACAGCTGTCCTGAAGACAAGAAGCTAAAAAAAGTAAAATTAATTGCGGCAAATTTCTTGGGAGCTCATTAGCACATCAGCACCATACTGACAGCATGTGTGTAGTCTTGCATCCTACAAATGCATATTATTTTGTCAACATTCCTGTTTCTGAATTTGCTAGTGGGATAGTTAGATGAAAAGTTTCTGGTCTTGTGGTTTTGGGTTTATTTTAATCTACAGTGCAAGCCATACTCTAAAAGACATGCTGTCAGAAAACTATTTTTCCAACGTGCTCTCATCCAGCATAGCGGTTATGGTTTGTGACTAAACTATCCAGCCAATTCACATTCAACAGCCAGCAGTTTATCACAATTTTGAGGACATAAAGAACTCCAGAAAAAACAAGAATACGAAAGATGCCTTTTTCAGAACATGCTTAGCACTCTTGGGTAACCATTTGTTCATGTCAGAAAAAAAAAATTACTTCATGCAGAGGTTTCATCAGTGTGTGTGCAGGAAGGCATTCCTGCCAGTAAACTTACAATACACCAGCCTATACTTACTTACTTCCATATGGTCAGAAGTAACGGGCACTCCAAACTCTTAATTCACATTCACCTTAGAGAACAAGCTTGGCAAGTACCTCCAGCTACAAAACATATGAAATGACTGTCTCCAGTGTTGAAGACAGTACTCAGTCTGAAAAATCCCAAGTTCATAAGGAGTTCTTACTTATTTCTTTAGTCTAAATCTCAAAACCCTGAGCATGAAAGCTCACAAACCACTTAGCAAGGGTCAGCTTCCCCATGCTGCCCCAAGACTGACTCTAGGGAGATACAGCTGGCAGTACATCCTCAAAAAAGGAAGCGTGGCAGAGAGCCTGCTTCAATTCAAGCTTTGGGAAAGAAGGTACACACAAGAGAAGGCAGCAGTATGCTGTGACAGGAAACTCAGTACCAAACCAGGGACAAGAAAAAATGTTTTTAAACTAAAAGAAGGGAAATTTAGATTAGAGGCTAATGAGGAAGTTCTTTATTCAAAAGACGGTGAGGCACTGGCACAGAGAAGCTGTGGGCGTCCCATTCCTGGAGGCAGCTCAAGGCCAGGTTGGATGGGGCCCTGGGCAGCCAGAGCTTGTGGGGTGGCAGCCCTGCCCACTGCAGGGGGTGTGAAACTAGGTGACCCCCTTCCACTCAAGCCATTCTATGAAACGCTTGGTTGGCAAGCCAAAGGACAGCAACGGGCAAGGAGGCACCTGGGCCATGGGCCCTTAATTTCTCTTTTGCTTCTGTCACATCGTTGTTTCTCATCTCAGTGGTTGCTTCTAAGAGACCTCCATCATCTCAGAAAAGTTGAAAGTTAAGAGTACCTGCCTTGCCCAGACCAGAACAGGTTCACTTTCTCAGCCAAGTACACAGGATGAGGAGAAACTGGAGACAGGTCAGCTGCATCACATTTTTGATCCACTTACAAGCAAACAGTGTAGTTCCACAAGTAGCCAGCATTGGACACTGGAAAAGATTTCTGGAGAGGGATGAAAATAACTTCACTACACAAGTAATCAGTAAGGCAACCAGGGAAGCATTCTGCTGAAGCAACAAGCTAACAAAGCTGACTCATGGGCAAAGAACAACCACCTGGAGGAAGAAATTGATGGCAGCCTGATAGCATCCTGAGATGAAGGGAACAGGAATAAGCAAAGGGAGCAAGACTACCAGTAGAATTTCAGTCCTGGACTGCAAGAAAGTAGTTTTTAGCTTGATCAAGGACCTGCTTGCCAGCTCCCCATGGGAGACTGCCCTTAAGGTCCACAGGTCCCAAGAGAACAGGCTTATCTCCAAGAACAGCCTTCTCAAAGGACAAGAACAGCACGCAGAAAGTTACAGGGGAATGGCAGAATGCCAGAGTGAACAGACAAGAAACTCCTGCCTCAGCTCAGATGCAAAGATCGAAGTATAAGAAATATCAAGAGACTGCCCAAGCAGAAGAGCTGAAGCTAGCAAGGGATGCCAGTAAAAACAAGGATGTCTATGGGTAAGCAAGAACAAAAAGATGGCTAGTGTTAGCCTAGTTAGTGCTCAGTTATGGATGCGACGCAGCAGCTGAGGCACAAGAGATCCACAGTTCCTTTGTCTCACTTTTTGCTTCTGAGGTTTGCCCTCATGTCTCTCCTCATGTCACTTGAAGCAGTCTCAGCATCTGAGGGTGTGAACCTTCACATCATAGGAATTACAGATGGCACAAGCTAACCGGACCATGTCTGTGTGACCAGACAGGATGCATTGGAAGGTGCTAAGCGAGTGGCCCAATATCACTGCAAGGATGGTCTCTCATCTTAAAATAAATAAACAAAATTAAAACCACTGTGATCAGAGGAGAAATCTGATGACTACAGAGGCGAACCACACATTGTGCTACCTTTTGAGTTCCTCATGCCGTTGCACATGCTAGGTTCCTCAAACATATAGCTAAAATGTCACAAGATTGGTCAGTCTTGAAGACTATTACTTTGATTAGAGAAGTAAGCATGTCATTTGTACTTCTCAAAATAATCTGCCCAAACTATAGCTGAAGACAGTAGTAAAGTTTACTGTGAACCTGAGAAGGATCCACTACAATAATTCAAGATTAAACACAAACACTGACGCTTCAGTGGAGGCAAAGAAGTTTTACAGAAACCCCCATGAGCTGAAATAATGGTCTGTCACTCTCCTACACTAATGGTTTCAAGAACTTCTCCAAGAAAGGTGCCAATACCACTCTGTTAGAAACCCCCTCCTGAACTGGGCAGAAGTATTTGGTATTCTGGGGAACTTGCCAGAATGACAGTGTTTACCGTATGACTAATATGCATTAATGAAGCACAAATGGACAACTATTTACTTGTGCTAATAACTAAAGCGCTTTATTAGAGCTTAGGCCTCTAGCATGAAGGATTGCCAGGTTCTCCCTACTTGCCAAAATTATGTCAAAAAATGGAACCAGAGTGTAAGGGCATCAAGAGCTACAGTCAGTGTGTAGCTGAGTCTTAAGCCATTGTTTAACATTCAGTTCGCAAAGGACAAGTACACTCCAAAACAACTGGCCATTTCTGAGGGCTTGTCTTTTCATTATGGAGGCTAGAATTTCAAACATGCACTGGTCTTACCAATAATACACAAGCAAAAGCTATCTAAAAACAGCAGTAAAGCTTGACAGCTTTGCTAACATTTGTGATCTACATTTGATTGCTTGCTGTTCTTTCAAGAGAAGAAAACACTGTATTATAAAGTGTCAGATTAAAATATCAATACTATCTAGCATTGAAAGGCCATTCATACCAATAATTTGCTGCTTTCTACATGAAAGTTTCCTGAAAGCTGATCGATTTGGTAAAATTCCATCTCAGAAAAGAAAAGCCAATTCCCCCAGAACAAGAATGAAGTCCTAGATCCATTTTGTGCTCTCCATGCAAAGAACATACCTGCAATGCACAGATGCAAAATGAGCTCTGCCGTAAGACACTGCATTAACAGTAACATTTGGAAATTTAACCCAGTTTTGCTTTAGAAATAGAAAAATTCTGCTCTCAAAGTTGTTAGACTTCAGGCAGAATTAAGGGTTTCTGTTTGCTTTTTGTTTTTGTTGTTTGGTTGGTTTTGTTTTAGCTTGGAAAACATCACTGCATAAATGCTTATGAAATAATATTCTTCCTTTGATCGGTTTCCCTTTAGACTGTGTAAGGCAAGAAAAATCTGTTGGGTATAACTTTTAGCAAGGTCTGTATCTAGATATATTTCTTAGAAATACTTGTGTATAACAACATTATATCTGTTCTTTACCAAGGACAAAAAACGGCTTGTCAGAGCCAACTGGCATGGACAGTAACACAAAGAATTATCTGAGCCACAGCATTTTCTTGAAAAGTGACAGCTCCAAATGCACAGGAATCTGATATTCCTCTTAAAAAAATAAACTTGTCTCCAGCAGTTATTGTTTCCTCTTAAGTAGGGTACAGAACATCTGCAGAAGAAGAGTTCATTACAAACAACTCTCCCCAAATATCACAAGTAATTCCAGTTGACCACAGCAAAGCCAACTGTATATATTTCAATTATTTTATACTTACAGATTCTTGAAGTACAAAGCCATCTCAGACTTAATACATCAACTTCTCTCTTGTATTTTGAGTTGTTACTAGCATGTATACACTCATACAGTAGCTACCTAAAACAGCTAGATTAGATATTTCCTCTTTTCAAAGAGGATTGCTCCTCGCCAGGTGGAGGACTTTGCTCTTTCCCTTGCTGAATTTCCCAAGCTCCTTTTGTCAGCCCATCTCTCCAGCCTGCCCAGTATGGCCCTCTGGTGATCAGCCACATGTCACAGCTTTGTGTCATCAAACCTGCTTATGGTATACTTCACCCCACAGTCCAGATCACTAGCAAAGACACTGAACTAGACTGGGCTCAGTAGTGACCCCTGGGTACTCCGCTCATTATTGCTCTTCAGAAAGACTTCATACCACTGACCACGACCTTCAGCCATTCAAATATTTTTCAGTCTGCCTCATTACATACTCATCTGGCTCACACATCAACAAATTCTATAAGAGCAACTTCCAGGAGAGCGTGCTGAAAGCTTTACTGAGTCTAGGTAAATTATATTAACTACTCTTCCCTCAAACACCAGCCTGGTCATTCTAATTGCATTAAGTTAGTTAAGTATGACTTTCCCCTTGTAAATCCATGCTGACAAGTTTTGATGATTTTCTTGTCATTCACATACCTGGAAATTTTCTTGCCAAGTAGTCTTGCAAAGAATCTGAACAAATTCCATTAAGTTTTCTCTATAAGTTTTGTCACCAATTTTTGCCTGCAGCTATGAGACTTTCTAGAAATAAAGAAGACAAGCATGTGAACTACATGCATTTGAATAGAAAAGAATGGCATGAAGGAGACGCATCTTTCAACTCCATCGTCAGTTGTGTATGCACTTTAAATCTGACTTTAATATACCAGGAGCCTGATCAAGAGACTCTTGAGAAAAAGCAGTGAACTCTGGAGATCTAAACACTAGCACTAAATCTAGAGATAAATCTAAGAGGGTACTCATATAAAATGATATAACAAGATTTATAAGATAGAATCTATCTACTACTGTTCAAGCATAAGCATAAACCATTACTAGAAAGACACAAAATTAAGCTTCTTTACTTGCAATTTCCTCGCATGATTTCCAATATCTAGACTGTTTCCTTACTGCTATTAGTAGTCACGTAAGCAGAAAATGTGAGGGATACTTGGCCATTAGAATGCTTTGGGTCTTTTTTTTTTTTGTGAGTGGAAACTAATATATGAAGAAATACAGATCTAGTATGCTGAACTTTCGTGTTAACATTTAATTTTAAAAAAGAATTCTCACTTCATTGAAAAACTTCTGTGTAAATTAGAACACAAAAGTGGAAGTGCTCACAGTTATGGTCAGTTTTTTTCCAACTGAAACTAAAAAAAAAAAAAAGAATTGACGAGTATTTAAGAAGAAAAACTATCCAGTTTTATAGAAGCTTCAAAAGAGAACACAAATTTCTTTAACTTTCTTTTGCATCACATGAAATATTCTGATCACATATGCACCACATTTGAATTTCCACATCAGTGGAAGAAAAATGCTTCTGAGACAATTCTTTTAACAGATCTTTTTGACAAAAATGTAGACCAAGGCTGGAAACACAGCTCCAGTTGCTCTTCAACAGAATCTACTAAGTAGCTTCAACTCTATCTGTAAAAGACATTTACAATCTGCACTTGGCGAGACAGATTTCATAACTTCATATTGGAGGCAACACATCCTGTTAAAACATTCACTAATGTTCTCACCGCTCTGTGCGTTACGTCTGCTGCAGTCCGTCAACCCTACACACCACATACACCATGTAAACTGTTAGAACAAGAGCATCATCAACAAAATGAGTGTTGACTGACACCATATTTCAGAAATCTGAGGACTTCTTGCATTGGCAGCAGCAACATTTCAGCTTTATTTCTTCACGGTATACGTAGAATGATGCACTTCAATAATGCCACTGGTGTTTTTTCACTCAGCTATGACCAAGTACTTTGAAAGGCTGCTTGTATACTCTGGTCAATCACACACACACACCAAAAAAAAATCCAGATCAAACTCCTGCTGTGCATTTAAGCCCAAGTTAAACCACTATTCTGAATCTTAAAAATCCTAAGAAATAGAATCTGCATACTCTCTCTAGGCACTTGACACTAAATAAATAAAGGTTGTTCCGACAGCATTCAGCAGACATTGGGGCAAAACTTTCCTCCTGACAGTCCTGTCCACATAAGCTTTTGGGCCACGTGGACACAAATTCTGCAAGTGATTTTTTATGCCTTCTAACAAAGGGCTGAAGGCATTTTATTCACACAAACACCAAAAATAGTGTGCATACCTACACTGATACCGACTAGTAGCAGAGATGAGACTAAGTCACATAGGAATTAGGCTTCTGGTATTTACCAAGGTAACTGAGGTACATATGCAAGCATCATATAAGCAGGGAAGAATACAGAGGTGCAGTCTGGACTTGCAGAGATGGATTAGGGAAGCCAAGGCACAGATGGAACTGAACTTGGTAAAAGGATGTTAAAAGAAACAAGAAGGAATGCTACATGTACATAGGTCAGAAGAGACAAGCCGAAGAGAGCATGTGTCCTCTGCTAAACAGGAAAGGAGAATTGGCTGCAACAGATACGGAGAAGGCTGAGTTACACCATGAGTTCTTTGCCTCAGTCTTCACTAGCAGCCAGGATTCTCACATTGCTGAACCTCACATCCCTGAACCTCTAGGTGTGAACTGAGGGAGCAAACCACCCCTCCCTAACCTTCCCCTCCCCACAACTAACACACAGTGTAAGGGCATAGCAAGTCTGAGACCGACTCAAGAGACCGAATGTTTACAAGTCCACGGGGCCAGACAACGCGCATCCCAGGTCCTAAGGGAGCTGGTTCACGTGAATACTGAGCCGCTCTCCCTTATATTCAAAAAGTCACAGTTGTCAGGCAAAGTCCCTGGGGACGGCAAAAGGGAAACATCATTCCCATTAACAAGAAAGGGAGGAAGGAGGACCCAGCGAACTACAAGCTGGTGAGCTTCACCTCTCTGCCTGGGAAAATCATGGAACAGATCTTCCTGGAAGACATATTAAGGCACAGGAGGGATGAGTGGTATGCATGGCTTCACCAAGGACAGGTTGTGTCTGACCAACATGGTGGCCTTCTGTGAAGGAGTGACAGCATCAACAGACAAAGGAAAGGCAACTGATTCATCTATCTGGACTTCTGCTAGGCCTCTGACATGTTCCCCACCACATCCTTACCTCCAAATTGAATAGAGATGAATTTGAAGGATGGACTACTTGGTGGATAAGGAACTGGTTGGAAGGTCACAGCCAGAGGGTTGTGGCCAATGGCTATGTGTCCAGGCAGAGAAACAGTAACAAGTGGTAACCCCAGATATGTATACAAACTGGGAGAAGAACTCCTTGATGGTAGCCATGCTGAGAAGGACTTAGGGGTCCCGGTGGATGAAAAGTTTAACATGAGCCAGTAGTGCACACATGCAGTCCAAAAGGTCAATGTCATCTTGGGATCCATTAGAAGAGGGGTAGCCAGCAGGGAGAGGGAGGTGATTGTCCCTCTTTCCTCTGCCCTCTTGAGGCCCCATCTGGAGTACTGTGTCTAAGACTGGGGCTCCCAACACAAGAAAAACATGTAGCTTTTGGAGAGGGTCCAGAGGAGGGCAACTAAGATGATCCAAGGGCTGGAGGTACCTCTCCTACGAAGACGCACTGAAGGAACTAGGTGTGTTCTGTCTGGAAGAGAAAGCTATAGGGAGAACTCATTGCGGCCTTCCAATATCTAAAGACAGTTAATGAACATGAGGGACATCAACTTTCTACACAGGTAGATAATGATAGGACAAGGGAGGAAGGTTTTAAATTGAAGGCAGGGGGACCTAGATTAGGCCCCTTCCAACCCAAACTGTTCTATGATTATGTGATTATCTTTCTTTCTGCTAAAACAGATATCCTCTTCAAACACCTAAGCAAAGCAAATAAACTCCAAAATCCACAATTCAGAGAGATGAAGCAACCTTGCAAAACAGGTATAACCTCGGGATGTCATGGACTTAGATCATACAATCCCAAAGACAGCTTTCAATTCAGTGTATGATTTCAAAGAAAACAAAAACCAAAACTGTCATACTAAAACCAGAAAACACTGTATACCCAGCTCAAGGCAAAGCTTAACTACTGTTGTTGTATTAACAGCAATCAATTTTCTTCACAACTACAATTCTAACAGCAACGAGGAGGAAGCTTTTATTACACCAGCTAGTCCCTTCGTATTTCTATGAAGTGTTTATTTCCCTGATCTTGAAGGGCACAAAGCTTCTAAAGTATGATGCACAATACTATGCCATCTCACCTGGTCAACGGGGCCAACCCTGAAATCCATCAGGTTGTAAACATGAGAAAAAAGCAATTCCCACTCTTTTCCGCTTTGTAATCAAGTGCTTGTAGTGCATTTTATGCAAGGTAGATGTAGAACATGATCTGAATTAGTCTTTCCTCTAGTAAGAATCCAGTTCTCAAAAACCAAACTCTGTGGAGCTTAACTATTCAGAAAGTCATTCCAGCATCATGGTTATGAGAAAATAAACAGAAGGGAGAAAACAGAAGATGAACAGAACACCTAATTCCCACATGCCTAGAATTTCATCTTTCGAAGCTAAGAAAAACATTATTTTGTTATTTATGTCACTAAGACTTGCACAATTAATGCATCAAAGGGTTAAAGAACTAAATCTTCCCCAAGAGTTCAAGTCACTGCACATAAATACTGTTGTGACTACAGATTGCAAAAGAACGGAAACACAGTAAATCATCCCATTTTTTTCTGAGAAATTCTGGGACTATGTTCTGAATTTCCAGGAACAGAAGACAAACACTGCCAATTCTCACTGCCGGATTTTTATTGAAGAGTTACAGAATTTGGAAAGGGCTCCTGAAAGCCACTAAAAGGTAGTATTGATTTTTTCCACAAAGCTAGAGATTGTTTCTAGGAGAATACACACAGTAAAACTGGTTTATGTGCTAATTCCTGAGAAAACTAACTAACTAACTAAATAAAATAAGCTTAGAGAAGACCCCAGAGCTTCTAAAAGCAACAAACATTGCAAATGAAGAGTCCAGTACAGAAGTTATAACATGCATATCCTTCCTGTCTCCCCAAAAATAAGAAAGAGAGTAGAGGTAGCTCAGCAACTGGCCATCCTAAAGGGCATTCTGTAGTGCATATTCACATAGCCAGGCTCTCAAGTTCTTTCGCAGTCTGTTTCAAATGCAATCCCAAACTCGAACGTGTCATTTATTCTAAACACCAAAGTTGCAGCTATAAGATCCCAACCTTAGGGATTCTGGAGAAGTGTTTAGTATAGTCTTCCATCCACATTAAGTCAGAAAATGTAACTCAAAAACAAAGAATACTCTTCACACTCTACTCTAAAGCATATTTACTTTAACCTTCTTTCAAGCCCTTTACCAATACAATACTGGCACTGCAGCCAAATTTGAAAGATAAGCTGATGAAAGCTTTTAAGTCAAGTAGAGTAGGAGTGGAATAACAGATGTCCACTTTTTTCATGTGACCTTAACTTCTGACAGAAAGTGTGGTAGTTGTGAATGGGCCTTCAAAGATAATCCTTAAAGCCGTTACATGCACACAGGATAGCTAATGCACAATAAGCTATGACCAAAAATACTAATTAACAGAGAGTCACTTTCCCACCATCTTAAGTAGCACTTTGAGACTTCCAATCTCTAGACCACCCTAGACTATAAAGCCTATTATAGGGTTTGGAAAAGCAAGGGAAATTCACATTCTTACTTGTCATGAACCAAACTACAACAACCCTTTGACATGCCAAAACAACTGCTTACAGATGTCATGCTTCTCTATCGAAGCTCTTCACACCCTCAGTCTAGAATCATGACTCAGATGATGCTCTAGATGAATTGGTAGCATAATTTCAAAGAGCATCAAGTTTATGAAGTCCATCTATTTCTGTGGCCTTTTAAAATTACACTTATATGTACAACAGACTTGCAGAACACCTGATTTCTTTAACTGCATTCTATTTTTTGTAACTGCTTTTGTGGTTATAAAGGAATTGTTATATTTCTCATGCCAGTAGGAAAAGTCTTCAGGTACATTCAGCTGACAACTCAGTATATACCAACATTAGTATAATTAGTGACTAATAGTAATTAGTTAATAAATTTAAAGTTTCCTGTTGGGAAAAAAAAATGTTAGTTGGCATATTATGAAACAGATGAGTACCTTGCTGAGGATTTTTTTTCCTCAGATATGTAGCATGACTAGTAATTACTATTAGTAATGTTTCTCCTGGGACAAAGAGAAAAAAGTTTCTATGTTGTAATATAGTCTGTTTAATCATTTATGTATCTGCAGGGCCCAAATTCATAACTGAATCCTTAGGGTAGTAAGCACTGTATGATAACAAGAGAAAAAAGGGCAAAAAACAGGTCATGCCTGAAATAACAGATTTGCAGTTGCATAAAAATTACAAAGCATGCATTATACCAACCACAACAGCCTGGAGAAAACGTTAAAAAAAAAAACCATGAGAACTTGTATGTGTTTTTTGCCTAGGACCTTTGAATTGAGGGTTTTTTATTTTATTAATATTCTTTACAATGTGACATTGGCTGCTTAAATACACCACAAATGTAAAATATGACCAAGCATAAAAAAAATCTACCTCTGTTTCTACAAATACAGCATTCGGCAAACGAATTCTTCTTGGTGCAGTTCCCTTCACCAGTACTGCAGCTTGCCATTTTTTTGGTGTCTTTTTTTGTTTGTTTGTTTTTGTTTCAGGGGTGTGAGGGGAAGCAGAAGGGATGATAGGATAAGTGAAGTCCAAGTGCCTTCTTTCAAATACAGACCAACTCTTTTGAGGACAAGCATCAAATCTTATCCAGTGACCCAAATTATTATGTGTTAGTGACCCAATTTTTTCAACAGGACTTAAACACAGGATGGTAACAGAGGCTCTGCTACTAAATCTTAGCAAAGCCCAGAGAACTGCCAGACAGCTATTAGCAGTTCGATGAAAAGTCTGAATGCACAATCAATCACTGGCACATAGCAATATGATGCTACAAGCTGACACGAACATGCAGTTTCGTAACTTACTATCCGATAAGGAAGATGTAAAAAGGAGTCTGGGCAGCCAGCTAAAGCCATTTGTTCCTTCAAATTTTCTTCAAATTACATCTAGTGCTTCACAGGACCTGCAGAGTACAAACAAACTGTCAGAAACCATACTGAAGACATCACATCAACTTATTATTGAAAACAGTTGGAGGGGGAAGACCGAGAAGAGCGAGATGAGGTGACAAGGATTTGCATCAACTTGAAGTAGCAAATCTGCAAGTTTGCTGTCTGTAGCCTAGAAAACATATTCAAATTGATATTTCATTATAGGAAAAAGAGCCTACGATGTGTTTCCCAGACTGGGTGGATCCCCTGTTTCAATGATCCAGACAACAGAGAAAGCCACACATCATACACAGACCCAAGCCCCTCAAAGTCTGGCTCTTACCAGCCAAGGCTACATTCTCAATTGTGGGGAAAAAAAAAGGTTGAAATCTGGTAGTTAATGTGACAACAACCTACACATTAGCCTTCAACACCTAGCTATACAACCTCACCCCTTTAACCTCTCCAGCACATCTTTATCCCTGCAGCTTCATTCTCATGTTGTACATCAGTCAGGTTTTTCATGCAAATCTTCATTCAACTCTTGCATTTCCTCCTCCAAGTGATTATTAACAGCAACTTGATAAATTAAGCACTATTTCTTTTAAGCACCACCTCTACACTCAGAAACAATTTGAATTCTACACACTTAAAGGTGCATACAACTAAATAAATAAAAATGAATAAATAAACCCAACAATACTAAAATTAATAATGCCACCGCCTTTCTGTCAGGAAAGGAAAAAAAGCTAAACAAAAGCAGACATATGTAACAGTATTCGCTACTCCCAATGTCCCTCCCAACCAGCCACATTCAGTGTAAGGTGCCCCTGCAATGTCAGCCAAGTGACTTCGCTTCTGAACAGATAAAAGAATGGATGGGTGCAAGCAAGAGAGGAGACTGCAAAGCAGATACAGAACTTTTGCTTCTACCACAAGCGCTCTCTTGTCTAGTTCACTATTACAATTATTGACTACGTTCTCAAAACAACACACTAAGTTTACTGCTCTCCAGTAGGCATAAACTATTACCAAACCAAAGCTCTTGGGAAGATTTATGTGACAGTGAAGTCATGAACAAAGGTAAAAGACCTTGGGAAAACTGCTCCAAGAGGAGGTGCAGCCTATGGCCCAAGGAAACCATGTTCTCATTGTGGCAGCTTTATCCTATCTAGCTCCAGGATAGATTTGGCTGGGATATGACAGCCTCCCTGCCCTTTAGAAAGAAGATGCACTTCTGGGAGCCTCTTCCCAGGAAGAAGCCGCTGTGCTTCTCAAGCTTTCCTGAGGTGCTAACCTTCTGCAGTCAATTTGTACACCCTATTGCCTTGGGAGGAAAAAGTTTCTGGCAACAGCAAGTAATCCAATATGCACAAATCAAGTTGTTCATTCAAGATAATCTGTCCATACTATTTCCTTAAGTTTAAGACAAAAATCTTACATTTGCTTTTTTTTTTTTTTTTGTGGGGGGGGAGGGAAATGGGGAGAGACTACCTTAACCATGTAATCCTGTAGAGATGAGGCCAACTTGTTGCTACTAGGACGTTACATCATACAAGCCTCTAAACACAGTGGTCAACAGCTCCCTAGCTCCCGCTCCACACCTCTTAAGAGAACGGAAGATTTCATTTTCAGAGTGAGATTTCCCTCATTCTTCTGGAAAACTTAAACAGAAATTCATGGAAACTCTTTTAATGGTGGCTAATCGTTAAAAGCAAAACAAAAACAAACAAAAAGAAACACCTTTTAACTTTGGGAGTACTGTTTTTTAAGTACCTCTGAAGTGACATTAGACAAGCAACTGGATTAACTGTTCTGTAGTTGGTACAGTACAATAAGAACAGAGAACTGTACTATTAGCCTGTGAATACACTAAGATTGAAGAAACTTTACCTGAAGAGATATAAGAATTCAGTCTTGCATGGCAATAATTTTACATTTATTGATTACTTCAGTATTCAGAGAACAGGAAGTCAGGACCGCTGTAAACTCAAGGATAGGTTTCTTTGGACCGAATATCAAAATGATGGCCTTTATCTTGATGTTTCAGCAAAAGCCACTGATTCACTTACAGCAAGAGGGATTAAATACATTCCTAAACAATACCAGACCAATTTGTCTGCTCTAGGGTGTGCTGCAGTTTATGCTACAGCTCCATTACAGCAGTGGAAGATCATCAATTACCTCAAACAATAGCTCAAGTCAAGACTGCGTAATTTATCAAGACCTATTTGCTCCACTGCTACATTCTTCAGTATTCACTTGTTAACACCGCAGAAACAGAGGAAAGCAATAATCTTTAGATGATATCATCCCTTGTCAGTCAGTCATACATTAACACTGATTTAAGATCACATCTCTTTTGTCTGTCTAAGAGTAGTTTATCAAAGCAGCCTTACCCTAATAACACAAAAAGCCTTTGCTCACCTTTGAGATTTAAGGCCTTACTGTAGCACAACGTGAATATGTTACATTTTATAGGAACAGAACTCTTATCAATTCATGTGTTCACAGTTATAAAAAAAAGATTTAAAAATCATCAACTTTTTCTTTCCTATTGTCTTTAAACACAATTTTTAGCTCATACAGATTCACATGTTCTCCCATGCACATTAAACAGCACAAAAAGAAAGAAAGATATTCAAGTGCCAGTTTTCTGCCCTTTAGATGCAGTAGATGGGGGAGGGAAATTCCAAAGGCTTGTAAATAGAAAACAAGCTTTGCAGTCAATTACTGTCACAAAACTCAGCACATTCATAGGCAAGAACAAGAGTCATGCAGCATAAACCCAGACAATTTGGGTACATTCAAAACCAAGTGACTTCATGCACTTTCACTGGCCTAAGGAGGTCTTCCATGGACATCAGCCCTGAACAACGTACAAGTCAAGATAAACCCAGTTTCAAAGGTTCACTTTCACTATGATATCCACCAGTCTAACAGTCTATTGTGAGGTGCAGCTTCGATATCTCAGTCTCTCAAAAGTATTAAACTGACTCGCATAATCTAAACCAAGACTGATACTCATGCAGGTATGTATCCTGGAGATTAATGATGATCTAAATGAGTTGCTTCTACTTGCACTCGAGTTGCTCAGCTAACCAGTAGATTAAGTTACCTATTAACTAGAAATTAAGCTTGCCAGCAGGCTATGCTTTCTGATCTATCATCTGCTCCTTACATGTTCTCAGCAAAGGGAACAGTATCTCTGGAAGCACAGAGCCCACACACCTACAGCCACACAACAGGGAGAAGGCAATAGTATGGTCACTGCCAACCCAGGAAGGTTTCCAGGTTCTATATGTGCCATCTGTCAAAGTCTTTAAATTCAAGAGAAAAATAATTAAAATAATAATAATAAAAAAAAACCACAAACAACTGATCTACAAGTGACTGTTAGGAACAGGAGGAGGGGAAGAAAAAAAAAAAAAGACTTCAACCTGGCAGAGTTGCAAGACAAGCACCAGAGCTCTTGAAAATTAGGAGTTAGGTTTTTTTCATGAACAGTAGCTTAATAAATTTACTGGATGCTACTCTCTTTCATATTCTGGGCAATTTAGTTATTTTTTTTTCCCCTGTCACATTCTGCTTTCCTCAACTGTACTACTGTGGAAGGAGGGGAAAAAAAGCTGCCTTACATTTTTATCTTACCTCAAGATCTTTCTCCAAGACCTCAGGTTTAAGATAATGGTTAAAAGCCATTCCCTGTTATGCATCTTTCACTCTCTCAGACATTGTGTCATCATTTCTCCCACAGCATAAGTCTAGTCTGCACTGGAAATGTTATGTTTTTATAAAAGTTAGAACAAAATGTTAAAACCAACTTCATGCACTACCCGTCTCTAAGTCACCTTCAGGACTGCCTAGGCCAACTTAAAATTCAACATCCTGAGAGGCAGGGAAAAAGAGACGCTGTCTTGTTGATCCAGAACAATGTACAAGATCCCAGCTCCTTCCTCGCTGCTTCCAGGTCTCCACTGTTCCATGCCATTTAGGAGAGGTTTTTGTTTTCACTAAAGATTCAAGTCTTGAAGCCATGCTTCAGAAACACACAAAGGCATATAATAAGCCTCAATGCCAACACAAGGCATAAGGACTTAGACTCATTCACCTTCTTACTAGGCTACCCCTAATGCCACAGCTGCAATGGAAACAAGATTTGGCTAATGGCAGCACAATTTCCTGCTGTTGAGACTTGCAAACTAACAGCAGCCCAGTTGCACTCCTCCACGTGAAGAGCTCAAGACAATCCACACAGCTGCTAAGGAGGGGAAGATGCACACATTTGTCACCAAATCTCAATGTCATCTCAGCAATCAGTACACGTAAGGATCTCCATGCGACCTTCCCTCTTTTGGTGGTGATTTCTATCCAGACTGCCAATTTACAAGACTGAGGAACCCCCAGTATCAGTTTGGTTGAGAAGGACTCAAAAGTTTCCTTAGTGCTAGCTGGCAAACAAGTACACCCAAAGACCCTGACTTCCCACCTAATGTTGGTGACTTTCTGTGCAAGTAACGGCACGGTACAGCTGTGCTAGGCACTTGGAAGACTGATAGATATTTAAAAAGCACAGCGCACAGCAAATGTAGATTAAAGGTGTCTCCCCACACCGTCTATGTTTCCATGGGCAACCCAACAGCATCTGAACAGATTTCTCAATTTATTTCCCCTCACTCCAAACAGCTGCCTGCTTCTTTCCCAGCTCTCCCGGTCCCTCCCCACACCCAGTCTCTCATTTTCACACGCTGAAAACCAGTACTTGGGCAACTTCCATTTCAAAAAACCTCTTCTGCCTGATGCTCCAAAAATACCTCCTCAAATACTCTAGAATGCCATCACTCTACAACTGCAAAGGAATCAGTGATGTTATCACTGACATCTGATGGCCTACTGAGATTAGGATTAAATAACATTTAAGAATACTTGCGAGTTTCCTAATTGCTTCCCACTTCCCTTGCACAAGGTGGCATGTGCACACACATTTCATACGTAAGCACCCAAAACGCATTTGCAAGTCTATGATACAGAGCAGCTGCCTAGCTAGAGTAATACTTTGAATGTCTTCAAAAACAATGCATTGTTCTAGTTAAAATTTCAAGCGAGTGTTGCACTCTAAAATGAAAAGCACTGTTCAAAATACAAATCGTCAATCAAAAGCACTTCAGTCAAGTCCAAATACACCCACGATTCCATACTAAAAAATCTGGTCTTATAAAAAAAAAAAAGGGAATATAATTCTCTTTGCCATTCTTAATTGCAAAGCTGTTAGTCTAAATATTACACCTTGTAAAGGAAGCCATTTGCCATTGTAATTTTGCCAGAAAGTGAAGAATCTTGGCAACAGCAATTCAGGCTTTTGAATGCCAAAACAGATACATACTTCAGAAGAAGCACAGAGGAACCGATGCCATCTCACTTTAAGTCTTGCCAAATAAAATTAAATAAAATTAAATAAAATATAGGCAGTTCAGCAATTTTGGGTTTCCTGAAGCTGCCTAAAATTCTGTGAAGGCTTCTCAAGACTCAAAGTTTGTGTTCACCCCATCAGGATGAAAAGTGCTGGAAGAAAAATAGTTACTTCACACCTTGCCCATTTGAGCAAGGATTTTTCTCCCTGTCCCTGAAGAAGTTACTCCAGCTTAAAAACCAAACTTTGTTACAAGCCATGAAATATTTATGAAACTGCAGTTCTACCATCTCCCTTGATTGCTCAAAATCCTATTCTACCTTCTAATAGTTAAATCGATAGCTTTGAAGCGGGAACTCTGACAACTAAACAGTCTGCCTCCCAGTCTATATGAAATGTTAATTAGACAGAAACTGATGTAAAGAACTCTGCTGCAGCATACAGTACACAGGCCATTAGCCATATGCAGAAGTAGGGCAGGTCCACAGATGCATGGCCGGGGCAAGTGATGCATTAACAAGGCAGTCCAGGGACATCAACTGAATATTCAGGGAATAATGGTCTCTAATTTTGCATATATAGTTTCTCACTACCTTTTCTCACACGAAAAATCACAAAACTGACCCTTACACACTACTGATTCTGTCCTCCATGTGGTCATTTTCCCTTTAGTTTTTTTCTCGTTGTTGTTGGGTTTGTTTTTTTTTTGTTTTGTTTTGCACAGCCCGTTCACATTTCTCATACTACACAAACCAAAGTTCTGTAAATTTGGGAAATAGCCTAAATAATTATTTCCTTCTGTTATTTTAGGCTTTTATTATCCAACCTGAAGACTTAGAGTGAAGTTACACAACAGTTGGGATGATTTAATAGCTTATTTCTGCCAAGAACAGGACAGGCATCCCACTCTTCATCATCCCTTGCTCTGCTTTCTTCCTCCACTTCCTCCCAGCAACTTTCTGGCACTCCTTTCTCCTCTTTTTGAAAGATGTACGGTCCTTAATGAGTTCAGTTTGCAAAATTAAAAAGTTTTCTGTTCTCTTAATTAGCTCATTGTTTCTGCTGGGTTATTTTTCTGTTAAGTTTATTAAACTTAGATTTGACAAGCAGCTCAGCTGGCACAAAGTGAATGGCAGCAGAGGATGTGCAGGAAGGGAAAGGAAGAGGAACACTCCTTTCCAGTGGCAGCAAAATGTAACTTTCATTTTCTTTGTTTACTGCCATTAGGAGCTGGCAAACCCTTCCTGTTGCATGTCAGAGAATTACTGCTTTCTAAGCATCTCACAGAAGATAAACATTTGGGTAAATCTCCAAACAAAATATAAAGTTGCATCTTCTCAAGTGCACTTAATTTCTGCTTCTCTTGAATAGTCACCAAAGCACTGGGTTTTGGATCCAACACACTACCCCTCTGTTCTTTCAACTTTCACTGGTGCAAACGGTCCTTCTCTCTGACGCAGGGGTGGGATCTGAAAGCCAGTGGCTCTTGGCCCCCAATCCAGACTGAACTACAGAAAAGACATTTTTCTATATAACTGCTGTAGAAAATGAGCAAGTGCATCAGTTTGCACGCTAAGCATTTTGCCTTCGTTGAAGGAAGTCGTATTGTTACAGATTCTGGCTGAAAACACAGCTTAAATCAACAGCGTTACATTAAACCTCAGCATTACATCAAGAAGATGTACCCAAGTTAATCAACACCCCCTTACTAAGATAATAAGAGGACAGGATGCTGCCCACTTTGGAGTCCCCTAACAACAAATGCTAGGAGAGTGAGTAGCTGAGACATATACATGCATCTGACACAAAAGGGGGACACAAATTCATAGAGCAGTTATCTAAAGCATCTGCACCCCATCTTTCCTCTGTTTCCTCATTTCTCTTCAATATTTCTGCTTTGAAGGAAAATCTTCCAGAGTTTTACCTGCCCTTCTAACTGATGTAAAATAAAGAGAAAAGAAAAACCACGAACAAAACAATCTCCCACCACGTGACAACATGATCAGCTTTCCCCCAAGATCCATTCTACGATAATCACAGTTATTTGTAGCTTGCATTTCTCTGCTTGGATGCTTTCCACGTGGAAGCTTCCCTCTCAGTTAGGTTTACACAGAAGGCTAAGCAAAGCTTCTCACAGAATTCGGCAGTTTTTGTAACACAGCACTGGCTACAACACCTCAACCAACCTGCACGCAGAGGTGTAGGCAACTATCTGTCAATGCCACCCACAATTTCTCCTCTCGTCCTCCCTGCCTTCTGAAATTTTCACATGGGTCAAAATATTTCTCCCGGATTTAACTAAGACTGAGAGGTACCGATGCAGAGCAAGGACATTAGAAAGGTTTCCCATTTTGATGATTTATGGCACTTACTACTAACAGTTAACACAACAGTAAGCTTAAGTGTACATATGTCACTCACTGTTCTCTTTGTACAAGTTCTTTTTTTTTTTTTTTTTTGGAGAGTTATTAACCAGGATTATCAGAAGCTTTTATTTAGACAGCAAGGCTCATGTTTTTAAAGCAAATCAGTTGACTGAGGCTTTTACAGTTATCTATAATTTATGTTAGTGAATAAGCACTAGTTTATTTACACTGTCTAATACCATATAAATGGCTGAAACTGCAGGACAAGCTTAGACATTTCAATCCAAACAGAGTGCTTCTCACTACAACAGTATCGCTGAGCATCACAAGAGGTATGCTTAAGCACACAGGTTATTCTCACTATATTCCTTGTTCACAAGGTTGGAACACTCAGGACAAAGTCTTTCTGCTCAGTCTTTGCAAAAATTACACACTGTAAACAGAGATGCATGCCTCAATCTCAACAGTACATTAATATTAGGGTGAGATATTCCCAAATACGATTTATTCTAAAGAAGCCAGCTGTCCAATCAGCCACGAGCCAGCCGAAACACAGAGAAGGAATAAGTAATAAGACTAACTATAAGCAATAAACAAGGAAACACACTTTACCTCTCAGATACAGCAGGATAGAAATTACAGTAGTAGAGATGGTAAGTGATACATCAGAGTTGTGAGTAGACCAGCAACGTGTATGAGCCCCAGACAACATCAACCCCAAGGAAGCAGACAACCACTAGCTCATCTCCTATTTCTAAGGAACACAAGGAGGCAACTCCAGCAAATGCTCGAGATGAACAGAAGATTCAGCCATTCAAAAGGGACATAGCAAGAAATGCTAAAGATAATCCACCCAAACTAGAGCAACAGATACATCTTTACGTGACTGGAACACAAAAATTGCACCCATCCAGCTTAGAGGACATAACCAGGAGGCAGCAGTGAAGCAAATGAATGCAGTGAAACACTAGCTGTGGCAAAACATACTCAGCTGAAAAAAGTACACACAGTTTTAAGATGCTGATGTCATAGTTACTTCATGATATCTTAACACTGCTTTACCAACAAATCAAAGCAATCTCTTATATCAAAGAGAGCATTCTGTAATCTCAGGTGCATTTGCTGGTAAGTACACAACACAAAAGCTCCAAATGCATAGGTGACTTACAACCCTGACTGCCTGCTGGGAAGTGTAACACCACAACTAACAATCACAGAATTGTAGGGGTTGGAAGGGACCTCCAGAGATCATCAAGTCCAACCCCAAAATATCACACTTTAATCCTACCAACTTACACAGCCTTTCAGGCTTCCTAAATAATTCAGTCTAAAGCTTTACCAGTCAGCTAACAAAAACCTGAAACAATGCTGATCTCCATTTTAAATAATCTACTGTCAGAAATCATATAAAAGAATGTTTACTGCTGGTCTATTCTTGGACACAGACCGGGAATTTCTCCTTAAAATAAATAAATACCATAAATATCCAAATAAATACTAGATAAGAAATGCAAAAGTCTTTATTACTCTGGTGATTTTTTTGGCCCTTGAAAAGATTTCAATCTGATATTTTAAAAGTGAGTATGTTGGTCTACTAGCAAAAATAACTCCCCTGGACAAACAGGGCATTGCTTTTCCAAGTAAGAATATACGAAACAGAAAATACACTTACAGAATAGGTTAATATTTTATAGAAGGGTTAATGTGTTAATGTGCAAAGGAAACTGAAGTCTGGCCAACAGATCACATGTCCCATGTCCATTCATGTACACTTATTTATTGCTACTAACCTGCACCTGCAGAAAGAGGAAGAAAGAATATTCCTTCTTTTGATCCTCAAGGTCATGAGATGACTGAAATCCCAGCTTCACAAAGACTATGGAAAGGTTCTAAGTGACACAGTTTCCATCAACCTTTTCAAAATGCAGTGCTGGAAAGTACAGGAAAGAAACCTGAAATAATACCACCCAGGCTTTGCAGACTATGTCAACTTAATTAGAATGGTATTTTGGCAGCACCCAAAGATTACATATCGAAGCCTGGGTAGCAGGCCAAATACTTGACTAGAACATTTTGCCAAGCCACCTACATTAAGAGCTACTTCCCTGTTCTTCCAGGGTGCCATATAGAAAATGTGTTGTTTCAGGTCTTATAAAACTATTTAACAGAGGCATGAAACAGTGAAAGTCACCAGCACCAAAGGTTAACTGGATATGCACTAAACTAGAAACATCCCTAGTTAACCTTCAAACTATAAAGCTGCTGAAGGGGAACATTTGTTCTCAGAGGGCATAAGCTCCAAATGTGGTGAAAATACCTTCTGTAATTTCTTACTCTACATACCAATGTATTTTAACCCTAAGAACACTTCTACCCCAAGCTTGGAACCCACACCCAGGTCTCACCCACATCCTTCCATCCCTGAAGTTGTCCATTTGGTACTGGAAGTAGCGGCCCATGTTGCAGACTGAAGCAAACCTCGGCCCAGAGCTGGTTATCCCTCTACTACAGAGTAAGAGAATAATTTTTATTAAAACCCAGCACTACTAGAAGAGATGGCTTCACATAACTGCCTGCTTTAGACAAATACCTGTCACAGGTTTTCACACTTCTTTCCCATTAAAAGACAAACATTTCCTTTACCTATAGCTGTGCTACTTACAGATCTCTAAGAGATCCCTTCCTTGCAATATCTTTTCCCCTTCACTTGGGCTGCAGTGCCACAGAATTTGCTACCAACACCTGATACTCTGTCCTCTTTACACCTTTGTTAGTCTTAGGCAAATTCTGCTATAGCCATCATACATTTGCTTTCTGCAATCTTGCCTACGGTTCAGGAAATCATCTAAGTCAGTAGCCTAAAATAAGCAACAGCATTTTCATGAGAATTGTCTCATTTAACAAAATGTGAATCTCTTCATTAAGCAAAACAAAATGAAAAAAATGCTTCCCTATTCCAGAACAAGAGAGATGCAGAAATCCATTGAAGATGTATGTCTCTCAAAAGCAAGGTTTGAGAAAGCTAACTCATAGGGAAGAAGGTTTGTGTTTGTTTTCCTTTTATTTTCCCCATGGTGCAGGAGATGCTGTGGTTCCCAGAAAAGCTTCAAGTTGTGAGCTATGCCAGTGCTGTCTTCTGAGCTACAGTCATGCCGTCATACTCCATTCCTGCTGCAGTGCAACCCTCTGTGTAACAGCATGTTGCCCAATAAAGTATTTTGGTAAATTGCAGTGTGACTACTCAGAATGGTGAGGTTAGTGGCAAGAATAACAAGGATATCATTTCCCCCATAATTGCAAGCAGAAGAACCAGCCAGAAAAAAAAAATCTTACAGCTCAAGAAGTTTAGGGTGGCAGAAAACCACTGACACCAGATGGAGAAGTAGAAACACTAAGCAAACAAACATAAGAAAGACATACCTCAATTTAACCCAGGATCTGAGAAATGGAAAAACATGATTGCTTTCTACCAGGCTTTGACATGACAGAGTCCTCCATCTTTTGATATAGTCAAGTGCTCAGCAAGTAAAGCCTTTTAAAATCTTATGAGATAGATACTTATATATATTAAAAAAAAAAAAAAACTGGAAAGGGCAGAATTGTTTGTGTTCTTGCACGGAACAAAGCAGAAACTATTTCCTCAGCAGAGAACACATGTAACAAGAGGGACTAGACTCCTATTATCTGCACATGAGCATCATTATCATCATTCTCTGGTAATGTGGAACGATGTGTCTACAGAGGAAATGACAAGCAAAACTAACAAGTGACCCTGTACAGTCAGGTAAAGTCAGCATGGGGATTCTTACTTATAAGGAATCTTATCAGAAATCATAGGAAAATATTTATTTATACTTATATGACTTCATCTGAATGAATGCTTCTGAATGAAGTTCAGAACATTCTCTTTGATTTGAGAGTTGCCTTTATTCATAATTTTTCCCCTAACACATTCACGAAAGGTCCCACTAGCCTTAGAAGTCAGATATTCACAGTGCGGCCTCAACAACCACTTGCAGAAACATCCAGCCAGAACACACAGAGGTGCTCACATGCCATCACATTTCAGGAGCCAATGGAAATAAGTCAGAGGCAGAAAACTACCCCCAACAAACCAACTCTGCTTCACATCATGAGAAAAGTCAGAGACAATGGCAGTTTAGGAAAACTTGTCTTATCAAAAAGGACCAGGCCAGCTACACAGTCAGCATCAGGGCCTGAAGTGAGTGGCCAACTACAAAGCAAGGCCACACCACTGCGGTTTCATTCATTGTGTCCACACACAATTCCCACTGCTCCTACCACACTCAGCATCAGCATGCAGCTCTTGGACAAACCATGGCCTACAGCTGGTGGTCACTAGCACAGGGATGGCAAGGGAGTGGTTAAACAGCATGGATTTCACAAGCCCACAGTTACAAAACAGATATGAGCAAGTACTCTGCTGGCAATTACAACTCTAACTTTATTTTATTTTTTCCTACCATAAGAGCAGATGTTGCAGTTATTCGAAGGTTTTCACAACCTTAATTGTTGACCTTAATTGTTGTTAATCTTTCCCATGCAGTGGAGACAGAGAGACGCCACCCATGTTTTCTGAAGAAGATAGTGTCCTACGGCGTATGAGTAATAAAAGAAAGCATTGTCTGTCTTCTCCCTACTGTGTGAAATACAAGAGTATTAGGATTGGCCAGCAGCATGGAAGAGAAGGGACGAACGAGTGACTCAGCCATTTTATTTATTTTCTGGAGGACACATCTGCTGCAGGACAGTGCTGTGACATCGAGGTTGCTTTTCCTCTCCCTGCCCTGAGCGTGGCAAAGCTTCCAAGTGTCAGTGAAGGAAGCACTGCATTTAGACTTCAAGACGCCTGAAACAGCTGATCCACAAAGCAACCCGTCCACCTCACTGAGCATCGTTGAGCTGTAGTATTAAGGAGCAAAGCGTTGAGTTTCACAGGACAATATTAAGTTTCATAAACAAGTTCTCACACTAGGCAAGAAAGAGACATTTCAGTGTGCACTCAGGATCATTGCAACGATGCACGGAAGCTCCCCCATTCTTCCCCTGTGCTAATGGGAGGCTTGACAGGACTTCTTGCTCATTCACGGAAGCTCATCTTTTTGCTTCACACTGTGGCAACTGTTTTCTAAGAAGTACATTCCTCTAAATTTGTTCTGCCAAGTGTACTTGAAGATGTTAACTCAGTGTCCCAGTAACCTGAGAACCACCAACACTCAAGTCGGACACTGAAGTTCATAAGTGAAACACGGGATGTACTGATGCTGTAAAAAGGCACTGCTCCTAGCTTTAGGCATAAGCTCCAGAAATCAGGATGGGGGAGATCAGTTTCACATTTATGTTTAGCTTCAAACAAATGCCCAGAGTGAACTTGGATACAAGGCCAAAACCAAAGACCAGACTGCAGTGGCATGTGCCACCTGTTTTAATGCAAAACACGAAGTAAATCCTTCCTTGTTCTCACCCTAGAATTCACCTCATCAGCAACTATCTTAAAAGTTCTTCAGCAGGAAGAAAACAATGAAGTAACATCTCCTAAGCACTTTTGTTTCATTTGCTCACTGAAAGAAAAACAGTATAAAATAAAAATTGCTAAAAGTCGAGCTCCAAAAGCTCACCAGGCACCGTACATTAGGCAATGGCTGATAAAGGACAATTTAGGACATGTGTTAAAGGCAGGAGTAAATTACTAGAACGTAATGAACATAGTCAAGATTCTTGAAGGAAAACATCAAAGTGTCAAGCTATTAATTACAGTTTAAACTCTGGCATACCGCTACTGAGCTGGACATAGCACAGCTGTTGGTAAGTTTAAATGAGTTTTCAGAATCAAGTTAAAGATAAATCTGGAAAAACTCAAGAATTTACTTCGATATCAAAAGAACTAGTTAAAACTAGATCAAATAGGCACTGATAAATACGATAGCATGAGGTAGAGTCGGCACAGCTTTTTCACAAGTTTTCACTCAAAGCTACTCAAGTTTTGCAACAGGAAAGAGTAAAGACATTTGGACACTATCCCTGTCTAAGGACTCTCACAAGAAACTGACCTGCCACAGTTTGTAGCAGTAGCCCCCTTCCCTTAACCGTCATCTGAAGGATAAGAAATTAGGGTAGGAAAAAAGTGAGGTTGTTCCATGTAAGAGTCTTAGGTGCCACTGATGTTTCCATTCTTTTCAATGGATTTGTATACCATCTAAAGGATGACAAACAGTGAAAGTTGTAGAGTTGTTGACAAGGCAAACTACTAAGTCACCTTAGCTAGAAAATAACCCAAAGCACGGCGGAACAAACTCATGACCCTGAGCAAATGAGCAACTGAAAGGGTAACTCTGACCTTCCATAGACTGAAGCCGATGTATAAAAAAATAGAAAAAAAAATAACCCCATCCTTGAGTATCACTGCAATAGCTCTCAAGGTTTATTTGAAAGCATCGGCTTGGTGTTCAGAAGGCAGACAATATCTCACATTGAAGTACAGCATTCAAAATTAAGAAATTGCTGCAAGCAAAGGAGAATCATGACAAGTCATTAAACTCAGGGCACACCCACTTCTCAAAACCTGTGGGCTGTTATGACACCAGAAGAGTAAAATAGAATTAGAAGAAGTACAGAGGAGAGGAATTCCGACAGCAGAAATTAACAGACCTGAATCTTTCAGCTTTGAGAAAAACAGAGGGAGAAGAAGACAGACATCATCTAGTCAGTTATGAATGACACAGGCACAGTGCCCAGAAAACTGACTATTCCTTCCAAAAGTAATAGGTAGGCAAGAGACCTAAAGGGGGTAAGAAGTGATCAGTGAAAAAAGTCATCCATGGGATGATCTGGACATATCAACATGTCAAAATAATTTAGGCTGAATACTAGGAAAAAAAAAAACTTGTCAAAAGCTCCATTTTCCTTCTTGGGAAAGGGAGCCCTGCAAAAATTCCATTTTCAAAGAGAGAAACCAAGGCAGCCAGAAAGGATTTTGAGGTCACCAAACAGGCCCCGAGCACAGACTGCAGTAGAAAGAAGATTCCTGAGCTACAAGCTGTGCAACTCAAGGCATTGCTGTCCCCAGCTGCCAGCCCCAGCTTCTTTCTGCTCAAGGTCGGGTCCTCCCCTAGAGGCTGCAGGATAGAGGGCTACTTACCCCTCTGCTGGTCTCATTAATATAGCACTTCCACATAACCTGATTGACAACGCAAATTAACACTGTTAGATCTTTTTAAAGTTAATACTCCTGCTGTGAATGGTGGGTACTAGACACAAAACTCACTGTGATGGTGGAGGAGAACCAGAGGGACAACCACACTAGAGAGGCTAAGAAGCACAGCCTCAGCACCACTGCACTGGATCCTCAAAAAGGTAATGCACCAAGTTAACAGATTTGTACCTTCAACAACTTGGCACAGGCTTAAAAACTGCAGTTGCTAGGCATCTTCCAAATAGCATTCACTTTCAACAGCAAGTCCCGCTGAGTGCTGCAGTATGCAGAAGGTAGAATACATATAGCTTGTGATTTGACAAGCATACGCCTAAACGCTAGCTCCATACAACACAAAACACTAACTCCTTCACTGGAGTGTCTGTCCCATGATTTCTACAAGAATTTCTTGCACCCAGGATGTGGTGCATTTCAGCTCTGATTACAAAAGGCACCACTTTCACACCAATCATCTAGGAAGACTCTGTAGATCAAGACAAAGAGCAAATTTAAACGTAAAAGAATATGAAACTTCGTACACCGGAGAATGAACTCTTCATACCACAAGTCCAACACTGTACTGAAAGCTGTTAAGAGTCAGCAATTGAACAAGGCCTCAAACTCCTCTTTCATCAGCTTTTTGTTTTGAATGAGATGAAAAATAAATCCAAAATAGCATGAGAGTCATAGCACCAAAAGATTCTGGTTTTTTCATGTTCCTAAAATAACACGCTGGAAAGATATCTACAAAAATACCTTTTAGGTACATTCAGCTTTCATCTCAAGCATCGTCACGATTCTATCCAATGTGGCATTTGCATAAAGCTACATGAAGTGCTACCTCATCCGCAGCCACGTTCTGACAAGGAGAACTGGGACCAATGGCTTCAAAGCACCAGGGCACTTAGATAACATCCCCCCATGCACAGAGAAATTCAGATTCCACTAGCTTGCCTCACTGACGTCTGAGCGATCTAAGAGACGGCGGCAGTAAGCAATGTCACCAGAGGTAAAGCCATCAGGAAGAATGCACTGAAGTGGAAAATCATGCTTCGTTTCAGATGCTTGAAGGTGCAAGTTATTTTCACTGTACTTTTCGTCCAGGGAATGTTTTAACAGGGAAAAGTGAGCAGCAGCAGTATGTTTCGGTAACCATACTCCATTTCCTTTATTTCTCCTAGGTAAATCAGGGAACAATGATGTCTTATTTGGACAGGCCCCTGCTTCTCAGCTCACCTCAGCACTCTGCACACGGGGAAGGACACAGCTGGCTATCTGTGGTGAGATGGCACAGTGCAGCCACCATTACCTCCCACACTCAGCCTTCTAGGAATTTCCCAAGTGGCTGCTGAAGGATTAGGAGCCATAATGCTATTAAACACTGCAATATCAAAGTCTGAATTAAAGTACACAGTTCTCTCTTAATACAAGGATTTTTGTTTTTATTTTTAAACCTCTGGAAAAGCATCTGAGGAACATCATCAGGAAGCGAGGTCAGAACTGGCAGCTTCGCAAGCAAGAAAGTAGGGCTTACTTTCACATTGTACTCTGCCTATTACTTTAGATTACTGATTGCAGAGCAACAAGTTATTCCCTCCCTAATTGAGTTCCAGTCTAAAATAGTCCTGTTATTTTTAGTATAGTACTTAAGTATCTGAACCATGGCCTGTACTGCAAAAGCTGGCATGTATCCCCGGCCATACCAGAAATTCCGATATTAAACAAGAACACACACGCCACATATCTAGGCCAATTTTTGTTCTTCTTTGTTGTCTTTAGTGGGAGACTTTGAAGACTTGAAATGCTAAGAGCAGGCCAAAAATGGCACAGGCATATTCGCTAATGCTGCATTTAAAGCCTCTCTACCAGCTACTGTGTGACAGGGGAATCAACAGAGCAAGAAGAGAGCACATGGTAGAGTGGCAGTGGTGGAGAGTTCAACAGTATTGATTAGTGAAGATCAAGTTGACTGTCTTTTAACAAGATAAGGCATAGGTAGAAGATGAGAAAGGGAGTATTTCACTTCAGCTTTGCTTACTACAAATCAGCACAAGTTCTGAGCCACTAGAAGAGAGAGACTAATTGTACCCTTGTAACTCACCCCTCTCCTACTCCCTTCCATGCTGCACATACAGTGATAAATTCAAACTAGAAAAGAAATGAAAGGTCCGTGTTAAATGTGTTTACACACAAGCAGAAAGATTATGTAAGCCATGTCTGACAAACAACATGCGACTGCAGAAGAAACAAGAGAAGACCAAAGCAAGACTTCACCATTTCCAAGTCAGCCTCTCCACCTTCCATCAGAGGGGGTGACCACTGCCTTGTAACATGCTAATTCTGAAGTATGAAAGCTAGAACAGGATGAGAAGCATCATCAAGCTGTTCTAATGAAGTCTGTCTACCTTGTGAGATCACCTCCTCTTACTTTGTACTACCACTGTGAACGTGTTTTTGTTAGACAAGGAAGAACAGGTTTCCAAAAGGAATTTATTCTGCCCTTATGCATTTTGGAGAAAGGAAGTCAACTCCCTGGAACAGCTTTCAAGAGAAGATTCTAACCTGAAAGGAGACTGCCAGCCAACAAAAATTTGTTAGTGTCTATTACTACTAGACCATCTGTTCTTGAAACTGTATGTTCCTTTTCAGAAGGAACAGTTTTGTGAACAGTTTTATCATTGTTCGTTGTTTCCACTCCATAAGCATCCCCTTACCCAACATGTTTCTAGATCTGGTTATGACACATAGCCAAAACTCTAGTTTATCATATTATCTAGGCATCTGGGATCCATTGATATATGTAAGTGCTTTTTAAACAATCATAGACTCAGACAGCAGCAGAAACACCACAAAAAAAATTCACAGAGCTTATGAATTATGACAAGCTGATTGAAACATCAACTAAATACTGTCCTCAAACCCAAATTTGAGGAAACTCACTAACATGAAGATCCAACCTTTTGGCATTTGTCCATTAACCATTTAAATGGGCTGATCATGGATGAAGGAATTTGCCTTCATATTTTAAGATATCTTTCTACCATTGTTTGTTCTCATAACTCCAGCTTTTAATTGGTTTCCAGTTAATCCTCAAATCTAATGTGTCAAAGTTTTAATGTTACCTACATATAACTAAAAGCAACTAACAGTTGTTTCTTCTTCCCCACCAGCTGCACAACTCATGCACAGTCCCTCCACCTGCATTAACAATACAGCACTGAAAAGAGAAAGAGTCACAAGGGAACTACCACAATTCGTGCAATAAGTGGAGGTAAAAGCAAGATACATTAACAAATAATGAAATAAAAAAACCTCATCCTGTAATTCTACAGCAATAAAGTAGTGATCAAGGTCAATTCACTCACTTTTTCAGAAAAAGCCGCAGGTAACAAGATGGTCAAAACAAACAAAAAACACCTAGAACTGGTAAAAAGAAAAAATAATATCAAAATAGCACAGATCAGACACCACTAAGGTGAAAACATTCTCTCAAATTATTAGGTTTTGACTTAATTGAGTCATGAACATACTTATCAGTTAGGGTTTCTGTTAAAAATTCAAGCCATTAGTAATCATTTTTCAGTATCCACAGACAGTTGACGAGGTAACAGAGGCTGGAAAAGCACAAACAGCAGTATCTTCAGTAAGTGAGAGGGGAAAGGAGCAAAAAGAACTTGAAGAATGATCATTGTTTCTTATTTGCACTTGAATTGTTGTTAAATTTATCTGTTAGCACTGAGAAAAAAAAAGAATAAGATCCGAATAAACAAGAACTGATTGTTTATGGATAAGTCAGGTCAAACAAACTCAACTTCCAACTCCAGAAAAAAGGCAGAAGCAGTGAACACAGAATCCTGAAATTAGCAAAACCACATCAAAAGATTTAACCCATATCCTTATAGAAAACAAGGAAAGTTCTGTCCTATAGCAGACTATAACAACCGTCTTATGGTAGACTGGAAAGTGATAGGTAACTGAACTTATTTACTCACAGTCAAAAAATACTGGAAAGTCTTAAAAAAAACAAAACATGACACTGAATAACTGCTGCAGAGATCTGTCTAAAGATCTCCCATAATATTCTAATAGAGATGCTTCAGGTAACGAAGGAAAAAGTGACTTGTAAAGTCCTGGGGAAGCTGCTAACTTAGACAAACCTGTCAGCTTGCTGGAAGAATGAAATGAATGTAAATTTTACAAACTAGAAAAGCTCTGTTAAGGAAAAGACAAAATACCACTTAAGAGTATATACGGAACATATGTGAGAATCAAGAAGTAGCAGTTCTGTTCTACTTGTAGCTGATAAAGCTTCCAACACAATGCTGTATCCAGTTTTCAGCAAATCTCAAAAATGATCAACTGGAAGGAATCCAAGGAAAAGCAATAGGAACATCATAGAATTAGAAAAACATGACATCTGGGAGGGAAAAAAAAATGGAAAAAAAAACAGAATGAATTGGAGTTTAGCCAAAGAAGAGAAAGTAAGGGTCACAATGATATTCTTCATATATATGTATATATATATATATAAAGTCTGCTGCAAAGGAAGAGGAAAGAGTTCTCCATGCCCACAGCCTTCAGAACAAGAAACAGAAGTTTAAAAAAGCAACAAAGAAGATTTAGGAAAACATCACTGGGTGGAGTGGCAGGGAGGGGGTGGTGTGAGGGCACTGAAGAAGGGAAAGAAAAACACCAAATCAAAATTGCAAAAAGGAAAAAAACAATGAGTCAACAAACACACTGTCTGGAAAGTACATGGAGTCTCCCCATCAATGTCACTGAACTTCTAGAAAAAAAAAGTAGTTACGCCTCAGCTTTTCATTGACTAGTTGACCTCTCTAAACTCTCATCTCCAAATCCAGGACTGGTTTTACTTCTCTTGCGACCCAATGAGTTACACTGAGAAGGTCGATGAGGTGTGTATGGGCTGTAACTTCAAGCTAAAATACCTACAGAGAAAGATAACCTGTTATTTGCCTTTTGATATAAGGATTCAGCTGTGTCCCAGTGCTACAAATAAAGCAGAGTTTAACAGCAAAGAAACACGTGGCCAACACCTTGCAGGGAGCAGCACATGAAGAATTTTTCTGGAGTCATTCTGGAGGACAAAGAGCAGAAACACCACTGAAGTGTACTGTCCTGAATATTTTTATGCGCTTAGCCATGGTCTATGAGCTGCTGATCAAAATTATAAGGTTTCACTGCCTCTCAGGTTTTTGACATGTACAAAGAGTGGTGAAAGTTCTTCTTCCAAAGGAGCGTGGAAGAGAACCATGTGTATGTGGTTGATCCATCACAATTAAGTGAAGTTAATTCTGTAAGATACAACCTTATCATTTTGCAGCTTGGCATCAACGCTTGCTAGGTATCAAGAGTGTATGAAAGTTAAGAAATATTTCAGTCCCTCTAGTATTTTTAGCTCATAAATTGTGAGCACTGAGATGTACCCACCAGCAGACACCAAACCACATCTACATTTGTTCTATCTAAAACCCGAGGGAATATTTACAGGGGGGGAAAAAAACAAAAACAAAAAAAAACCGAACAACTCTGATTAGACATAGATGCAATCATTTTCATCTTACTCAGCCAGTTTTCTCTCCCCAGTTCCCCCCACATACACCGCATTTTGGATTCCACCACTTACATCAACTGAAGTAGCCTGGGACGTGCATTTTACAAATCTCACAAATCCTCCGTTCCTTGGTACAACACTTAGCTTAGACTTCAGCCATGCAACTGGAAGATATTTAAGGAAGCCACAGAGGCTTAAGGGTGGCTTTGGGATTGCATTTGCTTTATAACTATTTTTTGACACTGTATGTTATCTGCCATCTTTTTGTGAGTATACCAAAGCAACACGCTGATTCAGGGAGAAATATTTATACGGTTATTTCACGCAGTTTTTCTTAAATCCATCAACTAGATCCAACCACTTCTTGTTCTAAGAAATAGGAATTTATGTAAATATCACAGCAACATCAAGGAGAATCTGCAAGTTAAGATCAGGTTTCTGTGCATGGGAGGGGCTCGCTGTGGATTTATCAGATTAGCAGTGGTGCCCTTCCCTCACTATGAGGAATGACTTTCCACTCCCTGCTTTGCATCTTCACCACTGCAGATATTGTGATGTTTGAGAGTACTAGGCTGACAATCCACAAAGGCAAATTACCAGTCCTTCCTAAAGAAGGACAAGGCTGGAGGGAAAGAAAAACAAATAAAAATAGGTGTAGACATTTTAAGCCAAGATAGCTGAGCAATCATTACCATTTCATAGCATTTAGAGGTACCATCATTTGCATTCAAGCCAGAAGTATTTTTGCTTAGCCAACTTGCTGTGTGGTAAGCCCTGAGATTCTTGGTTGTCCAAGCTGCCACCAGACTACAGGACACGGCAAATAAACGTCTACTCAAAAATGACAAATGTGGTTTAAAGTAACACTGAAGTTAGGCCAAATTTTAGATGTGCAATAGCTACCTGTATCCCACGTGGGATGTTTACCACACAGTGCGGTATAAATACTCAGTTCTCTCCTGCTTTTTTTTTTTCCTTCTTCCTAACACTTCCTCCGCATTCGAAAAGGCAATCATCTCACAAAATTTAATTTCTATAAACTGGGATTTAGAAGCCAATACAGAGCGATGTATAGATCACACATGCAAAATGCTGCCCGTAGAAACTGAGGCTCAACAGTGGCTCCAAAAAGTGGTACTTGCACTCCAAAGAGATCAGTCCTCATCAATGTCAAGAGCCACGACCTGGCTACTCCATGAGCTAAGACCGTTCCCTACCCCAGCTCACATCCTCCACATGCTGTTCACCTGAAGGATGGGCCAGCAGCCTGCTTTATCATCACACTAGAACTACCTATATAGACACGGGAAGGAATCTGATTGTCTCTCACATTGCTGAGAAATGAGTGTGCTGGAAAAGTCTAGACATGGACAAGTCCTGTGCATGAGACCTTACTGAACAGCTTCTGTGTGAGACCCCAGCAGTATCAACAAAGCATTCAATGAGTGCAAGATGTAGACTGTTTAAAAGAACTGCAAACGAGACAGGCCCACTTCCAGCTCTGTTAAGAGGCTACAGAGCATAACACAGGTGGAACACATACTCCATTTACTAATCCAGTAAAATTTCAATTGAAGAAATGCCAACAGTGCATTAATCCTAACACGCAGAAGGAAGTATAACACCCTATGAAAAGCAATATACTTCCTTTCACTCTTCTGTGTTCTCACTTCCCACACCTTGTGAACAGCCAGTTTTATCTGGAGATCAGTTGCAAGGCCCATACCAAACTCCACCACACCACAGAGCTGCTTCAGCATCCATTAAAGATCCCCGTGAACAAGTCTCCAACATCCATAATGTACTCTGGAAGCTCTGTGCAGATATTTTTTGCATAGAGAATCTGCACTCTCTGCAGTATAACCTTGGTTTGACTAACAGTGCCAGCATAAAACACTAAGAGTGCAAAACACAAAGGGGTAAACTCATCTTACCCCAAGATCATTTATTTTAAGGCACACTTCTATCCTTTTCTAGACAGTTTCAACTTGCCTTGATTCTGTGAAAAGTACCAGTGATTAGCTCCATTTCACCTTCAAGAAAGACTGGTGAGGGAAGAGATTATTAATCTTTCAGACACTTCCTCTAAGAGGTCCTCTTAGGCACTTCCTCCACAGCACTGCTGCTTACCACCAGCCCCAGCTCACAGCCGTCATCACCGGGGTCTTTCACCAGCTCTCCTGACAAAGATCCATGCACTCCTCCCAACCCTGGACCTCAAGAAAGAGAGTATTTGGATAGCAAGGAGGAGGACAGCACAGTCGTACAGCTGCTCAGTGTAGGACTGGGGGTACTGCTGAAGAACTGCCTGGAGACGGCCCTGGTTGAAGGACAGGAGGGGGATGAGAAGGAACCATTTGGGGAACCTCTGTTCTGTCCCTGCAGCAAACTAGGATTTTTAAGAGTTCGAAAGCTCTTTAGTCAAAGTACACATTCCTTTGTTCGGCTTCAGACAATTAAGACTCAGAATTAGAGGATGCCTGCACACTCAGAAGAAGTAAAGTAAGAACAGCTACTGGATGAAAGCACTGCTGCCCACATAGCACAGTGATGTATGGCTCAAACATAGGTTTAGGCAAAAATTCATTCTGACCACACAACTTGATCATAGATTTATACTCAAACACTGACTCCAGACAAGCTGCAGTTTAAAGAAAAAAGTCCCCATGGATGCTTCTGTCTGGGTAAGTCCTCCCTGAATCACTGCCAAAGCCATTACAGATGTGACATGGCTGAAGTCAAGCAGGCAAGTCAGCTAGATCTCAACTGAGAAGAGGAAGAAACCTGGCTGAACCACGTTAGTTACTTCTGTCATTCATTACTCCCTTCATCTCAATAGCCCCAAATCCAAATACTGCTATAGAAATGGATTGAAGCATTTACAGTGAATGCTGCTCATAAATTTGACCTTCATTCAGTAGCTGGTAAGCACTCAAAAGATGGGACAGCTAGACTATTTAATACTTTCTTTTTCTGGCTCTCCAAACGATTAAAAAAAACCAAAAACATTATTTTAGACCAAGGTAGAGCCCTCTAAGGAAGGCCCAGCATAGATCTCTTCCTCAAAGCATTTAAAAGTTCACATACTACTAAGTTGGTATCTAGCCAGAAAGTCTCAGTTAGTCAAGTAACTCATTTTTAGCACTAGCATTATAGAAAAATGCTAAGGGTGAAGTGAAGATATTAGAAATAGCATTCTATACAGTGCAATCGAGAACCTAAGAACCCAAATTTCAGCTTTTCACAAGCCCTGGGCAGTAAAACAAGTAAAGCCATGATCTTCTACCCCACACCAAAAAAAGATTCTACATTTCCAAGGTAACCAAAGATGATTCTTCATTTTTACCACAGGCAAGAACAACAACTGAAATCAGTGAAGCAGCATCTATTTCACTGTTCCTATGCTTCCCCACCTCCTACCTCAGGTAAAAGCATATCAGGTTTAGCAAGGCTGAGAAACTTGCAGCTCTATCAAACACAGCCCCTCAAGACTCACACGAATTTATGAGTGAGATCTGTTCAACAGAAACCAAAGTCCTTTCATAGTAGACAACAGCAGTCATCCCCAATGTCTTTTTTGACTTCTGCTGTAGAGATCACTTTTCAGAACTGAGCAGAAATCTTGCGACTGTGAGACACGCAAGAAAAAAAAAAGTGAAGATATTCCAGGAAAAATCATTTTGACCCATGACTGGCCTGAAACAAGTGTGAATGTAACAGGCAAGTGAATCCAATCTCCGTTTTCCCCCACAGCACTGAGGTAAGCACAATCAGCTATTATACTCAGTATTTCTCGTAACGTGAATAATGACTGATTTATTACCAGTTACTTCCTTGGTGTTTCTGACTTATGGCAATCATATCATAAGATACAGCTGCACATTACTTGCATAATCATCTGAAACTGCAGATGTACTACTTGTGCTCTTCAAATGTACAGAGCTATAGAAACATTTGTGTTATGGCTGAGTTAATCAAGAAATCCCCTCACACTGACACATTACACATTCATTTTAAGAAAACGACCAAACAACACACACCTAAAGAAGTCTGAAATTGAAACACCACTCACATTCACATTTCAGAGTACTATGCAAATCAGAGACATAAGCTAAACTCAAGTTCTTCTCTCCAAATCCATACACCCACTGTAAAAAGTACATAAATAAATTACAGTTTCCTTCCATAGGTAACCCTTGCAAATTCAGCCAGCCACTGGAAATACTGTGCAAAAGCCATATCTATTCAACAGCTTGGTTTTTTGGGGTTTTTTTTTGCACAGCTCTGTAACATTTGGAAATCTGTAGGATTATAAACTTACACTGGGACTTCATAAAACAAAAACAAAAAAAACCAACACAGTAGGCTTCCCTGGTTGAGTTGGACCAGCAGTTTACTATCACTGAAAGAAAATGAAATCCATTCTCTCCGCCGTATCTTCCCCTTCCTTTTCCTGCAAGGGCATGTCTCCTTGGCTGCCTCACTTCATGCTTCCCAGAGCTGATCCCATTCTCTAATCCAGAAGGCAACCAATTCATGAGAAAACAAGCATGCAGAGCAGCTCAATGCCTAGTTACAGCCAGCAGTGAGCACATATAGCGAATGAGCAAGATGGCACAAGATAAGAGACATTCTGGCAAAACAACATCATCTTTCAGCAGCAGACAGTTCTTTGCATCACTCACACCTTTTGCCTCTTTTCCACAGAAAAAGCTTCTTCAATCTTTTCACATCTGCAGACTTTTCATAACAGAAATCTATATTTCAGCACTAGAAAAAAAGACAAAAGTGACTCATGTCACTTCTGGCTATGCGCAAGCTGACTCCCCCTGAAGCTATACTGAGAGCTGCCAGATTGACCTAATGAGCTGCTCACATCATCTACAGAAGTACCACCTTGGCCTCTCTGAATTTTAAACAAGATAAACTTGTGGTGCAAATCCTGAAAGAAAGAGTTGGACTACTATACATTAAGAGGACTAGAAGTTCTCAGAGAAGTGTACCAGCAAACCTGAAGTAAGACCACCATAGCACAGAGCCCTTCCTTCAATCTGCTTTCTCAATGTCACCCATAAAAACTTTTTCCATTGCTGAGAAGAGTTGGAGCACATAAGTCATATGCTTACTAAAACACGGTAAAACTAGCAAAATGTCTTGTCATTCTCTACCAATGACAGCATCAGTAGGACTGTATTCCAAAGAAGAGGTGAGAAGCAGGTAACCAAGTGATATCATACACCTAAATTCATCCTGCCATTCACAGCATCAGCTGAAGCATCCTTTTGCAAAGCTCCTCTGACTTGCCACGTGTTGAGAGAGTAATCCCCCTTGCTAGCAAGGAACTCCAGAGAGATTTTTCCTGACCTTTTCAGCATCAGCTCTGGAACAGAAAATGCATGTGAAATAAAAAACAAGCCCTAGCACACACTGAAGATAGCATTTGCACTCCTACAGCTCATCTCCTTGTTCGATTCCCCAAGAGTCTTTTCAAAAAGAAAACCAGTGACTCCTCCAAAGCCTTTTAGATGTTAAATGTCACGGCTACTGGTAACACTACAATATCCTACCAGTTAAGAATTTCAAAAGCCATCAGCTTATGAAAATCAAATATAATCTGTGACATTATATTTTGATCAGACTTAGAGCACAGTAATGAGTTATTTTAATCACTTCCTCCTTACAGAGCCTTCACTGAGAATTATCTCTTAAAGACAAGAAATGAAGCTACAACTCTGGCAGCAAAGAAAAAAAAGGCAACAAAAACCAGCCTTTCCACCTCAACTTTATGGAGTTCAGAATTCATGAAATGCTTCATTACTTTATCACAACAGCAAAAACAAAACAAAAAAAAAGACTTAAAGTTGATGAGCTTTTTCATAAATTGTTAAAAACACATAAATTTGTGCCTACAGCACAGATTCTGGTGGTGAATCTGCCTCCAGGTTAAAACGCAGTGGCAAGCAGGAGTCTGTCCTCAGAATTACACTGCACAGACACTTTTCTCATGAAAGCTGTTTACTACGCTGCTGGCTGTAACCAGGCACAGTAACTTGAACATCACAGTTGAATGAGGCAAGAAAAAAATAAAGCAACCTGACCCACCAAGAAAGCGTTTGCTCACTTGAGCCATTGTTCTGTAAAATATCAAGGCTTGAATTCTGACATAATCCCCTGACATTGTGGGTGATGTCAGCACAAGCAGCTATTAGAATGAAGAACGATCACCCACAAGACATTAATTCGGGAAGAATCAAGGGCCTTGTAATACGTATTCCTCCTTTAACATTCTCCTAAGTGGACTTTAATATATTTGAGCCAGAAGGGGAAGCAAGCCCTTAGGAAAGGCTTTGGCACAAGATTAAAATAACGCAAGCTTCTGAATTTTCAGCCTCTCTGATGTTTCTGCTTTAGTAGAAGTTACTTGTTCCTTTCCAAGGTTGTTTGGACTTTTAACAGCACACTAAGCAAGGTCAACCTATATACTTAACACTTCTCCCAGTCCTTCTCACTCTTCCCTTCTTTGAGAAACTCCATTTAAGGAGGAACTTCTGTGCCTCATAGTTTGGTGTAGATGAACATCAGAGGAAAGAAGTTAAAAAGAAAGGACCTGTTATCTCCTATCCGTCCCCCCCCTCCCCCCCCCCAGAAAAATAAAAAGTCACTTACCTATATTTATTTTGGCTCTTGAAAGCTTCTGGTTTGATTTCCCTCTAATATATAACCAATATTGTCCTATTGCCTTCTATTAGAATCAAGATTTGGAAAAGTTTCACTCTAGAAAAAGATCCAAATCTTTACTAACAGTTGTGAGATCTGAAGCACTCTACAAATACATGAAGCACACACAGTTACATAGCACAGCAGCAACTCCCTGATCAAGAATATGCTTTAAGCGTAGAATATGTTAAGCATGACAGAAAAATCTGCAGCCAATCAGACTCGGATGACAGGACAGGGATTCCTTTCCCCATTGTTTGAGAACTTACAATAGTATCTGAAGATGATTTAGAATGAAGCTAATCAAAGGGGGAAAAAAAAAAGCTTCTGAAAACTTAATCTGCGATACAGACCAACAAGAACTGTAACAAAGCTGCAGTCTCTTGATCAAGCCATCAGAAACACAGCATTTAGATCCCAGGAACTGAAAGAAGCATCACCAAATCGTCATCTCCACCATGAAGATTCTACAAACTTGAGAGATTCTTCCTGCCTATTGATTTTCTCACCATGGATACATAATAGAAGAACAATATTAGTGTCATGAAGTACTACCCAGCCTTATTTATCTGCAGCCTTCAGCATCCACAGACTCTGCTTCATAGCAACCACTTGTTTTCTCTCATTTATTGGAAGACAAACTCTGCAGCAGTAAGTCTGAAGGAAGCATAAGAACTGCATTCTGAACAAATACAGAAATCCCTACTGCCACTCAGCAGAAGAGCCTCTTCCCACTCCACTGTAAGTCTATTCAAACTAGATGGCATGGCATTTCCTCTCTAGTTTGCCTGCCAGGAAAATCATTTCCTAATTTTGTCCTGTTGAAACCTAATAGAAGCTGGCATTGGTCAAGGCTAGGAAGAATCAGATGCTGGTTTGCTAGTGGTACAACCAAACGTGTTTACAATTACTCCAATCATCACAACTTGACAGTGTAAAACTGTCTTTTTGGAACTTGCCCGTGTTCATTGGCTTTGGCCTCTAGAAAAGCTGAAGCAAACTCGCTAAGAAATAGATTGTTTGAACAGATCAGCATTATTTCAGCAACTGTTCAATAGTTAATAATCTAATCATTAACACAGCTGTTGGGCATTAAGATCAACACATCTGCTGTACTTACTGCTGCTGGTCTAAAGACAACAGCTTAGCAGCAGGATGGTTAGATAATGGGAAAAGCTCTCACAGTCTTCCACTGGAGTCCAGCAAAGGAATACAACAGAAACAAGACACTGCTTTTCTTTCTTACTTACTCTACAATATCGGTCCACAAGAACATAACACAGATGGTCAAAACGCTCCCTGTAAACTTGTCTAATGCACTAATCACCTCCGTATTTAAGGACCACAGCTATCAGTGCAGTCTCACCATATCAAGGATGTAATCATTTGCCAAAAATGACATTAAGATTCTGAAAGGCTTTGGGAAGTTTTTTTATTTAGTTTTGACTTGCTGTTTTCCAGTGCGTTGAGGGAAGTGACACTTCTTTACTCAGCTCTGTTAAACCACATCTAGAGTACTGGGGAAACAGATCTGTATCCAGCACGTGAGAGACAAAGAGCATACTCAAGCATCTTTAATGTGAAGAAAGACACAAAGACCTTAGACTATTCAGCTGGAGAAGAGATGGCTCAGGGTGGGTCTTACCAATGTGCATAAAGACCTGACAGAGGGACTGAAGCCAAATGCTTCTCAGCAGTGGTCACTGACAGGATGAGGGAACAGAACTTCACGTAAGTTGTTTCCACCTCAACACAGGAAAACACTTCTCTACAGTGAGGATAATCAAACACTGAAACAGGCTGCCTAGGGAACAACAGCAACAAAAAAAAAAGAACAGTCTCCACCTGTGTAGCTATTATAAGTCTAACTGAACACAGTCCCAGGCAACCTGCTTCTACCTGACCCTGCTTGAGGGTCAGGTCCTTTTTAAGCTCAGCAATTCTGGAAAACTAGTTAAGGGTAGAAGGGTTGGAGGGGGGCAGGGGCTAGAAAAATTATTCATTTAATTTTAAGTTTGAGAAAGTTCTCCCCTCCAGTAGAGAAAATAAGAAACTTGCATCTCACCTTGGGTAATACTGCTATGCAAATGGCAAGTTACAGAATCACAGAACTGTAGGGGTTGGAAGGAACCTATTGAAATCACCTAGTCCAACCCCTTGACAAAGCAGCTCCCTAGCCCAGGTCGCACAGGTAGGTATCCAGGCGGGGCTTGAACGTCTCCCGAGGAGATCCCACCACCTCTCTGTGCAGCCCGGGCCCGTGCTCCGTCCCTGCACTCTGAAGAAGTTCCTACGCACATTTGTGCGGAACTTCCTGTGCTTCAATTTGTGGCCATTTCCCCTCATCTTATCACCACACACTGCTGAAGAGTCCAGCCTCGTCCCTTTGCCTCCCGCACCTTAGATATTTACAGACATGTGTCATGGTTTTATGATTTTTGGAATATCAATAATATAACAAAAATCATAAAACCATGACAACATGGATCAGATCCCCTCTGAATCTTTGGTTTACAACAGAGTATTAACACTAGTTTTGAAAAACTTGTGCAATCCATCTCACCTCTTTTCTGCAGCTCATCTTTCCACTGTGAGTCTTTTACTTGCAAAAACCTCAAGAATGCACACAACCTTTTTTTTCTATAAGAGAGTGACTCACACTGTAGTAAGAACATCTTCCAACAAGCACTCAGGTTCACTGATGACACTGGCTCTACACCATTAAATTGAAGCCACACAATAGTAGAAAGGTTTAGGTTGGAAGGGATCTTTAAAGATCAGCTAATCTAAGTCCCTTACCATAAGCAAGGACACATCCCAACAGATCAGGATGCTCAAAGCCCCATCCTATCTTATCTTAGGTACTTCCAGAGATGAGGCATCCATTACGTTTTCAGGCAGCCTGTTCCACTGTCCCACCACCCTCACAGACAGGAAGAGCCTTTCTTATAAGCTTCCTTTAAGTACTGAAAGGCTGCAGTAAGATCTCACTGGAACTTTGATGACAAGTTTTGTCAGCAGTGTGCCCTGCTAGCCCAAAGAGCCAACCATACCCTGGGGTGCACCAAGCCCAGCACTGCCAGTGGGCAAAGGGAAGGGCGGTCTCCTCTGCTTCGTGCAGCCTCACCTCCAGCAACACATGCAGGTTTGGGTGCCACAATATAAGAAGGAATTAGAACTATTAGAGCATCCAGACAGCGACAGGGCCCGAGGGAACGGCATGGAGCTGTGTCAGGAGAAGGCTGAGTGTCAGATACAAGTTCTTCACCAGAGGTGGTCAAGCACTGCAACAAGCCTTTTACAGAGACCAGGAAAGAGAACAGTTCACATGGATGCTACTCTGAATTCAGGTTTGAATTCGTAATTTTCATCCTAATAAATGCATATATTTGGGCTTTGTGAACTGATCCATTCCAGGAAAGCAAAGCAAAAAGGGGAATGATTTTTTAAGCAATACATACATCCTGAGTCCAAAAGCTGCTACAAACTACAACCACCACCATTTCCAAATGAATGTGTCCTGCTATGAAAAATGTAGTACCTGTCTGTCTCTAACATCAAATATCTGCTGAAAAGACAGTGTCCAAGGGAAAAAAGCGTGCTAGCAAAGGGCTTTGTAGGGTACATCCAGCCAGATCTCAATGTTCTGGTTATTTCCATCACTGAAGAGTTTAAGTCTGCTTGTAGACAGGAAGCCATGGCCCTGACCAACAATTTCCTTTTATATTGTACTCACAATGGATTCTGGCTCCCTTGGATAGTTCTCCCATATACATAACACAAGAGATCATCCAGTTCAACAGATGGCAGGAGAATCAGAAAGATTTGCCACAGGACAAGTTCAGAAGCATACAGTTCAGCAAGTATACAAAGAGAAAGCTAGAAATGTGACATCTGTTTACTTGACAATTATTACTTGTTGTAATAGCCACTGGTTTGGGAGAACAATGATAGCAAACAAGACTACTTTGCCATGGTCAGGTTTAGGTTGCAAAGGGCTCTCCTGACCAGCAGGCAGTGCAAGGATAAATAAAGTTCAATACTCATAGAAGGACTCCTTGGCAACCTCATGGTTCCTAAAGAGATCTGTTTCACCTTTCAGGAAAAAGATCTCCATTCCTAGATTTCCCTAGGTAAAGAGTCGCAACTGTTATACTTTGGACACGTCCAGGAGCAGGTCTAAGTTCCAAGTAAAACAATCCTTACTTCTTAGCCTGCCTTCCTACAGAAGGAAGCTTATGCAACCACCCTGTAACCAAGCCATTTGGCAAACTTCATGCAAGCTTGACAGAAGCAGAGGTCTCAGGAGTTACCTTTCCCATTTGTGCAAACAGCAGGCTTGGTGTGCACATGCAAGGAACGTGGCACTGCGAACCTGTGCCGGTACGTTCAATATGTAACAGCTCTTTATAAACGCTGCTGACAAAAATGGTTTTGTCAGAGTTCACAATGTATTCAACAAAGGAAAAGAACCACGAGACAAACCCAAAGTCAGCGGGCTTCCTTGGTCCCAGCTTTCACACAATGTTGGGCTTAAAATGAAGAAAAGCACTTCCACTGCCCACTAACAAAGTTCACAAAGAGGTTTAGAATAAGAAGGCCCAGGAACACAGCAAAACTACCATCTTCAACTGTTTTTCTTTGAAATGAACCCACGCAAATCTCAGGCTTTCACGGTACCCCATGAAGAAACCAGCAACGTTTTTTCCCCACGTTGTTTAGTGTAACCTCTGAAATTTGTACCTGACAAAATATTTAGGTGCATCCTAAAAAATCACTCCACTGGTCATCAAGAGGCACACATCCATCTCCCACCTCCCAAGCTTCCAGCACTACTCCACCTCTGAAAAAAGTCCTTGAGTGTATTTCCCCCACACTCCATCTCCCACAAGAGAGCTCCCTGGTTTAAGGAAGTGTTCTGCCTACAAACCTGTCCTCGTTTCACACATCACTGTAAACTGCTATGCCCGGCAGATAAGGATACAACAGCAGGAAGAAGAGATGGGACAGCACTGCCCCATCCCATGCCACACTGTGCAGGAGTCCACCTGATTCCACAGTCGTGTCTGTAGGGTTAGCTGCCCTCTCCTTGCTGTCTATAGGGACATCCGTTAGTTCAATACTGTCAGAAAACAAGTTCCCAGCACAATACTCTCTTGTTGCTGGCAGAAATGGCACATGACCCAGCTATGCCTTTCCTCTGCCAGCTGAGAACTCCCCGCATCAGAAGAATCCCTTTGCCAAAGAGATCCAGATACTTTTAGCCCATTTATACCCAGAGTGCTGCAGAGAATACAACCAAACATTTCTAAAACCTTTGTGACAATTCTTACTAGAGTCAGAGCCATTTAGGTAACTTGCAAGATAGAGAGTTGCAAATGTTTATTTTATTCACAAAACATGTGGCATAGTCTTAAGCAGAACTACAAAGCAGAGATCCGCTTTCATTTAGGCAGTGGTTTTGGACTATACAATAAAAACATACAGAAGTACACTACTGAAACCCAGGTGTGGCCATATCTAAGGACGAAAGCCAACTCACACACCAGAAAGGGAGGGGATATTTTGATTAACAAAACCAAGAAAAGCCCATGAAGTACCACAAGATGTTTAATAGGTAGCCAGAGCAAACAAGACCTACTTCAAGAACAAACAAACAGAGTCCAAGTGAAGAAAATAAATCAGAGTATAACGCAGTAAAACGACCACTGTACAAAGCATCAGGGTCCGCTGCTCTGTCCATTTACCACTTGGAACAAGGCTACCAAACACCACTCTCCAGGCTTTATTGTTTGCTCCGCGCTGCATAGAATTTTAAAGTGTTCTGGTTCAGAGAAAGCAAGCCCTCAGTGTCAGCACGTAACCATGCAAAGCCAGCCAGAGGAACACAGCTCCGGCTCAGCTCTGCTGTCCTGCCGTCCGGACAGAGCAGCACACTGCCGGCCCGGTACCCTCCCAGCCTCGGGACAGCCGGAAAGCACAGCCAGAGCTGTCACATCAAGTTTCCAGCACGTTTCCCTTTTCTACGCAGGTTTTCTAATCCCCATACGCTTTTTTTTTTTTTTAACCTGTCCTCATAACTCACTCCTTTTAATCCCGGGATTAGCCTCGCTGCCCTTCTCCATACCTTTTCTGGTGCTCTAAGTACAATGAGCCTCCGGATGCAGGAATAGATCGAGCCGGAGCGTTAGGGCATCACTGCTGTCCGCCCCACCAAGTCTTTGTTAAAGCGAGGAACTGCTTTACGGGGCATCATCACGCTCCATCCCAATGCGGCGTTTCCCCCCATCCCACCACCTCAGCTCCGGTTGTTCCCGCCTCCCCCGACCCACTCTTTCCTAAGGAAAAGTGAGCCACGTACTTGGGGCCGCTTGAGAAAACCCCATCAGTGTCGCTCTGACACACCAGCAGCACACGTTCCCGCTTCGACAAATAGGAACGTTTTCGGCAGACCACCACTTCAGATGGAGCAGAGCTCCGGGCTGCTGAATCAGCACTTTCCGTCCTGCCGGCAGTACGGAGTTATGCGAAGCTTCAAAGGAGAGCAGAGGGGGGGGGAAAAAAGCACACAGACACACACATACACACCCCACAGCCACCGGCATCGCGGCCACGAGTTACCGGGACATGTCCGCAGTCCGCTCCCACGCCGGGGCCGGCTCGGGCCGCTGCCCACGGGCACGGGGCTCAGCGAGGGGCGCCGGCGGCCCCAGGAAAAGGAAGTCTGTTCCCCTCCTCCTCCTCCTTTCCCGGCCTCTGCCGCCGAGAAGCCGGCAAAGCCGCTCCCCCCCCACCCTGGTTCCCCATGTCCCTTACCTGCAGCGCTGCCGGCCAGCACCCGCCCGCCGAGTTCCGGAGCTCGGAGGAAGGGGTCGCGAGCGGCGACGGCGGCGGAGATTTAGTTTGGGGGTGGGAGGGAAGCGTTGGAAGGAGGTGTCCGGGGCGGCCTGAGCTCCCGCAAAGCACGCGCTTCGGAAGAAGAAAACTTAAAGGCCAAATTAAAAAGAAGAAAAAAATAAAATAANGCGCGGGGAGTCTGGGCCGCGCAGATAGCACGGGAGCGTGCTTAGCGGGAGCTGCCGGCTGCGCTCCCTGGGTGTCACCTCCGAGCGCCGGCAGAGCTCCGAGGGATCCGGGACCTAGAGAAATTGTGCTCCTGCGGGAGCGAAGTTAGGCGCTTCCCTCAGAGTATCACGGAGCTCGGCGCAACCCGAGGTGCTCCACGAGCGGAGCGTTCCCTCGTACAGCGCTATGGCAGGAACCGAGGGGGAACAGGAGGAACCTCTTCCCCTGAAGCCGCCCGGACGCGTCCCGGGTGCTCAGCCCGATGTGTTTGGAAATGTAACGTGATGCATCACCTCCCTTGCTCTCGTTCTGCCTTCCTCACTGTACCTCACTGTACTTAAGAGAATGGTTTTGCTACTAGCCCTCTCTCCCCATCTTGCCGACAGCTCCGTACCTTTCCATTTCCTCACACACACCGCACCAGCCAGTCTCTGGTCTCCTGGCATCGCTCTGCCCTTGGCCACCTCCCAGATATCCACACGGTGTCCCGTCCTACTGCCGTGTCCTGGCCCCAGGTCACCTTTATCATCCCACCGCCACCTCGGCCTGCCCTGACTTTCCACCCGCTGTTGTTCATGCTCTGGAGACAGAGTCACCTCCAACCTGTCTGGTATCATGGCTGCACATGCTCACACTAGACTCCATCACATTACAGAGCAGGACCTGGCTGGGGTTTGTGCCTTGGACTTCCCCATCAATTTGTGCTCCTCTCCTGCCATGGGCTCATTAGTGTAGCCTATTTTTTAATGCTGTTTGCCCTCACACATCCTTTAGCTGCAAAACGACACAGATACACTTTGTTGTCAACAGTATTTCCACCCCAGAGGATCACCCTTCAGCCTGGCATTATGAGAGTCTCTCAAGAAAGGAGACTCTCATAATGCAGCCTATGAACACAGTGTTGGAAGGACAGGCACTGCACAGCTACACTGGTGCAGCTGTCAGTCAACCAGTCAGTCAGCCAGCCAGACAGTCAGTCAGTCAGTCAACCACTCAGGCACCCCAGTGCTGCACTCTGGAGTTCCTGGCCTCCGAAATACATCTGTTTCACAAAACTCTGATACCTCGGCCTGGCAAGCACTTCACATATACAAAACCTTAACACCAGAGCCCACCGTTAGGAATGCACGTGCTACATCCAGTGCTGAAGCAAGACCAGGAGGGTAGAGCTCAGGTGTTTTGGAGCCATCCCACAGGCAGCCCCTGGCAGCCTTCCAGTGTGCCCTTCCTTTAGATGTGCTCACTGTGCCTCTGGAGGAGACTGCTGATACATCAGTTAATCGTATTGAGTAAGTACCTAAAATTAACTTCTAAATTATTAATGTGTGAGAGCATATCCGTTTGCCATGCACATTATTTTAAAGGATTACAGCGTGTACACTGAGTGCCATTAGCGTTACGTTCTGAAGACAGCAAATTGACTTGTATGGAAATCCAAAGAGTTGATGGATTCCTCCACCAATGCTTTTGACAATGATAAAATGTTACGTTCAGTTGAATTTTTATTAAGCGTGTGTCTGTATTTTAATTTCTTTCTGATACACGCAGATAGAGAGGCTGCGAAGCCATCACCATGCAAAATTTTTCATTTTGTGGTGGGTTAAAAATACAGAGATATGTGAGCGTTGAAAATGTTCCTCTGACAAACAACAACACTAGGAAAGATATGTTTAGTTTCCTAGACTACAGCTGTGTCGTTCAAGACAAAACTGTACTGCCATAAAACTGTTTATCAAAAATAGCACCGTTAAACCTGTTAAATGTGGAAGTCGCAATGCATCCTTTCTGTGGCCACGAAGGGTGTACCTATGGCAGTTGTCTGCTTTTCACTTAGCAAATCTTTGAAAGATCCTACAGCAAGATGTACTGTGAGAATAAAGACCTGAAAATCCAACATTTTCTCTAAGAATTGTGATTTTCTGCAAGAAATAATGATGTTGATAACATTCTGCGGCTGTGTAAACATTATTTCTACTCAAGGGCAGTCAAAAATGTAAGCGCAATTGTTAGCGCAGATGCCGCGGTGCCTTCCAGACTTCTGTGCATGGGAACTTCTGTAGAACTGTAGAATATCCCGAGTTAGAAGGGACCCGTAAGGGTCATTGAGTCCAACTCCTGTCTCCACACAGCACCCAAACATCAGAGCATAGGAGTGAAAGCATTTCCAGATGCTTCTTTGAACTCCGGTGCCATGGACGCTGTCCTGGGGAGCCTGATCCAGAGGCTGATCTCCTTCTGGTGAAGAACCATTTCCTAACACCCAGCCTGACCCTCCCCTTTTGCAGATTCCTGACATTATTCCTGACATCCCCTCAAGTTCTACCGCTGGTCACTGGAGAGAGGAGATCAGCACCAGGTGAGTTTGTCCCATCTTCCTGTCTTCTTCTGTGCAGTAGTTATGGCAAGGGGCAAAGACAGCTGCCTGTGCAGACCTTATGAAGGGTGCAGCATTCTAGGGACCACCTGCCCCATTCAGGAAGCAATAGCAGGAGGGGATGGGGCTGAAGGTGCCTGGAGGCTGGAGAGGGCCGGAGTGCCATGTGACTGTTTGGGGCAGGGCCCGCACTATGGCCAGGATGAGCTTTGCAATGCTTGTTACTCTTGAAAAGTCAGGAAAGAATGGGAAAGGTCCTCTTTGCCATTTTTGCTTGTTGGAAAACTTTCATTAAGTTTCTTGTGTGTTAAGGCTTCGAAAAGAAGTCCAAAATACAAGCCAAATACTGGCTTTCTCTATCTACGCCTCTTTAGCGCTACATTTAGGACCCAAGACCTAATGATAAATGCTGTTAAAGTTCAAGTACTGTGGACTTAGTTTGCTTTGCGCTGAGACTTAAACTCTGCAGGGTGACTTTTCTTCCTGGAACTTATCCAAAGGACACTAAGCTTTGCAATTCAGCTAGCTCCACTAGAGAAAGAGGTCATTTTAACTTATTAAATTGAATTACAAAAACTCCCTAACAGATACACTGTTTTCTTTAGAAATAGTCTTAGATTTCATTCATAATCTGAGCATGATTTTCTTTTCTATCACGTTGATTTAGGAAATGAAAATCCAATAGTATAAGATCTGAAGAAGAAAGATCAGAATCTGGCCACCGCTTTCATTCTCAAAGGCACTTTCATGAAAGCGTTATATGAAAGTCAGCACTGAGCATCATCTTTAACTAGTATCAATGCATTCATAAAAGCCTTCAGCAATCAAAAAAGGGTCAACGTGGTCGTTATTACCTAGTAGGTGTATAAGCAAAAATGCTGACCAACCTTTCAAATGGTAATATGTTTCTTTTGTCAAAGAGGAGGCTTTTCACCTTAAATAGACAGGAAATCTTCTAACGCGTCAGGATTTTCAGCAAGGTTAAATCTAGAACAGAACCAACTTAAAATTAATATGTCTGTTGCTTTTACTACAGATGAAACAAACGCTTCAAATAGTTTTAAAAGCTACCTAGAAAAAAAATAAAATAAAATAAAAACCTCTTTAATGTTAAGAGAGGGAAAAGACACATTCTCCTTCCTATCTGTCTACATCTTTCATTCTCGTTGTACTTCTATTATTACTGTGTGGTGGAGATTGAAAGCTGAAAGGGGAAAAGAAAATGCTTTAAACCCTAAACATGTTTATAAAAACATTCACTAAGTATAGCTATGTGAGCTAAAGGATATAGATGGCATTTCAGTGCTCGACAAATAAGAAATGACATTTTCAGAACTTTACGTTTATTCCATTCTGTTTTCACCTGTCCCAGTGAAAACTCTACTGAGTACGTTAGTTTGAAAAGTTGAGGTAATTTGTTTCCTGCCCAGTTATCAGCAGGATTTCTTAACACTAGTTGAGAGTAGAAAAGGCTTTTTCTGTAGTCCTTTTCTTTTTTAAAGATTAACAACAGGAAAATAAGAGCTACGGCAAAACCGTAACTGAATGAACTCACTGTGTTCATAGGCTGCATTATGGAGATGTACTTTTTGTTGCTAGGTAAGTTATATCTCTCTTTACGGCTTTTTCAAAAGGATGAATAGTCAGGGACATTTTGTAATTTGAGATGGAGTTGTGCGCTCCAGTGAAAGATATGTGCTCTTTCTTGGCTGTACAAAGTAGAGCAGTTACACAAGGTGGTGGAAAGGAAAAGGGAATTCTAAGAGGGATTGATGATCCAAACAGAAGCTGTATTAAAAAAAATAAAAAAATGCATTCAGCCCACCGTTCTACAAAAACACATCTGTTCCCAGTGCTAGCTGACAATTAACACACTGCCTAATTCAATGTTAATGACTATACATTACTGTACTCTCTCAGTTCTGATCTAGAAAGTCAAGTACGTTTGGACATCAAAGATGTTAAGTGAAATGACACATTAGAAGTATTTTGCTTTTTCCAAATCAAAGTCAGCTGCTTTCCAGATGCATAACTTTTCAACCAGGATGCCAGATAACACTAGATGGGAAAAAAAAATTCAAAATTATACTGCGACAGGAGGAGATTCAGTTCAAGCTATACTATATATTCTCATCTTTGACAAGAGAAATTGAGATTAATTCAAAACATGCCATGCTCATTCACAGCTTTGCCACCGAGGAAGAGAGAACACGAGTGCTGTGACTCAGAATGAAATCCAGCCATGCTGAAGTCAGTGGCACAGCTCTCGGTGAGCTTAGCACGACCATGATTTCGTCTCAAGTCTTTTCATGGTTCCTGGAGGGAAAATAAGAATGAAAAAAAAAAAAGAAAAAGAACTTCACTGCCATAATTTGTCCTGCATGCTGAAGCTATTAGGAGCGTATTTTCACCATTCTTGTAGCAGGGTCTTCTAGCTAGTGCCATCTGAGAACCGGAAACTTTACAGAAATGTAGAAAACAAAAAAAGAAGGGATTACAAAGAGATAGATTTTACCAAGCTAAGAGAAGGGACACAGCATCCAGCTGTACTGGACCCAGACCAGATCCTCCCTCAATTTGTGCACCAAGCTGTGTGCGCACTGCAACACCTTCAAAATTCAAATGTGTCTGTAGTGCACACCCCATAGTGCTGGGTGTATTTTGCTGATGTGCAGCTGCAGAGCTGAGGTCCAGTCTGGTTCTCCCTGAGTCCTGTAGGCACCTCCAGGCTCTGCAGCAGTCAGCTCCCATCTCGCCCCATGCTCCATGCAAAAATCTGAAAGCATTTCCATCACGTGGATCTAAATGAGCAAAACTCAGACACCTGACTGTCAATTCAAGTCATTGCCCTGTGTGGGGACGTCAGACCTTGCACGGTGCCCACTGTTGTGAGCTTCGTGAATGAATGAGCAGTGACTGGATTCATCTCACTGTGACAGGTAGATCTGTGAGCTACTTCTCTTAAGCTGACCCACAAGGAGACAGCGGGGTCAGCTAGGCAAGGCACTCCCCTAGGGAATGTCAGTGTCTGATCAACGTACCAGGCTGCCTAGCACACAGCATCGTGTGACCCTTTTGTAAAGAACTGGAAGGTATTCCAGTGTACTTGTTAGAAACATATCCAAATAACGTCTCTTGCTCATATCTGGTAGAAAACTGAGATTTACTTAAGGCATAGAAATATTTGTATTCTTCCCTCTTGAACTTTCAGAGATGCCTATAGTTTCAGGGTTGCAATGCATATTTAAGTCAAGAGGAATTTCCTAACTGAACTTTCAAATTCGTGACTTCTTGTATGTAGACTGCAGTTCCAAAGGAAATCACATTTAGCTTTCCTGGCACAAGAGATTACCCCCCCCCAGAAAAAAACACTGAACCAAAACGAACTGGCACTGTATTATTATCATCTAAATTAATCCCTTGTCATAAAGTTGTAATCCCTCACGAACTCTCCTTAGCCAATTAAGCCAAACCTTTCTCACGAGTCACCTGACAGCAGGAGATTCCTGTGCCCCACCCATGGCAAGCAGTAGGCATGTTGCTTACGCAAAGTATTGAGAACTAACATTAGAATGCAAGTTGTGGCTGCAGATTTCACATTTTCTCTTCAACAGCTTGCCTACTTATTAGACTATATGAGAGGAGTCATCCTAAAATGATTCCTTTTTGTGTTAAAAAATATATATTTATTTATTTAATCAGGCAGAGCGAGAGCGTGACTATGAATGACCCTGAGACTTCACACAGCCTTCCAGGACAGGAGAGGCTCAGGCTTCAGATTGTCCATACAGAAGCAGGCATCTTTATTATAGAGGAAAACTTGGAGGACAAATTGTTCCTTGTCGTATATATCCTTTGTTAATAGGGCTGTTGAAACAGAAAGGACTGCCTTGTAGCTGCTATCCTGACATAATGCAGATCTCCCCTCAAATTACAAAGGTTGTTCTTTGTCAAAAGATGTCCTTTCCCCTGATTGTCAGAAATATGCAAGAATCTGCATATATTCTTAGCGTGATCTGTAACATCCTTGGGAAGGAAATTTTTGAGGATTTGCCTACCGAAGAATATAATTAATCTTATTAAGGTCAATTAAACTTATTGAGGTCAAGTTGCTCCTAATTGTTCTCTCCTGATTCTTTTTCAGTTGTGAAGTAGAAAAACAAAGACATGGCACAACACAGTAGCTCAGATGTTCCTCTCCAGCAGTGCATTTAGGTCCAAGGATGACAAGCAGTGAGATGTCTGAGGGAACCTTGCCAGAGCTTCTGCAGGACCCACTGCTGCAGCTGAGAGGAGATCCCAGGGCTCCTCAGGAAGTTTCCACATCTGTGGCTGGAAGTTTGAGGCAGGAAAGCTTGTCAGCCACAGCCCATAATATAACTATGCATTCTGTTTTTCCAAATTTAGTCGCATAACGGTGCACTTCTGCCTAATACCATAAACCATTCAGACCTTGAGAAGATTAGGGAAAGTGAGCTGAATCCTTGAGGAAAAGTATTTCATGACATTTTCACCTACCAGGCATGGTCAATTCCTTCTCTTTGACCAAGCATCTTTCAAGATATGCTTTCTCATGGACGTGTATGCACATATAGGCCACTGGATGGCTAGCTGTTGGGCCTCAACAGGATCAGGGCTCCACTGAGAAGGGCTGCTTTGAAGCAGGAATTCAGCTTCTGTGTGAACACTTTCCCACCACAAAGGCACGAGTTCTGTTCCAAACAGCCTCTGCTCTACGATGACAAATGACATTTCTGGTCTTACATTGATCGCTTTGTAGGTTCTCCCTCCCCCCCCTCAAGATTTGGTGATCCTTTTACACTGGTTATTGTTTGGGAAGCATTTGTACTGACCTTTATTTCACCCATGCCTTAGGGATGAGATCATTTAAAAAATGCCATATTAACAAAAAAAAAAAAAAAAAAGACTTCTTTCTGTGAACCACAATGGAGTGAGGACACAGCAAGGATATTTAGAGCAAATCAATGAATCTTACTAATTACTATCCTCTAATTTAGAGGATTTACTTTTACAGTGGGAGCAGGCTACTGGTGGAGTATTCCTTGCTCTTTAAGACCTAGAGCTACGTATGTCATATTGTGAAAATGTGATACAAAATTGATTCTAAAAAATTGCCTTCAGATTACTCACCATGAAGCAATTGGAATCAGGCCAGGAGCAGATGGTAACTCAAAAGGCAATCCTCTTCCTCCTCTAGAAGTGCTATTACGTTGTACTTCAGTAGTGGCATTGATCTAAGAAACCTGCTGCTTTTTGCAAACAGTTACAAATGACTTTCTTGTACCCTCATAGCACTCTGAGAAGGATTTCTCTGCTTTAGCTTGTGGAGTGACTGATGCACGTGGAAGTCAAGCTTACATCATCCCTGCACCCCCACTTTACCAAGAGATCACATTCTCCATTTGAACAAAATCTCTCAGCGTCTCCAAAATCCCAACGTTCTACCACAAGTTTGTCATGCAAAGATCAAACATACAAAATTAATGCATGATTATTGGAGGGAAAGCCATTGCCAAAAGTGTCTTTCTCAACCCAAAGAAGGCGGTGCACAGCAGAGGCAGACCACACACTGCTCACAGCTGCCCTGTGCTGGTGACACCCTGTGAGGTGTGCCCATGTGCTCCTGAGACTGCTTACCCACACATCGCTCCTCTTAGACGAGTCAAGCAGTTCTTTAAAGCAGGAACTGACATCTTGAAGGTGAATAGCAGCTATGCATTTTATCCTGCTGCAAAAAGAGCATGCCGAGATGGTGAAACTCTGCATGAGCACGTGTACAGTATTCTTTCCTAGTAAGGGCCAAACTCTTCAGTAGTAGTGTTTAAATTTTTTCCTGTAGAAAAAGGAGGAAGCTCTTCCTACTCCTTTTGACATCAGCATAGTAACCAATAGAGTCACATTTTTGAAATGCAAAGAATTTCAGCCTCAGTGTTAGAAGATGGTATAAAAATAAGTTAATTTGTGGATGGGAAAAATCTTGCATATTTCCGAGACCATATTCAATATGTAGTGAAGTCAAAAGCAAAACCCTCAGGCGTGAACAATGTTGGGCACACAGCAGACAACTGTAGTAAATTAGAGTGCATATTTGCAGCAGCAGGTTTTGTGCTGGAATATACCAGCAACAGAGCTATAACGTCATTTATCAGCCAAACTTTGTCTTCAGAACCATCAGGTGTACATTATATAAAATACACTGCATGATTTGCAAAACTCACAATGCCACTTAGAATAGAAGTGGCGGTTCAGCTTACAAGTACTTTATTTTGCACTTCTCATAGTGTGGTTTCTCAGAGATGTTTGAAAGTTGACTCTTCCGAAATACAAGTCCTCATGTAATGATCTTCACCAGGTAGGTGAGCAAAAAAGAAATGAATGTCAAATCACCTAGGAATTAAAACAATGCACGTATCTGGAGAGCTGCATCCCTTTTTTTCCCCTGCCACCATTTCAGAAAGTTAAGCAAAAAAAATAAATATATGTTACAGAAATAAAGAAAAAAAGAAAAACAAAAACATTTACTTAAAAGAATTTGGCTTAATCTGAATGTATTTCAGTGGCTGACATTCATGTCCTGACACATTACTTTGCCAGAAAGCAGGCTGTATTATACACTAGGATGCAATGCTGGACACAGCAAGGCTAAAGTGCAAGTTCAACTTGCATTCAAGTTGATTTCCTCATCTCTAAACTCTGCAACACATACTGTACACTTAAAAGTCATTTTTTATTTTAACTGCTTACACGCTAGTATTTTAATTATTCTTAACAACTAGGAAAATGAAGGGAAATATGTTGAGGTTTTTTTATTTTTTGTATACATAAAACCTTTCCACACAGTGAGGCAACAAAGTAGAACACCTTTCTGTTGCCACATATGGACTGACTGAACATTTAAAAATGAAAAGAAATAGAATATTCCAGGACAGAAAAACAAACGAACCAACCAACCGTTTTGGGCTTGCAGAAAGCAAGCAGTAACTTATCCTAAAATCCTAGTGCTGAACCCTGTGCTCATAGCAGGCAGATAACCTTGATACCTGCAGTTAGAAGACCCTTCCCTTCAGGTGCATAGAGTACTGCCTGGAAAACATGGCTCTTATGGTAAGATGATACAGACGTCTAGTTCCACGCATGGCTTTGTAGCTTCAACATCACTTCCTATCCATTCCTGCTGTATAACCAGGCATGGATAGCTCTGGAAAATACCAATACCTGCGTTGTGTGATCGAGAAGAGCCCAAAGGGCATGAAGAAAAAGGAAAAACATGGAGCAGGCTGTATCTGGATGTTCTGGTAAAAACACCTGGCACGGCCAATATGGCACACAGTACGTATCCATGCTGTAGGGGTGGATTAAAAACATAGTGTTTTTGTGTCACAACATGCAACAGCAAAGCAAAGAACACACTTAATGATGTGGCTGCTACTGTATAACAGAACTAATATATAGAACTAGAGGACACAGTTAACCACATGCTTCTACAGACGGAGGATTTAATTCATTTAATAGAGAGCACTCACTCACTTGGACAGCCTTCCAGCCTATGTTTTCCGCTGCTTCAGACTTGACAGAATTACTCACACGAAGGAAGCCAATTACCTTCAAAAACTAGCAAAAATTTGAGTCTCCCTTTCTCCTTGAAAAGAACAGAAGGCAATAAACACTAGCCCAACATCCTAAGCCGCCGTTACTTGTACTACAACACCTTCCAGGATCTCTGATCACACACCAGAAACTCACTGCACTGATCAGACAGTGGAAGCATTTCATTAGCTGGTAGAGCTATTAGCCCATCTCCATCTTTTTAGGTGCATCCCATAATTGAATGCACTTGACCTCAAATGCAATTGTAACAAGACAAGCTGTTCTCACTTTCTCTACCAGGAGAGTTTTGCAATGCAGCCACAGTGCTGCAAGCTCACAATACAAACACTAGATTTTGTGTAAATAGAGTTTGTATGACAATGGCATAGCTGTATTTACACAAACTTCCCCTGGTCTATGAGGGACCTAAGGGCAAGTGATAACAACAGAACAGGTTGGGACCATTTGGGTAATCAGACCACTAACCCTGTAATTGCAGGCAGTTGTGTCAGGCAGAAGTGTTGAACGCTCAAGGACTTCGATCATCCAGTTCAGCCTTAAGAAAGTCTCCTGCCCAGTGTACAATCCCTTCCATGAACTTATCAAGAAGTTTCAGTTACATCTCCTCTCGGTTCTTCCAATTTAGAGAGAAGTGTTAAGAATTGCACTCCTCAGGTAGTCTAAAGCCACCTTTTAATTTCCAGCCTAAATATATTCACAGCCAATCTTATTTCCTTTCTGCCACCATTTGTCTGTCTGGTCTATTTGTGATTCAGTCCTTATTTATGACTCACCAGTGTGAAAGATAAGATTTGTGGCTTAGCGAGTGGCCTAATTGCCCAAGCAATGATTACATTAAAAATGTTCAAAAGGAAGCATGTGAGTGCCCTTTTTAAAGCCCAATTAAGAATATATGTTTACATCTAAACAACTCTAAATAAAAATTTTAAAATCCATTTGACCTGGTTTTTCCTCAATAAATATTTATGCTGTGTTTACTAATTAATTACTGCAGCAATTTTCTCTCTGATCCTCTTGTTCTACGTGTGTGAGGAACAAGACAAGGCAATTGAATATATGATGACACCAGCTTTCTCTGTTTCATTGGCCTCCAGCTGTAGGAGTGACCGGCTCCCTCGACGTCTGCGCTGGACTGTGGTTCAGATGAGCTTGGTGGAGCTGAGGGTACATGGGAAGCTTCCAAAACAGCTGGAACAAATGGCCAAGTTATATTTGCTCCACTGGTCCAGGGAGTATGTTCTGCCTTTGGTTCAACAGCTCTGCCCCATAAAGGTCTGGCTGGAATTTCAGCTACTCCTAGATGTTTGGATAACAGGAGTCGACAATGGCATTTTTTTTCCAAAATGTGCTTAGATCTCATTTCTGCAATGCACTAAACGTAATGGGATGAAAGGCTTCGCAAGAGCAAAAATGAAGGCTCATAGACTGTTTGGGGAAGGCTGTTTTAGTATTAATTATTAATTTTTATTATTCTTGCAGGAGAACGTAGAGGATCTAGCAACAGATGCGATCTCCACTGTCCTCAGCAACATAAAATGTTGGAAAAAATGGCCGCCTCTTGCCCCAGAGAAGATTACATTTGGTGGAGCAATAGGAAATATTTTCTTGGAAAATGCTGTATTATTTCGTGTCAGTCTATCAAGTCCTGGTTTCAGATGTTCTATCCACCACCTGTTTCATGACTGTTATTTAGGCCTTGATCCTCAGTTGGCATACTTCAAGCATTGGGCTTTGTAAGTCAGCAGAGCCCTGCCGATTTGTGTTTGCTGCGTCACCTCGGTGAAGCTGATGAAGTTATACCAACTGACATCAGCTCAGGACCTGGTCCCCAGCCGCTGTCAATGCCATTTAGTGCCACCCTTTTTTTTCTGCTGCTTCCTTAGCACTGTGAGATTCTTCTGGCTGACTGCAGGAGCCAAGAGAGACAGCTCCGCTTCCTATACCCAGCCTCCTCTCCAGTTCATTAACTCCTGTAGAAACAGGGGTGTGGGAGGGGAGAAGATCCGGCCCCTTAGAGGTGGTTCCATTTATAAATATTGACTTTAATGTTAATTTCACATGTAGTTGCTTGTAAAAGTCTTTTAGGCTGAAGCAGAAGGCATACTGCAGATGGCAAGTATATTTTTCACAGTTTTTATGGTGGATAACAATATACTTGACATTTTGCTCATTAAATGTGAGCCCTGGTATGTGAGTAAACATGCTAGGCATCTGCGCTCTAAAATTACCAGCGTGAAAAGCAACAACTGAAATGTTTCAGTCAATAAATGTACAGCACAGAAGCAACATTCAGCAACTTTCTGAATGCTGCGTGCAAGGCATGGACTCAATTTGCAATGCTACATGGAACACTCTAGAACCAACAAGGGAGAGGAAGCATATTGCTTTTGCATCTGTACTTTGGAGAGAGAACTGAATCCAAAAATCTCAAAAGTCAATGTAAATATGTGATAGATCATACCCATCAAGTTTCTGCTTCCGAGGAAATCAACATGTGCATAGTCAAATGACAAAACTGCATCAGAAGGGAAGGAAGATAACCCAGTTTAGCTCAAACGAGGGTTGATCATCATCTGTGTTGATCTATGGAGGGTGGGCTATAAAGGAAAGGGCTCTTTGCCCCTGGAAAGAGCAGCATAATGGGATAAGAATGGGCGGAAGGACAAACATACAGTGGAACGTAAACAGTAGTGTTGTGATCAACCAGAAAGAAACCACAGAGAATGGAAGGCACAGAACCAGTCCTCCTTTCTACTACAGCAAGTTCTCCTTGCCTGTAGATTTTGGCACATTCTCATGAAGTGAAAAGAGAAAAGATGAAAACTAAAATGGAAAGCTGAAAGGATGAGGTAGCTGCAGGGTCTTAAATTAGTACCTGTTTTTCACTTGTGTTTTAAACATTCTGGAAATACTACCTTGAGATGGCTGCAATTCTGAGCAGTAGTGAGATAAAATAAAACTAGAAGTAAAAAGAAAAGGAATTAGCTTAAGACATCTTGTAATGCTCACAAATCCAAGCTGTTTCAGCAAACAATATCTTGTAGGCAAAGATAGCAAGTTCAAATTATAAAAAAAAAAATAAGATATCTAGATTGAAGTAAGAGGAAGACTGGTGTCTCATAGTTTTATTCGTGGATTTAGTATGTGTTTTGGCACATTTCTTCCTGAGAAGACAGCTAATTTGTTATTTAATTCTGTAATGGGAAAAGGTGTGAAGAAACTGAGACATCATATGAAACGGCGATTTATTTTAAAACGGACCAGGAACATTAAGGTAACGTTAACTTCTTCATTATCCTACATCTCTCACAGCAGCACTGGCCAATATAACATGTTCTTTTATTTCCCAATATACAGAGATGTCTCTCCCTTTTCTCACTATTCCACCTCCTGTCATGTCTCCCAATTAAATCTGTGTTCATTCCAATGTAAAATTTCCATTTTCTCTGACAGTTACTATGCAAGACATGTATCTTTTCTTTCACTCCCTCGAAATAAAACTCCTTGAAATATTTCATTATTTTCAGGGAAGGTCTTTGGTACACCGTGTCATGATTTTAGAGATACGTACAAAATGAAATGTTTTGAAAAGTCAGCCTGAAATGTGAACTTTGGTATACACCTGGGTATACCAGTCTCAGCCGTAATACAAGGTTCTGTCAACTGAAGTGGTGGATAAGCTTCTGTTAATACAAAAGAAAATGAGATCAGATCCAAATTGACCAAATTAAATTATATTGGCTGGATTTTACTCAGGAAAGTAAATGTCTAGAATCTTTGCACACTTTGCCACATCTAGCCATCTGGTCTAAGAGTTCTCATGCTCAAACCATGCTCATGCACCTTTTTTTTTGTAGTTGTAAAGCCATGAGAACCTGAACAAAACCAGGAACAAACAAGCAAGCAAACAAACAAAAAGATGTCAAAAAGGCTGAGTTTTCTACAGAACCATTTAAGATAGTGGCAGTATCAAACATCAGACTCAGCAAGATCCAAAGAATAACTGAAATCCCAGAGAGGGGTTAGTTAATGTGCATAATAAATACATTAAGATGTCTTCCTGACCTTTGAAAGTTTTTCCCTATGGCACCTTCATCTCTCTACTCTCAGAGTTAGGCCCTGACTCTTTTACATGCAATATCAAAGCTAACAGGGTTAGCTAAGCAGTCATGAAGTGTCCAGAAATTACCATGGCTGCCAGGTATTTAATTTCTATTTGATAAATACGTAGCCAAATAAATATGATCAGATATATTTTTGTAAGTGTAATATCAGAGCTGATGGAGCAATGGTCACTATACCAGGTTAGCCATCTAAATAGATGTCTGTAGTAAGGTTTACAAAGTCCTCAAACCTGACATCAACTATATAAAAGAGCTTTATGGTTAGCAGCTAGTAATAAAGAGAAAAAAAGGGTGAAGGGAGCAAGCATGTTAAATAAAACATACCTTGGCTTACAGCTGAGACCCATGAAATAAATACAGTCGTACACTTTTCCTTTGAATCTAATGCTTCTTTATGCAGTAGTATGAATATGCAAAGCTGTTCCTTGATAATCTCTGAAGATCCCATTGAAATCAGTCATATAAAACACAGTGAAATGAATAGTTTTCCTTCCTTGTCTCCATTATCTTCCAGAACCAACGGATTGGTGCCCCAGAAAAAGAGCAGTGTCTTCATAGTTCAGGTATCACATGGCCCTTGCCAGTTCAAATATGATAAATTGGGTTTATAATGGCTTCTGTTTTGTACTATGTATCCAGAACCAGGGGGCTGAAGGAAGAGAGGTGGGTAGTGGGAGACACACATAACTTGTACTCTGTAGGTAAATACACTATTGCTGCTCTGCTGAGCGATCCTTAGAGTAACTCTGGAAAGCGGTTACAGCTACTCACTGCTGTTTGAGGTGAGCAATGGTGACAGGATCTATGCTGCCCCATTTGCCTATAAATGCTTATAATCGGCTTGTTGTGATGAATGATCTGTTCTACTGTTCAGTACTCACAGATCATAAATCCTTGTTTGGTAGGAAATGAATAAGTTCATACGTTTGATATTAATATATTCCTTAGCTGACACCAGGGCATCCAGAGAACAAGACGTTTATTCCAGTCAGATAACGGTGAGGTATTTCCGATTATTCCTAGCAAGCTGACTTGACATTATGACATATATTCTATAATTTAGAAGAAACCAAATAGAAAGCTGTGGCATCTCTTCTTCATTTGTTAAAATGTAAGACTTAGAAGACAGAGCTGCAAAGGTTTTGCTGTCAAAGAACCAGATACACTGCTAGCATAGCCTTTAAATGGCAAGTAGTAGTCACAGCTCCAAGACCAACCCTGAGACACCCAAAACACACCATTTCAGTATCTTGGTGTGGCGTGCTGTGACACAGCTGCTAACCTGAATAAAGCAACTCCTTTGAGCATGAAGTATTTCTAACGGAGAGCCCAGAGTCATGCTCAAGTCGCCACACTTAAAATATTCCCAAATATCAGTTGAAATGAAATTACCATTTACCAGCCTGAAGCAAACCTAAGGTACTGCAGCAGTTTGAAATGCCTTCACAAGACAATAGACACACGGTTTTGGTTGAGATCTTCAGGATCTCTTGTAACCACCTTAGAAGAGAGATAATGTACCACCAGAAGTAAACAGTGCAGTCATTTAGTGATCAGAATCCATTCCTCAACACGATGACTGTGCATTCTTTGTCTGTAGTGACATGACCCTTTTTACACAGCTGATGGAAAAAGGCTATCTTTGGAGTTTTGCCACAGAAAAAAGCACATTCAGAACTGGTTTGTGAAATGCCTTCTTTTTTTCACCTGTGACACTTCTCCACAGCTGCAATAAGATGAGAAACTTCAGCATGCCACGAGGTGAGAAGAAGCTAACAAGGAATGATTTTAGCTCTGGGACTGATGGAGCAGGCCTCTTAACACTGAACTGACTGTGTGCAAGGATTCTGTCACATTAAATGTGCATCAACTATGTGCATCAAAATGTGCATTTTCATAGATAAAATTGCCTGTACTGCATCAGACAAAAGCCTACCAGCCCTATGTCCTAACAATGAAAATGACCAGCAAATAGAGGCTTATGGGAGAGTATGATAGTGGGACAAACATAATGTAATTATTTTCCTTCAGTAGCTCCCTCTTCTCCAAGTTCCTATTGTTCAGAGATTCCCTGCATCAGGGGCCTTTCCCCTTAATGTTTTTACCAATCATTTTTTGAACCCATGCAAGTTTTTGGTCTTTATAACACTGTGTTATCAAACTGGGGAAGCACTTACAATTTCTATAATGCAACATCTCTGCCTATTTTTACCTATTGCTTGCTAATCTTTTCTTCATGTCCTCTAGTTTTTGTATCAGCAATCAGGTGCCCTATCTGTATATCTAGCCTTTGTGCCACTACTCATTGAAAGGACATGGCTTTTGTAAGGGTGATCTGCTATTAAAGCCTTCTTCCTCTGCCTGAAATATTCTGCCCAGGACTGCCTGTGAAGAGACAATTCTGTTGTCTAATTCAACGTTTTCCTTCTAGCTGCTTCTTCATTTCACATGCTGGGAGGAGATAATCTTTCTAACCAGGAAGAACCAGAACAGGTATCATGGCAAAAGAGAAGAGAATGGGAGGGAAAAAGAAAACTAGTTTCAGAGAGCACAGCAGAAACATGGAAAGCTTAGCACAAGCTCCCTCTTAGGGGATTGTCTTAGGTGTCTGCCTGACCAGCTGGGGAAACTCTTCTGTGACACCCGTACAGTACAGGGAGCATGAAGGAAGTGCAGCAGCTCCTTTTTCCTGATCCCAAAGGCTGTGGAAGCAGGCACTGCAAATACATCAGTTAACCAGCTTTGTACATGGACCCTCCCTGCTGATGGGTACATAAGGAGTGAATCAGGAATAGGTTTCCAGGAGAAACTGTGAAGTCTTTGCCCTGCAGGAAAACATGGGAAGTTTAGGGATGAAAACAGTGGCGAGAGTATCCACACGAATTTGCTTCAAGGTCCACGCTGTTGAAGGACCTGTACATTAAACAAGGATGTGGGCTAAGCTGTATCTCTGAATGAATTTGCTCTCTTTACAGAAGTTACCATCACGCAGAGCAGAATAGAGCCTTTCACTGTGAAACCTGCCAGGTCTGCACTAACAGGCTTCCCTGCCAAAGCAAACATTGCTCCCACAGCCCCTCCGTGGTACGTGAGGAGTACAGTTTCAAACCTCCCCGGCTCGTACAACGCTGGGCACCAAATGCAAAACTGCAGCCAACCCTTCAGCTGGTCCAGGCTGCCTCGATTCCTTCAAAACCAGTGGAGCTTCACAACCATGGTCTGACTGGGGTTTTGTCCCAGCACCTCACCTTCAGCTCCTCCAAGAAGGTGAGCTGTGGCTGCGCACACCCGCTGCAGACACCTCTTTCTTCCCATCCCTTCTCCCCTTTCCCCTCTCCCTCACCTCTGCAGCCATCTCCCCCTTGTTCCCTAGGCCAAGGAGGCTCACATAGAGGTCATTGTTTGTTACCCTTTACAGGGGGTGGAAAGCACTAAATCATGGGTTAGGAAAATAAAGCTCTGCAGCAACCTGAGGCGAGCAATACTTCACCAGTGAAACAGCATGTGCAATGGTGCATTTTAACTGGATTCCAGGGCACAGAAATACTTGTTGGTCTCGATCCTAAATTATACTCACATCCAATATCTTGGATTTTCATATTATTCAAACATAAAACTGTCACCATGTACATTTGGGCCTTAAATTATGTAGAGATTATATTTTATTGCATAGAATTTGTTTCACATCTCTGTGGAAACCTGGCAGCCACCCCACCACTGGAGTCCAAAGGGGCAGTGAAAACTGAGGAACAAGCTGAGAAACAACCCAGGAAAACAAGCAACATATGCTTTGTTATCTAATTGCATTCTTTAATATTGGAGGGAAAAAAATCCTAGGAGAGAGCATGGTTAAATAAAAACTGACCTTGAGTAATTTGGACCAGAGACCAAGCAGCAGCATAGGATATTTTCACAGGAATTGGCCTTCACCCGATTAGGTTTCTTGTTTGGGTCGAAACTAATTCCCATATGGGATTGCATAAGATACGCCTATATGGTAGTAGGGGAGAACACCTGGTTGTCTCCCGCATGTAGATGTGAGCAGGCAGACAGGCCTGGGTGGTGGCCTGGGCTCGTGGTGAGCAGCAAAGGGGCTGCAGAAGCCTGGGACCGGGCCGGGCCTTCCCTCAGGTGCTGGCTGCAAGGTGTGTGCACCTGGACGTGTGCCTGTGGGGTTGAAAGGAGTGTTTCTTGGGGTGGTGAGGTGAGAGGAGGTGGGTGCAGGCCCCTGCTGGCCTGGGGACCAATCCAGGCACTTCTCAAGCACTTTTCCCATGGCATAGTGGGCAGGTAGGGAACCACCGTGACCTCCAAGTGTGGTCCCACTTCACCTCCAAGTACAGCGCAGCCATTCTTCTACACAGGGCAGAATCCAGTGGATACAGAAGGCTTTCCTAAGTCACCGAGAGAGCAAGATTGCTGTCTGCTCCTGGGAACCATGTGTCAGACCACATGGTTCTCACTTCTGCATTTTATCTGAGCTGGCATATCATGCCCAGTGTGAAATTCAATGGAAAATGACTTAGCATGAAAAGGATCTTGTGATTTGCTTGTTGGTGTGTGCCTGTCTTAAACACTGGGAGGGAAAAAAGAAAGAATTCATGCCTTGGGTTGAAAAAGAAAAGAAAGAATTTCATTATGAAAGCTGGACTTTGTTAGAGGTTTTCTTTAAAAAGAAAGCAAATGAGACAAATAATATACATACACCTCTGAACAACATTTCCTCTAATGCAATAGAGAAAGGTGCTAACTGATGTTAATTTTCATGCTTCTGTGGGAGAAGTGAAAGAGGCTTGCTGCAAGGGATATTTTTGAGATGCCACTAATAAAAATGCAGCATAAAAGTAGAACCTCGATTCTCTGTTCATGTCAGAGAACACTCTTTTCAGCTCAGGTTTTTGCTCATTCTGTTCCTGCACTATCTGAACACAAAATAATACATATATATATATATGTATACATACAGTTATTTATACCAGCTATCACTAGATCCATAGCCCTACTTTCTGCAGCTAGCAGAGCTAACATTTCCCAGGATTATCTCCCTCCTGAACTGCGCTTCGTACAACTTAGTTGCACGAAGGAACTAATGGGAACCCAACCAGTTTCTTCTTGCCCTCACTTTTGGTTTTGGATGGATCCTACCACACACAGATGACATCCTTGTGAGTCACGAAGGACAGGACAGCAACAGGCCCCATGCTACAGCCTGGCTTGGCTGGTGATTCTGTGCCTGTGTTGGCCTTTGCTGGAAGAGGCTGTATGAAGTGGAAGCTCTTCTCGGACAGCTCTTCTCCTGTTCCCTATCCTCTGCACCTGGGAGAAGCCATCTCGATAGAGAGTTGCCTGAATTTTTATTTCATGCATGGTGCTTATCTCAAGCAGCTCCTATTTTTGTACATGTTGTGTCTAAAGAAGGATGCACAGGAAAGCATGCCCTGGGCAGCTAGGATTAAGCACAAGGAAGGTAGCTGGTGATAATGCCTCCAAAATTGGCATGCAGATTTTTGAGCATGTGCTTACTGGGGTTGCTGAAAGCACTTAGTATAGCTGGTACTTTCCCAGAACAACTGCAGCTTTGCTTCTGTTCTCAGCTGCCTGTACTTCTGTGCTCAGACAGAGCCTCCTCAGATGCCTCCTTTCTGGAGAACTCTTCCCACTGCCTTCTCACCTTCTCCAGCATTCCCACTTTGCATGTTCTTGCTCCCCACCATTTCTATTTTGTGGGTGGAAGTCTCCCTGCTCAGCCGCCCTTCTCCCAACTTGAGGTTGGGGTCTGGAGGTGACCAGAGGACTCCTGCTCTTCCCTCCATCTCTGTTTAGCCCCACAGGATCATCTGTGGGGGATGCAGATCCCTCTGCCCCCCCCCCCCCCCCCCCTCGTCCGC